>PVKZ01000955.1:0-290841 GCA_004027375.1 Macroglossus sobrinus
TTTTTTTTTTTTTTTTTTTTTTTGACAACATCATGGCGTTTTGATTATCATCACTTTGTAATTTGAAGTCAGGCAGAATGATGCTTCCAGCCTTGTTCTTTTTTCTCAGGATGGCTTTGGTGATTTGGGGTCTTTTGTTCTTCCATACAAAGCTGATGAATTTTTGTTCTGTTTAAAAAATACTGATAGAATTTTGATAAGGATTGCATTAAATCTGTATAATGCTTTAGGTAATAAGGTATTTTGACAGTGTTGATTCTTCCAGTTCAAGAACACAGAATATCTTTCTATTTCTTTTATCTTGTTCGATTTCTTTTAATAGAGTCTTATAGTTTTCATTATATAAATCCTTCACATGTTTTGTTAAATTTATTCCCAGGTATTTTTTTTCCCCTAAATATTTCATTTTTTGTGTAATTGCAAAAGGAATTATTTTTCCACTTTTTTTCTGACAATTCATTATTAAAGTATAGGAATGCTATGAATTTTTGAACTGTATTTGCTTATTGTTTCTAGTAGTGTTCTTGTGGAGTCTTTAGGGTTTTCTGTATCATCTGCAAATAGTGACAGTTTGACTACTTCGTTTCCTATTTGGATGCCTTTTATATCTTTCTCTTGTTTTATTGCACTCATAGGACCTCCAATGTTATACTGAACAATAGTGGTGATAGTGAAAAGCCTTGCCTTGTTCCTGATCTTAGAGGGAAGGTTTTTAGTTTTTCAACATTAAATATAATGTTGGCTGAGGGTTTGTCATATGTGGCCTTTATTACGTTAAGGTACTTTCCTTCTATACTGATTTTTTTAAGTGTTTTGATCATAAATGGATGTTGTATCTGTTGAAGGTTTTTTCTGCATCTATTGATTTGATCATATGATTCTTGCTTTTTAATTTATGTGATGTATCACATTAATTGATTTGGGTATGTTGAACCATTCTTGTGACTCAGGGATGAAGCCCACTTGATCGTAGTGTATAATCTTTTTAATATGTTGGTGTAGTTGGTTCTTATTTAGGATTTTTGCATGTGTTCATGAGAGATATTGGTCTGTGGTTTTCTTTCTTTGTGTTATCTTTACCAGGTTTTGGCATCAGGGTAATATTGGCTTCATAGAATGAGTTGGGAAGTATTGCCTCCTCTTCAATTTTTTGGAAGAGTTTGAGGAGAATAGGTATTAAATCCTTGAATGTTTGGTAGAATTCACTGGTGAAGGCATCTGGTCTTGGATTTTTACTTTTTGGTAGGTTTTTGATTATTGTTTCAATTTCCATACTGCTGATTGGTCTGTTTAGATTTTCCAGATCTTCATGATTCAGTATAGGAAGGTTGTGTTTTTCTAAGTACTGATCTGTTTCTTCTAGGTTATTACATTTAATGTTATATGCTTTTTTATAGTATTCTTAGATGATCCTTTATATTTCTGCGATGTCAGTCATAACTTCTCTTTCATCCCTGATTTTGTTTATTTGTGTCCTTTTTCTTTTTTCTTTAGTGAGTCTAGCCAGGGAGTTGTCAATTTTATTAACCTTCTCAAAGAACCAGCTCTTTGTTGTATTTATTTTTTTCTATTGTTTTTCTTGCTTTCAATTTCATTTATTTCTGCTCTAATTTTGATCACTTTTTTCCTTCTGCTGACTTTAGGCTTCATTTGTTCTTCCTTTTCTAGTTTTTTAAGATGAAGTGTTAGATTATTTATTTGGGTTCATCCTTGTTTTTGGAGATAGGCCTGTAATGATACAAACTTTCCTCTTATGACCACTTTTGCCATGTCCTAAAAGTTTCGATATATTGTACTATCATTATCATTTATTTTTATGTATCTCTTGATCTCTCTTTTTATTTCTTCCTGACCCAATTATTCTTCAGTAGCATGTTGTTTAATCTCCATGTATTTGTGGTTCTTCTTGCTTTCTTTTTACAGTTGATCTCCAGTTTCAGAGCATTATGATCAAGGAATATGGTTGGTATGATTTCAACCCTCTTATATTTGTTGAGGTTATCTCTGTCTCAGTATGTACTCATCCTTGAGAATGTTTCATGTGCACCAGAGAAATATGTATTAGCAGTGTTTTGGGATGAAAGTAAATGTCAATAATGTCCAGTTGGCCTACTGTGTCATTTAAGGATATTACTTCATTATTGATTTTTTCATTTGGATGATCTGTCCATATCTGACAGTGGGGTATTTAGGTCCCCTACTGTGATAGTGTTTGGTCTGTTTCTCTCTTTAGTTCTGTTAGTAATTGCTTTATATATTTTGGGGCTTGCTGATTGAGAGCATAGATATTAATGTATTTTATGTCTTGTTGATGTATGAGTCTCTTTATCATTATGAAGTGTTCCTCAGTATCTTTCTTTATCTTTTTTATTTTGAAGTCAGTTTTGTCTGATATTAGTACTGCTACTCTCACTTTTCTCTGACTGTCGTTTGCTTGACATACCATTTTTCACCCTTTCACTTTGAGTCTATATTTGTCTTTGGACCTGAGATGTGTCCCCTTGAGGCAGCATGTGGTTAGGTTTTGTTTTTTTGATCCAATCTGCAACTCCGCCTTTTTATTGATGAGTTCAGCCCATTTATATTTAGGGTGATTATTGAAATATGAGGTCTTCTTATAGCCATTTTATCTTTTGCTTTCTGGTAGCTTGGTGTTTCCATTGCTTCCTTGTCCTTGCGTTTCCATTTTTATTTTGGTTAAGTTTTGTGGGTTTTCCCTCAGGTCTTTCTTGTTTTATGTCATACACTTCAGTTCTGAATCTTTGGTATATAGTTACCATTATGAATATGTATAGGATAATTTATATACATATAATACATATATACATAAAAAGTCCATTTTCTTCTGTGCGTGCCTTATCTCCATTCCCCTTTTACGAATTTGGATTTTTGAATCTTCCTTTTTTCTGTTACTGTTGTCTCAGTTTGTCCCTATGTATGCTGAACATTCATCACTATCTTACTATAGCATATCTCTTCTTACTGTTTAAGCTTATAATGCCCTGGTCTTAATAAGAGTTGCACTTCTCTGCTTCTATCTGCCTACTTGTCGCCTTACTTATAGTTATGTATTTTTTGTCATTTTGTTTTATGTAATCTTACCCCTTTCGGTATTTACTGTAATGCAGACTTTGTAGTGGAGAATTCTTTCAATTTTTGTATGTCCTGAAAGGTCTTTATTTCTCCTTCATATTTAAAGGACAGCTTTGCATTATTCTTGAGTGGTAGTTCCTTTCATTTACTAGTTTGCATATTTGACTCCACTCCTTTCTGGCTTGTAATGTTTGTGCTGAGAAGTCTCACAATAATCTAATGGGTTTTGCTTTATAGGTTACCATCGTTTTTCCCCTAGCTGCCTTGAGAATTCTTTCCTTGTTATTGATTTTTGATAATTTTAATACAATGTGTCTGGAAGAAGACCTTTTTGGGTTGAGATAATTGAATGTTCTGTTGACTTCTTGAATTCCAAGCTCCAGTTCATTCCTAAGATTTAGGAAATTCTTGTCAACTACTTGTCTGAAAATGCTTTCTAATCCCTATTCCTTTTCTTCCCCTTCGGTAATGCCCATTATTCTTATGTTTTCTCTCCTGATGGTATCAGCTAGTTCTTGTATTTCTCTTTCATTATTTTTCATTCTTCAGTTTCTCTCTTCTTCCTTATGATTTATTTCTAGATTTCTGTTCTCGATATCACTGGATCCTTTTCTCCATTTGATCGACTCTATTTCCCAAAGTTGCTATTTCATTCTTCATCTCTTTTAGTGTGTTCTTCATCTCCAGAAGTTCTGTTGGTTCTTTTTAAAGGTTTCAATCTTCTTGCTAAAAAATCTCAATCTGCTGATCTAGTTATTTTTTTAGTTCCTAGAATTGCTGATATGAATTATTTTGGATCTCACTGAGTTTTTTTCAGAAGTACTATCCTGAATTTTCTGTCATTTAAGATGTATATTTCTATGTCTTTAAGCTTATTTTTTGGAGAATTTTCTCTTTCATTCTGAGTTGCCTTGTCACCTTGGTTGTTCATGGTGTTTAATGGACTGTTTCTCCTCCTGGCATTAACAGAGGGAGGTATATTCTGCCTTTTTTCCAGAAAAAAGATTTATTATATAAAGGTTTCTTTTTATTCTGTTGCTAAGAAGGCATTTTTCTTTGTTTCCAGTAGGTGACGTTTAAGCCTCTTGGATCCCTGTTTTATAGAAAGTCTTAATAATGCCTTTTATTTTTGATTTTTAAAAAATTTTTTATGGTGAAGTTGATTAACAAAATCCAATGTTTCAGCTGTACACTTTAACATAAGGTGCGCATATATATATAGATTTCTTTCTGTCACTACATATAATGCCTTTTTTTCCCTAATATTCAGTCATGCTCACTACCCTAAGTTTCGGTTCCTGTCATTGTTAGCGACAGTTTTGTTAGTCGTTGCTCAGATTCCCCTGGGGTTTCTAGGTGTTTGGTCTTGGGATGTGCTGTCTGGTTTGGGGGATGTGGGATGAGGTTCCGCCTCGCTTTTTGCAGCCATGACTGCTAATAATCAACTGTTGTTTCTCTGCCGTCCCAAGTTCTCTGCTCTCTGCCCTGGTTCCTGAGCACTGCTGCTGCATAGAGCTCACAGCTCTCTCAGGCAGGCTGTTCAGGGAACTTGCAGCACCTTTCCCCTTCCCTTTTCTCCTGCAGGGAGCTCTGGCCACGAGAGGCAGCTTCTTTGTTTCTCTCAGTCTACTGCCCAGGGTTCTGACTTGTGGTATTTCTAATGTGAAGATCCCATGCTTAGACATGCTGGTATGCAGGTTGGGTGTTTTTTGAGTTTTAGACGTTCAGCTTGTTGTTTCAAGTGGAGAGGTCTGGGGACATCTCTTACTCTGCCATGTTTCTCGTGTTACTCATTCTCCATTTTCTTTGTTATTGATTTCTAGTTTCATTTCATTTTGGTCAGAAAAGATACTTAAATGATATTAGTCTTCTTAAATTTGTTAAGACTTGTTTTTTGACCTAGCATGTGGTTCTAAGTCTGTTAGTTTTTTTGGTAGAATGTTGTCTAAGTCTGATCTTTCCTTATTGATTTTCTGTATGGATGTTCTGTTATGTCAAGTTGGGAAATGAAGTCTATTGTATTGCTATATCTCCCTTCAGATCTGTCATTGTTTGCTTTGTATATTTAGGCAATCTGATTGTGTATGTGTATATTTATTATTGTTATATCTTACTGTTTAATTTACCCTTTCATTATTGTGTAATGACTTTCTCTGTTGCTGGTATTTTTGGTTAGTCTAAGACTTTTGTCAGATATAAGTATGGTTGCCCCTGCTCTCTTTTGGTCACTATTTGCATGGATAATTTTTTCTGTCCCTTTACTTTTTAGCCTGTGGTGTGTCCTTAAATGTAAAGTGAGTCTCTTTTAGGTAGCATACTTTTTTTTTTAATCCTGTTAGCCCCTCATTCTTTTTATGGAGGCGGGGGGTGGTTGTCTAATCTGTTTACATTTAAAGGGTATTTCAAAATCAAATTCAAGATTATAGGGGTTTTACTTAATTATAATTTCAAATTTCTTTTTACACTAATCTTAATTCTTATGATAGCAACAATTACATAATAGTTTTATCCTACAATAAATAATAGTTTGAAAATAACAATGATATTGAAGCAGTAAGGTTATTGAATACAGTTTAACAGTTCTTTGACGGTCTTTCTGACTTTAGTATATATCTCAGTAGATCTTTATCAAACTAAGATTGTACAGTCAAAATACTTATTTTAAAGTCACTTGAAAGAATTATTTTCTGTGTGATTATGTCACCTGATATATGTAGTTAATTTGTTTCTTTGGTTTTGACTTTTAGAGATTTCTATTCTGTAGAAACTTATATTCTGTTGTTTCATGATTTTGTAAAATTTTATAATCTATGAGACTGAGAAGCTTAAGGAAGAATTTTTTTGCCTTTGCTTTTGAGAATTGAGAAATTAAACTTTTTTCAAGTACTTATTTAATTTTATTTTTCACAGTTAGATTTTTGATATATTTGAAATTATCCTGGTTTTGGTGTAAGGAATGTAGGTGACTTTATCTTTTTCCATTGAGTGTCTATTTGCCCTAATACCTTTTATTAAAAAGTTATTTCCTCCTTCTATTGGAAATGCTATCATTTTCAAATCCTGAAATTTTATTTGTGCAGGAGTATGTTTTTAGTTTTTCTGTTTTCTTTCATTGGTTTACTCATATTATAGTGCAATATTCTTTCAATTAACAGACTTTATAATATCTTTTACTATGTGCAAGGGCTAGTTCCTTTCTCACTGCTATTTTTATCAGAGTTTTCATGTTTCTCCTTGCTTAATTATTCTTCTAAAAGATCTTTATAGTTAACTTATCTAGTTTTAAAGTCAGGGGAAATTATTGTATTTTATTGGAATCATGCAAGTTTATAAGTTAGAGAAAATTGACACATTCATGATGAGAGTCCTTTTGTCCAGAAACATGATTTTCTACTCGTTCTGAATCTGTCTGTGTTTTTCAAGAGCATGTACTATTTTTTCTTATTTAGATTTTGTAATTTTTAGTTAAGTTTATACCTACTAAAGGTACTCTCTATAAATAAGTATGTTTAAAAACATTCTGTAGAGTGCAGTGTGGGCATTGGCATTCATTTGTTTAGCAAATGCATATCTGCTATATTCCTGCCACTGTATTAGTTGTTGGGGTTGAACTGGTAAGCTAAAATTTCTGATATTAAGAATCTTAGAGTTTAATGAGGCCACCAGCAATAAACAGGTGATTTTCATTCAGTGTGAAACGTGCTGTGATTGGAGTCATCATAGAGGCAAAAAAGGGTATACCCAGGAGCTTTGGGAAGTAGAAATAATGGAGGAGCAACATTATAGTGTTGTTTATATGTGATAACACAAAAAATGGTCTTGGAAATAGTGGCACATAATAAATTCTGACTACCATGATGATGTGATAATGTTAGTGATGGTAGTAAAGTTCCTAGAGATCCCCTCAAGACTGAAACTAGAAGCAGTTGACTAGGGAAAGGATTGTACCTTTCCAGAGTAGCTTTAGTGTAAAATTTTTATTGTGTCAAACTTGAGCAGTGCCCTAAAAAAGAGGGCAGAGGGAAAGTCATAAAATGTCCTTTTTTGGCGGGGCGGGGGAAAATTTCACTTGTTTTTGAGATATTTCAGAAGTGATTTTTTTTTTCCTCTCACGTTTTTCCTCTGTAATTCAATTCCATTGTTTTCTTACTGGAGTAATCCCTTTCCAAAAACAAGAAGAAGAAGAAGAACAACAACAACAAACCTAGTTGAATTTTGTAGAAATCTTAAAAAATCCGAATAGGGAAAATTTATTTTAGCTCTGTATCAAAAAACTGTTTTTGTTGTTGTTGTTGTTTGTTTTGTTTTGGTTTTAGGCGAGGCAACCTTTGATTGACCTCACAGATTGCAAGGGCCTTGTCAGCTTACAGTCTCTTATTTTCTTTATTTTTTACGCCTATAGCACCTGGTCTTAAAAAGTGTTTTTGAATTGGATTCTCCTTATTACAAATTTTTCCTTTTGCTCATTTGTTTTGATTTTATTTTTGTTTTGTAACATCTCTTTTTCCTTGCAGGATGATAATGTCAAATCCCTCCTCTGTAGCTTGATCTATTGTAGAAGTTCAATGACTGCTGAGCAAGTTCTGAATGCAGAATGTTTCTTGCTTCCAAAGGGGAAATCACCTTCAACCCCAGAAAAAGATACTGAGTATACCCAATGTAAAGATGAAGAAGAATTAAAGATGGAGAACTTGGATAAATATGAGGAAAACACAAGAAGTGATGAAGCCAACTTTGATTGACAGATTAGGATTCTTTTGTTGTTGCACATGTTCCTTTTAAAAACTTTGTTAAGTTTGGTTAAATAAAAATCTGGAAGTGTTCTGGAGCTGGTTAGGTTGTGTGTTTGGTATTCCAGTTTTGAAAAATAAAAGATGTTTGGTTATGCAAAAAATTGTATACTTGAAATTTTATTTAACTGGAGGCGTTAAGGAAGGATTTTCTGTAGTTACTTTTAGAAATTTCATGATTAGACTATTATACTTGTAATGGAAAAGGTTATTAGATTGTTGGACAGATCCTATACAGATTTTCAGTATGTTGGCTAGCTGATGATAAAGGGTGATACTTTTTTTCAATAAATGATAATTTGCCTCTACTTGCCTATACCCAGTTCAGAGGATATAAAGATAAATGAAATGTGGCCCTTATACTTAAAAATTAAAAAGCCCACAATCTATTGAGAAAGTCATAGATATAAACAGATCTTCATAATATAATATGGAATATCTGGTGATAGCTCTAGACAGCTTTATGAGATTAAAGAGGAAAAGTACTTATTTTATGGAGGAGGGGTGTCAGGAAAAGCTTTCAGGAGGAGGGTAGTACCTTAGTTAAATCTTAAAGGATGAGTAAGTAGTAAAGGTGAAGGAGGAGCAAGATTATATTAATTATCAGAGAGAGCATGAGCATGATGAAAGCACTGAAGGGAGAAACAGCTTGTTGTGTTTAATAGTATAAAATCTGAGAGAGAGAAAGTCAGATAGGTAGATGAAGGCTTTGTATGGAATCATAAAAGGCTTATGCCTAATCATTTTATAGGAAGTGTGGAGTCAATTGAATTTTAAACAGCTTTAGCTTTCTCAAAATCCATCTTTTTCCTACCAACATCTTAGGGGTAGGGAGATTGGTTAGAAGGCCATTATAATAAAGTAGGTGAGACATGATGAAGGCAGAGATCCAGGGAAGTAGAAAAAGTGATGAAATATGGGACAGATTTATGAAATAGGAGACAAATCAGTTGGACTTGGGATTGAAGTGTACGTAGACTAAAGTATGGTAGAGTTTCTAGTTCTCTCTTCAAAATATAATCTTTTTTTATTCTTAGTAATAGCTTTTAGTTTTGTTTGGAGTGGCAGTATACTTGGGTGAGATACTACATTTACCATATTCTATTAGCTGAGGTATTTTTTTTTAATTTTTTAATGACAGCTAACATTTACTGTTTTATATTAGATGTACATCATGATGGTTATGCTATCTATAAAAAGTGATCTCACTGATTAGTACCTATCTGGAACTATAAATTAGTTGAGGCCTTTGGGCTAGGTTCTTGCAAATAAGGCTTCTTAAAAGGAGATGACTTTAGCTGGGAGACATGCCCTTTTGCCTTTACCCCTTTCTGATTGCCTAGGAACTAACATAATGGTTAGAATCTGAGTGGCCTTGTTGCGTACTGTGGTGACCCTGAGGATGAAACTCATGAATTAGGATGATGGAGCTGCAAGTTAGAAGAAGCAGCTGGTGTTGCTAATCATTCTGGAGCCTCTGTACTGGCCTTGAGATTTCATATTATTTCAGAGAATAAACCCTAATATCAAAGTGTGGTCCCTGCACCAGCTGCCTCAGCATCACCTGGAAACTTAATAGAAATGCAAATTATTGGCTCCACCTCACACTTGATAAATGAGAATCCCTGGGGGTGGAGCCAGGCAATCTGTGTTTTAACAATTTCTTTAAGTTATTCTAATGCATACTAAAGTGAACCATTGCTACACATTCATGCCATTGCTACTTTTTGGGTTTCGTGTTTTACAGTAAAACTTAATTTTAGCTGATTTAGTAATAGAGATACAGCAATTAGGTTCAAAGCAAACTTGGATAATTAAAGAGAACAAAGAGTATATTATTTATACTCACTATTTTAAATAAAGACATAGGCCAGCATTTTCCAAATGTGAACACTAGTCTTTTGGGATGTTCAGCACAAAAAGAATTCTGTGATTAGTTGTTTGGAAAGTAATGAATGTTAAATTGGAGACTGATCCTGCATAGTAGATAGTAAATGTTATAAAAATATTCTCTAGAAGAGAAACTTGTTTAGCTTTTGTCTCAGCATTTGCCAAAACTGACAATGAGACCCTTTTTTTTTTTCACATAATACCTAGCAACTTCTGTTTTGTGATATTAGAGAATCAGATACTAAGTACTTTATTTTTTTGTTTTAAAATGTTTTAAATGGCAAATATTAATATGTAGTAAAAAGACATTTCTAAGAATTTCTTTAGTGCCACAAATATTTCTTCAAGAGTGTGTGTGTGTGTGTGTGTAAGGAAACTGCAAAGGCAAACGTGTTTTCTGCCCTGTAGGCAGTCTGGGAATGATGAATGTGTAATAAACTATAAAAAGTTACAATGTGTGTCACTACAAAGAAGGCGAAGGAAATAGGTTGAGGAATAGACATTTGACTCATTTTAGAGGAGCAGTAGGATTTCACGTGTTTGGAATTGGAAGAAAGTATTCCAGGCCAAGGTAATTAAGAAAACTCAAAGGGTAGATTTGGGAAAGGGCAAGAATTTGGCTGGAGTATAGATCAGATCATTCATGGGGGAACTGAGAAACTTGGAAAAGTATTTTGGGGACATGTCATAGAGAGTTGTGATTTGCTATGTAAGAGATTGGACTCTGAAAAACCTATGAACAGTGGAATCACATAGTCCTGTAAAAGCTAACTAGTGGATGATTTGGTCAGGAAAATAATGGAAGTAGGGAAACAAGGATAGCACCTTTCACTAAAGTAATTGGCACCAAGAAAATCCCGTTTTAGATAAAGGTATTGAAGAGAAGACTAAACTTTCTCAAAAATTTATGGGAAGCTTTTGGTCTATTTCATAGTACTAGTGCTAAGTGATTTCAGTGTGTATTTAAGTGTTAACATTTGTAAAATTTCTCCTTAGAATCTTTCTTTTAACATCTCTTTTAACCAAAGAACATACTATATTCTTTCTTAACATACTTTATTATTTTTAGTTGTTGGTATAACTATATCTTCTACCATTAAAACTACATGCTCAGGCAGTTATGGAATGGTGGAGTAATGACCCCTGAAAACCTGCTTCAAAAAGCAGCAATAACACTCGCAGAAATTGTCAAATTTCTTCAACGTCTTCAAAACTCTGGGAATTAACCAAGGACTTGCAACAGTTTGAAGAGCATTTATTCAAGAAAAGCAGCTAAATCTTGGTAAGAATTGCAAGCTTGGTAGTGCTTAACTTGCCCTATTCCTATCCCCTGTCTTCAGCTATGCTGCAGCCTTGTAAATCAGCACATTGCAATGATGTTACCTGTGAAGACCAATGGCTTAACAGTTAGTGGAAGTGGCAGAATGCTTAGGACTCCTCAAAAAGCCCCATTCCCAGAGAATTGTCATCATTTGACCTGTGTGGCAGCTCCCTGGATAAGCCCCATTCACAGGGCTTGTCTCAATTTGACCTGACTCAGAGCTTGTTCAGTGGCAAAATCACCTTTCGAGGTACTTGTTGAAAAACCATGGCAGTTGTTTAACATTACAACTTCCTGAGGTGGTGATATCTGTGGGGGTAACTATTTAATGGGAAAATCTGAAATTGGTATTCATGGTATGCATTGAAAAGCTCCAACAAATTCCTGGGATTCTAAAAGGCTGTGCACATGTTCTGGGTTGTGTGCATGCCCAGAAAAGACTTGCAAAGATTCTAATCTTTCATCTCTGACTGACCTTAAGGTTCTGGAAGACAGGATGTGAAGGCTAAGGCAGAGCTGTAAACTGCAGAGTGCTGAAGGTATGTCCCCAAATATATATGGCCTCTCAGCATAGGTTGGGAGATTTACTGGTTCCAGGAATTTAAGGAAATATCAGTTCAGTTATCAGCTGACCACAAAGATCAGCTACACATAGAAAGAACACAGACTTCACAGTATCAGTTAAGGAAAGTTACTAAGCAAACATCATGTCATTATCAACAGCTAGCAGTGACAACAAACTCTGGGTTGAGGGAGTAAATGTGATTTCAAGATGGAAATTATATTTAAAATGTCCAGTTTTGAGCAAAAAAAGGAAAAAGATGCAAAGAAAAAAGTATGTTCCATATGCAAGAAAAAAATAAGCATAAAAGCTGTCCCAGAGGAATTGCTGGACTTAGCACACAAAGCCTTGATATCACCTATTATAAATATACTCGAAGAACTAGAGAAAACCATATCTAAAGAATTAAAGTATGAGAACAGTTTCTTACCACTCAGAGACTATCAATAAAGAGAAATTATGAGAAAGAACCAAATAGAAAAGAGCTGAAAAGTATAATAATGTAATGAAATATTCATTAGAGGAGCCCACCCACAGATTTGGATTGACAAAAATTGGTGAATTTAAAGATAATTTAATTGAGATTAGACTGAGGAACAGAAAGAAAAAATTAAAAATGAAGAGACTACAAGGCC
Source organism: Macroglossus sobrinus (assembly GCA_004027375.1). NCBI lineage: Eukaryota > Metazoa > Chordata > Mammalia > Chiroptera > Pteropodidae > Macroglossus > Macroglossus sobrinus. Next base: position 12,292 of record PVKZ01000955.1, read on the forward strand.
AGTGGGACACCATCAAGGCACACTAATAACATAATAGAAATCCCAGGAGAGGCAAGAAAGGGGACGAAATTATGGCTTGAAAAAATTTCAAATTTGATGACAGATTTGTCGAATCTGCATATTTAAGAAGCTCAGTGAACTCCCAGTAGGATAAACTTGAAGAGATACACTAGACATCATAAACTATGGAACACTAATATCAAATAGGGAGAAACAAGAGAGAAAAGACTCAAGTACAAGCCATGCTCATTAAGATTAACAACTGAAAATCAGAATTAATGGCGGCAAGAATTCAGCTGGATGACATTTTCAAAGTGCTGAGAAAAAAAAACCTGTCAACCAATACCTAGCAAAAATAGAGATATTAAAGACATCTTTGACATTAAGTTATTCCTAGGTAAACAGAAACAGAAACTTTGTTATGAGAATACCTTCCCTGGATGCGCGCGCGCGCGCGCGCGCGCACACACACACACACACACACACACACACACACACACACAATAAAGGGCATCTTTCAGGCCAAAAGGAAAGCACACTAGGCAGTATATTCAGCTCACACATAAAAGAGCCTGGTAAAGGTAATTACATAAGTAAACATAAAAAACAACATAAATATATTTTTGTGTCTCAGATTTGATTTTTAAACTCACAAAGGATTACAAAACTATTGATGGACTTATGTAAGGATTTAATGTGTATGAAAATAATAGCAAAGGAAAAAAGCAAATGGAGCTGTATTGGGGCAAAGTTTTTGTTTGCTATAGGAATTAATTTGGTATTAATCCAAACTAGATTGTTTTAAGTTAATATAATTATCAAGGAAACTATTAAGAAAAAACACAGTAAAGGAAAGATTGAAAGTAGAGAAATTAGAAAAGGTGTACTATGCAAACAGTATCCAAAAGAACTGTGCTGGCTACACTTCGACAAAATAGACTGTAAGATAAAAATTATTACTAGAGGTAAAGAACATTTTATGACAAAAGAGTCAGTCCATTAGGAACATGTGAACACATGTACCTCACAGTCATAAAGTAAAAACAGACAATTTAAGGGAGAAATAGACAATTCAATAATAACAAATGCAGATTTTATTACCTCATGTTTAATAACAAAAACTAGGCAGAAGATCAACAAGTGAATAGAAGACATGAACAATAATAAACCAAGGGTTATTTTTATAAAACTATATCCTTAAACAGCAGAATACATATTCTAAAGTGTATATAGCCCTTTCTCTGGGATAGACCATATGTAAAGTCATAACATGAGCCTCAAAAATTTAAAATGATTTAAATCATAAATATATTTTCCAACCACAGTGGAACGAAATTGGAAATCAATAACAAAGAAATTTGGAAAACACAAACATAGAAATTAAAAAACACTCCTAAATAAACTGGGTTAAATAGCATAAGTTAGAAAATACTCTGAGGTAAATGAAAATAAAACAGCGTACCAAAATGTATGGGACACAGCTAGAGCAGTGCCTAGAGGGAAATTTATAGCTGTAAATGCCTATATTAAAAAAAGTAAAATATCAATAACTTACCCTACTCTAACTTTGGTTTCTGTCTAGTTAAGAAACCAGAAAAAGATGAGCAAACTAAACCCAAAGCAAGCATAAGGAAGGAAATAATGAAGATGAGAACAGAAATAAGTGAAATACAGAATAGAAAAACAAAATTAAAAATCAGTTGAGAAAGCTTCAGCTAGATTGTCAAAGAAATGAACACTTCAGTAATTAAAGGGGACTTAACTATATACCTTACAAATTAAAAAAAAGATTCTTAGAAAATACTATGAATGACTAACTATTAGATAAATTAGATGATCTAGATGAAGAAATTTCTAGAAAGACACCTATTAAACTGACAAGAAAAAGTAGAAAATCCAAATATATTTTTAATGAAAAAATTAGTTATTAGAAAATTCTTACAAAGAAAAGCTCAGGCTAAGATGACTTCGTGGTGAATTCTACCAATATTTAAAGAAGAAGTAAATACCATTCTTTCACAAATTCTTCCCCCCAAAAAATAGAAGAGAAAGTAAAATTTCCCAACTAATTCTGTGAGGCCAGTGTTACCATAATATCAAAACTAGACAAAGATATCACAAAAAGAACTCTTATGAAAATAGATGCAAAATTCCTCAACAAAATACTAGCAAATCAAATCTAATAATAAGAAAGATCATATACCCTAACCAAATGGTATTTATCTCAAAAATGCAAGGCTGATTTAACATTAAAAATAATATTTATTAAAATACTAAAAATTAGTTAACATACCATGTTAATAAAGAAAAAACTCCATGATCATCTTAATAGATAAAACATTTGACGTAATCTAACACCCTATTGTGATAAAAAAAAATTCAACAAACTAAGAATAGCTAGGAACATCCTCAACCTGATAAATAGTATCTGTAAATAACCCACAGCTAGTATCATACTTGGCAGTGAACAACTGGATGCTTTCCCCTAAGATAAACAACAAGAAAGGTTATCCACTCTTTCCACTTCAACATTGTACAGTTGGTTCTGGCCAGGGCAATTAGACAAGATGAAGCTACAAAAAGCTTCCATATTGGGAAGGAATATATAAGACTGTCTCTATTTGCAGATGACATGATCTTGTACATAGAAAGTCTTAAGAAATTTATTAAGAAACTTACCACTAATAAGTTCAGTGTGGTTACAGATACAAGATTGTTACACAAAAGTGTTTCATTTCTATTCCCTAGAATTTTCTATAATTGAAAATGCTTCCGTTTTTATAGAAATTGACAAACTGACCCTAAAATTCATGTGGAAATGGAATGGATGCAGAATAGCCAAAACAACATTGAAGAAAGGGAACGAAGTAAGAGGACTCACACTCCTAATTTCAAAATTTACCAGAAAGCAACGATAAGACAGTGTGAGTGCTGGCATAAGTGTATAGACATAGATCCATGAAATAGGATTGAGAGTTTCTATTTTATTTTTATTTACACATATGTAAATAAACCCTTACATATATGATTACTTTATTTTCAACAAGGATACCAGGACAATTCAATAAGGGAAGTAGTTTTTCAATAAATGGATGCCAAGACAACTGTATTTTCACATGTAAAGAACGAAGTTGGACCCCTCTTTCTCATACCATATGCAAAAATTAACTCAAAATGGTTCATAGACTTAAATGTAAAGCTGATATAGAAAACTCTTAGGAGAAAACAGGCATCAATGTTAAGGCATAGATGACCTTGAGTTAGGCAAAGTTTTTAAAAATGTGATGCCAAAAACAAGCAAGAGAAGAAAAATGAGATATATAGGAATTTATTAAATTACAAATTTTTGTGCTTCAAAGGATAATATCAAGAAAGTGAAAAGACAACCCACAGAATAAGAAATATTTTCAAATCATCTATCTGTTAAGGGACTTGTATTTGGTGTAAAGAACTTTTACAACTCAACAATGAAAAGTAAACCAATTAAAAAATAGACATTTTTTTCAAAGAAGATATACAAATGACCAATAAACACAAGAAAAAATTCTCAACATCATTAGTCATTATGGAAATGCACATCAAACTACAATGAGATACCACATTCACACTAGGATCGCCAGAATCAAAAACTCAGATAATGACAAATGGGGATGTGGGGAAACTGGAACTGCTGATGGAAATGTATAGGTTGAAAAGGTTTGGCAATTCCTCAAAATGTTAAATATGGAGTTACCATATAATCTGGCAGTTTAACTCCTAGCTAATTATTCAAGTCATTAAAATTTATGTTCACACAAAAACCCTGTACATGAACATTCGTACCACCTTATTCATAATAGCCAAAAAGTGGAAACAATCAGATATCTATCTGCTGATGAATGGATAAACATAATGTGGTATATCTGTGCAGTGGAATATTATTTGGCAATAAAAAAGAATGAAGTACTAATCTATGCTACAGTATAAATGAATCTCAGATGCTTTATGCTAAGTAAAAGAAAATCGTAAAAGACTGCATACTGTATGATTTCATTTATCTGTATGTTTCATATTAGTATTATGAAATGTCTAGAATAGGTAAATCTATAGAGACAAAGTAGATTAGTGATTGCTGGGTTAAAAGGTGTATCTTTAATGATGCAGCTACTCTGGGAAGACCACCTTTAGAAACAGTGGTTTGAGAGAATGAAGTTTCAATTTTACCAGCCACATCTTTTTTTTTTTTGTTTATTTTCCTCCTACCTTCTTCGAGGGAACTTTACTTTCTGAATTTAATATGTATAGATTAAAACAAAAAAATTAGAATATTTCTCAAATGAATGGAGAAATAGAATATTTCTTAGTTCTGAATGGGTTGAAGAAATCAGAAAAAGTGACACTGACAGATTAGAATATGCAAAAATCAACACAGTGAAAATAACTAAAGGATGACAGCTGACCAGAAGAATTTGCATGAATTTAGGAGACAATGGGTTAATATAACACATAAGTGAGTTTTCAAATTTATAAGAAAATTATTGACTTCAATAGAGAAATACAGAAATGAATAAGTAAAATTTTGTTTCAAAATCAAAGAAGTAAAAATTAATCTCTGAATAATATTTTTATACTTAATAAAGCATCAAAATATTAAAATGGCTAGGTCCTATGATATTGATTAAATTGGTGCAGGTTTTAATTTACAAAAGCAGTATGAATTTGATTGAAAGTTAATTTATCTTAGGAACATGACAACAGAAACAAAAAATATACATATGGAAATGTTCAACTGGAAACTAAATAAATTCAGAACAAATGAATTGTTTTGTAATTCATGGTACATCAATATAATAGATTGTTACATAGCATGAATAATGAAGATATACATTATGCTTGTACATGAGGGAAAGATATACCTAAAAAGGTGTTTGTGGTAAAAAATATGGATGATGAAACATTTTTTCCAAATTCTTAATTTTCAACATTTTATTAAGCATATTTCCCAACATACAACAAAGTTAAAAGAATTTTATAGTGAATATATATTATCACTTAAGTTCTACCATTAATATATTATACTTTAGTCATATAATTATATACCTTAATCTTTTATATTAGTTTTAATTAAAGGTTTAAAATTTTCTCCTGCTATCAAGTAACAGTGTGCTATTTCTTGAGAGATACTTATTTTTGATGAACAGAGGTATAACTTTAAAATTTCCTTTAAAAGGTTTAGAATAGTTCCTTGTAAGTTTTTGTACAGCCACCAGGTGTAGCTCTGGACCCATAGCATCCTGGGATGAACATCTGCAAGGACCGTTTTAGTAAAGGTAAGTTTTAAATGCAATTAAACATTTTTGTTTATTTGGATGAGGATGCAGTAAATCTTTTCTTCATTAAGATCTAAAGTAATTTAGGTTATATATTTAGTTTATTGTTCAAAAAGTCTTTGCTACAGTTATTCTTTCCTAGAACTTGATTTTCTTATTCCACAGCCCTCCTGTCAAAAGTTTTGTGATATAGAGCAAACATGTTTATGTTACCAGATGTTTGACATGAATTTTAAGAAGTTTCAAATTAATCATGGACAGAGAAATGTGCTACTTTTTTTTGTATAATGAAGGCTCATCACAACTATAATTTTTCTTTAGTGTGATTATTTAATTAATGTTTGTATCTCTTTAAACTTAAACCCCATAAAGTTTGGGACTGCACCTAGCACAATGACAGACATTCAATAAAAATTTGCTGAATGAAAAAAGGTAAAGAATGATCCGAAGCTTTTACTGTAGGCTATTTTGTAGGAATTGGTAAATCCAATCCATAAGAAGTGTGTTTATTCATTTTAATTTTCTTTTGATAATAAAGGATCAACTTTAAATATCTTTCATAGTAATAAATTAGCTCTTAGATGGATTTTTTTCTGTTTTTAGTTGTAAAAAGAATATAGTTATTTTTAAAGGAAAGTAGAGCCTACCTATGTTGAAATCCATTTTAACCCAAAATACTTTCTCCTCTTCTTCTCCTTAATGGAATCCTCAGTTTCTATATTAGATGTCATCAACCCTTAATTTGTTTCTACATTCCAGAGAATAAAATCATGGAGACAAAAATCTTAAACTGTCTACTAAAATAACTGGAGGGAAGGATTTTCCAATTCAAAGTCTTTTTTTTTTTAGAGGAGAAAATATTTGATAAGCTGTTTATGAAACAGTTTTTTTCCTTTCTTTTTGTAAAATGAAGATACTGGGAGTAAAAGGTCTTGGGAGAATTTTAATGTAAGTAGAAGCGATATCTTTTTCAAAGAATCTAGTGTCATGCTTTTGAATTTCTGACAGTGTGGTGGATTCATCAAGGGAGATGACAAGAACAAACATTAGAGTTGTTTTTAGGACTCTTATTTTACAGAAAGAGGAAGTTACAGCCACACAAAATTGCTTAGCTTGAGAATTAAATTACTGATAAACAATTTTATCACTGTATTCTTCTTTTAATGTATTCTTTCAATTGTACTTGACAAGGAGGAGCTATTATATATATTACCTGAAGGGCTGGGACTTTGAAGATCTTACCCATCCTTCATTTTCTTGAAGGGTAATAATGTCTGTATTGTATACCTGTTCTATATACCTTCTGCTTTCTCTTTTTTTCTTCTCTCTTCTTTTCCCATTTTTTTTCTCTCTGTACCACTCCATTTGTTTGTTTGTTTGTTTGTTTGTTTGTTTATTTATTCTTTTTTTACATGTTCATTTAGAGAAGGATTAGTTACTGCGGAAAGTATTAAACTGATATTTACATTAGATAATCTGGAAAACATAAAATATTTTTCGAACAACTTCATAGTAAGGTATAGACTTAGGTTATTTAACATTATATTTTTATAACTGCCCAAACACTATGCAAATTAATATTTTAACAGTTATTTGCTTTTTCTTAAACATCATGACTCATTTTTATCTAATATCAGCTCCATTTATGACCATCAATTGGTAACTGCAAATTTTGATGATGATTATTGTACTAGTCTGAGTCATGGCTTTCATCATCTACCTCAGTCTGATTTATGATTCACAAAATTTTATTTCCACTGTATACTCTTCAGTCCCACATAATCATCAAACCTAGCAGCTGACAATTTGCTTTAATAGGAAACGAAGCTAATTTCCTTTGGGCTGTTATAAGAATCTTTAGCTTTCTCTTTAATGTAAATAATAAACTTTATGCCCCACTAAATGATTTTTATTATCTGTTTCCTAGTGTTTAAAGTCATCCTAGAGGTTACTTTCTATTTGATTCTTTACTAATTAATGAGATTGACAAAATATTTTATTATAGTTTATCAAGTTGGGAAGAGAGTGGTTTATTCTGACATGATAGTAATACATTCAGAGTAAAAATCTGAGCCAAGGTAGCCATAGATGACTTTAATATAATCAAGTCAATTCTTAGACCCTGATATAACAGTTGATTTTAAAATGTACTTTGGTCATTAGTTTAATCTACTGCTTTCAAATCTCACCTCAAAATTTTTTTGTTAAAAATTTCTCATTTCTAGAAATGTTATTTGTTTCATAATTAAAGGCTATGGTAGATTCAGTTATGACTGCGTGGGGTAGGGTGGATACTAGGCATTTTGTCTATGTTGTCTCATTTAATCGTCACAACAACCCTATAAAACATGAATATTATTTCTCTTTTGTAGAGGAGGCAAGAAAAAGAAAAGTGAGGCGTGAAAAATGAGGTTCTTGGCAAGGATCACATTTATCATCATTGAAATTATGTGTGGGACATCAGGATAGATACTGAAGACATTCAGAGGTATGAGTCTTTGTTCTAGAAAGTCTTCAGTATGGCTGCTGAGACAAGGCATATCTGTGGAAAAAATGAGACAAGGATTAATGGCTTGCTCAATGCCATTAATCCTAAAGTGTGTCTCCTAGCAAAAGAGAATTGGTCTTGGGGTGGGCAAATCTACCTAAGACTCTATCCTAGTAGAGTCCAAATGGAATGCAACCCCACCACTTTTGCTAAGTTTGTTTTGTTTACCAACTTTACGTTCTTGATAGAGTTAAAATGTATTTTCTTTGATTATTTTCTTTCAATGACATGGAAGGATAGCTTCTGTACAAAAAATAAAAGAAATGCTTTGTTATTTTCAAGTGTAAAGATAATTTTATTTATTTGTTTGATTTTTCAATTACAGTTGACATTTAATATTATTTTATATTAGTTTCAGGTGTACAGCTTTGTGGTTAGACATTTATGTAATTTACTAAATGATCCCCCTGGTTAGTCTAGTACTGACCTGGCACTATACAGTTATTACAATATTATTAACTGTTGGGAGTCATGTTTGATGAGTGCCCTGCAGAAAGGGTTAAAGCTGCTTGCAAGGTTGGCAGACTTTGTGGTCTGCAGGTGCAAGAGGAGGGAGTTCTGATTAAGACTCAAGGCAAAGTGTTGAACAGTCCTTGACCTAAGGAGCAAAGATGTTTTGAGAACACTTGGTCTCCTGTGTGAATGTTAGCAATTGTATTGCATATCTGTGGGTTTCGCTTCTCATGCTCTTCCAAGGGTATAAATATGCTGTGCTTAATAAACTCGGCGCGCAGTATTTACTGTTAGCCCTCCCGAATCTATCTTTTGTTTCTCTTTGTCTCTCTCTTTTTTCTCTCTTTTCTCAATCCTCACTCCCCCTCTCAGGAACTGTTCGATCTTAGCGGGTGGGCTCGGCAATTAACTATATTCTCTGGGCTGTACTTTACATACCTGTAACTATTTTGTAACTACCAATCTGGACTTCTTGGTTTTTTTGTTTGTTTGTTTGTTTTGTTTTTTAGAGTTCACATATAACTGGGACCACAGGGTATTTTTCTCTGGCTTATTTTGCTTAGCATAATACTTTCTGGGTCCATCCATGTTGTCACAAATGGTAAGATTTCATTTTTCTTTTTTTATGGCTAATATTTTATCATATATATATACCACATCTTCTTTATCCAACTAATCTGGACTTCTTAATCCCTTCACTGAAGATCATTTTCTTGAATGGCTGGCAGAAAGATTCATTAGTGCATATAAAGACATAAATTTTAATTTCTATGCATGTTTAATTTTTTATCAAAATATTGTAGGAGATAATCCCTTTAATAGAAACAGTTTGTAGTTGAAACTCATTTTTCAGGCCAAAACCATTGCCAGGACCATCTATGTAGAACAAATAAGTAACTGTAATATGGAATACAAAATTGCCAGTTTTAATATGAGTAAGAGATTAAAGTAAGTTAATTAATTTTACACCAGTTTGAGAAAAATCTCTGTCAATTTGAGGGAAAAAAACCCAGTAGATATGCTAAATAGTTTTTGCTTTCATTTTTTATTATCAGAACTGGAGAGAAAGGAAACAAACACATTACATGTAGAGGTATTAGAAAGAGGTGTTACCCATTTCAGTGTTCCCAAACTTTTTGTTTGTTATATATTTTTGACAGGTCATTTGAGAGGTATAGACGATGGATGTCTTTTTTTTTTTTTTTAAGTTTTGGGAAATAGAAAATGCATTTCTCAGTTATTGTATTCTTTACTGTTACTGCTTGAGACTGTTGCCTTTTTTTGTTTATGTTCTCCTGACTATGCAGAGGCATTCAGTTCTTACATATTTTAGCAAATCATAAAGCTTTTGGGGGGCACTGGCCAGATGTTGTATCATGTCTCTTATAACTAATTTACAGCAAATTATATCTTTTCTGTACTAATCTCTCACATAACTTATAAGGCTAGTACATATTATTGTAATAGTATATGTCCTTATATCCTTGTAGAAATATTAAATTTTATGTGTATGGTGGCTCACCTGTGAAGGATTTGTGGTACACTAATGAGTTGTGACCTATAATAAGATAAACCTAGACATCGAGGAGTGCTGAGACAAAAAAACATTGGCTTCTAGGAATTAAAGTTGGGAGTTTGAAGACCATTGCTTCCTGGAAGTTGAGATTCAACTTCGGGACAGAACTTTTAACAATGTTAGGATTCTGACTGAACTGACAAGGGAAAATTTGATTATTTATGTATTACTTTTTAAAAATTAAAACATGAGAGTTGTTAAATTATACATTAGGCTTTTTTGTTGCTTCTTACAGTTACATTTTTTTCATAAACACTTACTTTTTATTACTAAATATATATACATACATCGAAAAACCCAGAAAAGTAGAAATAAGAGGAAATGAAATACCATATTTCTACTACTTAAAAATATTTTTTACATTTTAGTGGTTTTCATTCCATTTTTCTCTGTATATAGCCTTTAAAAATCTATTATTAAAATATTTAATATATCATTTTTTGCTTAAAATTATATCATAACTTTAAAAAATATTATTGTAAAATTTACACAAATCTTTTTGAAAATAGATTCAAAGTATTTTTTTAAGTAAATATACTATAGGACACTTCACTGAATGTTGTTTGTTTAGTTCACTCTGGAAGGTAGGAGGGAATAACAGGATTAAGTTAGGTGCCTAGATTCGATTTAGAATGTGAAACAGGAGTCTGGATTCTGAACTGTTAAGTGAATGATTGAAGTTACCCAAATTAGAAGCAATTTCAAGATCAAGGTCCAGGAGAAGATTAACAAAAGCTATAATACTTCTCTTCCCCTCCACTGCAGATCTTTTCCCATGAGCCCAGGTGCTTTTACCATCATAGGCTAGGTATTTAAGATATGCAGTTTCTAGGTGAAAATGCAAGGATTTGAAATTAGAGATTGCAGCAATCAGATCTAATTTGTCAAAGAGAAGATGTAAATATCTAGCACTCAGGAGCAGAGAGAGCCAGGTAGCATTAGTGAGAAGAACATAGGAGTTTGAACTGGAGGGTAAAGATGATTTTCCTAATGACTCTTGTACTTATTTGCTGAACGTATTTTCTCTAAGTGTATTTAAGAAGTCTCTTCATTGTAATACAATGTTAAAGGGAAAATGATAAGATAATGATTTCAATAGTACTTTTTTTGCTGTTCTAGTTCAAATATTTAAAAAATATTCAAGTAATTTAAAGAATATTAATTATAATGAATTCTAAACCAAAAATTTCATTGTAGATAATAAGTGTTTCAAATACATGTATCTTAGGGTCACAGGAGGTGGGATTTAGGTGAAACTACTGTATTACGATATATGATTGTGGTTCTAATTCCCGTGTGTGCTTTTCCCCATACCACTAAGCAATTCACTGGCAGTAGCTAGATATCCTGAAATTTAATTAAATTCTGACACTCTCTACCTGGAGATAGCATCATATTCCATGGGTTAATGGTTCAGTCACACAAGTCATTCAGGATGGCTCTCCAGAGTAGGTTGTATTTTAGCTGGATCTCAAAGAATAGGAATGAGGTAGATAGACAGGAGTGAGAAGTGTTCATGACGATGGAATGACAGTAATAATATTGCAGTATGGAGGGGTATAGAGCACCAGGTGTGCTTGGGGATAGGTTAAAACCAATTTGATTAAAGTAGAAGATTTGTGAAAGAAGACTATGAGTTGGAATCAGATTATACATAACTTTGAATACCAGGCTAGGGCATCTGTTCTTTATCCTGCAGTCTTTGAGGTCCCATTTTAAATGAGTAGCAACATGGTCAAAAAAAGTATTTTCTGATTCTGAACCTGGCTTTGGTAGACTGGAGTGGAGACATTCTAGTCAGGGAAAAGACTGAAGAAACAACAGTTCAGGCTTGAGGTGATTAGGATTTAAACTATGACAATGTCATGGAAATGAAAGGGAAGAGACCCATTCCAAAAGGCAGTATGAGAGATCATGGTGCCTGATTGATTAGGAAGTTGAGGTAGAGGGAGGAATCAATGAGTTTCCCTTTAAAGAGCAGTGATACCAAAGCGAGAAACAGTCAGGAGGAAGAAGTGATTTCGATAGGGACATAGTATCACCTTTAGGCAGGTTAGATTGTTGTAATTACATAATATCTGAATGGAAATGATTAGCAGGCAGGCAGAGAGAAAGGCTGAACTTGAGTGTAGATAGGAAAATGAGAGCTGAAGGGCTGGTCCTGGGAGTTATCAGCTTAGAAGAGGTGGAAAGAAAACCATTACATGTTGCTTACCATGTTCTAGACTCACTTAAATCCTTTGACTTATTAACAGTAGATTTTATTGGCCCATTTCATAGATAAGCAAACTAGGGCTCAGAGTGGTTAAGTAAATTTGCCCAGAATGGTTACAAAAAAAATCCAGACAATAACAAGTGTTGATAGAGATGTGGAGAAATTGAAACCCTTGTACATTATTGATAAGAATGTAAAATGGTGCAACTGCCTTGGAAAAATCATCTGACAGCTCTCAAAAAGGTTCAACATAGATCTACCATGTGAACCAATCTAGGTGTATACCCACGAGAGAAAAAAATGCACATCTTCATAAAAACTTGTGCAGAAAGTTTATATCAGCATCATTAATAATAGCTAAAAAATGAACACAAATGTTCTTCAACTGATGAATGGATAAGTAAAATGTGGTATATCTCTATAATGGAATATAATTCAGTAATTTATTTAAAAATGAAGTACTGATACATGCTACAATATAGACTAACCTTGAAAATTTATACTAAGTGAAAGAAGCCAGTAACAGAAGGCCACATATTGTATGATTTCATTTATATGAAATATCTGGAAGAGACCAATCCGTAGAGACAGAAAGTAGATTAGAGATTGCCATGGGCTTGGGGAGTTGTGGGTAAATGGGGAGTGACAGGAAATCCATGTGGAGTTTCTTTTTGGAGTGATGAGAATATTCTAAAATTGATTGTGGTGATGAGTGCACAACTTTATAAATATGCTAAAAACTATCAAATTATAAACTTTAAAATGGGTGAACTTTATGGTATTTAAATAACATAGCAATAAAACTGTTAAAAGTCACTCATGGTTCCACTTCAAATATTAGCAGACATTTTCATTATGATCAAAAGTAAAGGCAAAGAAAACACTATGAATGTTAGGAGTCATCAGTCAAAGGTCAGCAGTGAACTGAGGTACTTTGGCTTATAATGGCTATGCAGGATCATAGACAGCAGCACACAGGTTATACCCCCTATTCCCACTTCAGTGATGATACTCTTAATACTGTGCAAATACCAGTAAGCTTGAGGAGAAAGAATCTGTTAAAAGATAATTAAAAAAAAAGTTAAATCATGGTTCTCATACAGATATAAAAATGAACATATGTTAACAATTTTATTTATTTCATTCAATAAAGGAACTAAGCTGATGTAACTGGTTCAAAAGAATATTTAAGGAAGAGACATATTTATACAGAGCTTTAAAATAAAGACAATGATCAGGGCTAGAATCAGATAAACTAGCAGAGTGTGCTGAATATAGACAGTGCTCAACAATGAAAGGCTAGAATCATATGACCTGGAGTAGTATTCTCTAGGCAATGCATAGTTTTCTACCGATATGCACATTTTTTTTCCTCACCAAATGTTTGCCTTAAAGAGACTACAGTGTGGCTGGAGAGTTAGGGTAGAATTACGGTGAGAAGGAGTGAGAGTGAAAAGGACAAAAATATTTAACAGTTTGTGCCCAGAGCTATATACCAGACAGAAATGATGGAGACATATACTAGAGGTAAGAGAAAGGAAAAAATTATTGTGACAGGAGGCAATAGCTAGAGAAGTAGAAGGACACAAAAAAGAGAAGGGAAGGGTGACCTAGGTGGGAGAGAGAACTTAAATAGATGAACTGTGACATATACTTGATCAGATGGACATTGCCACAGAGATAGTCTGAGCTAGATCTCTGCTTTTAAAATTCAAGGCTCAGTTATTGCTCAAGAAGTGGTTTAGAAAGGACTGATTTTTCAAGTGACCAAATTACTATTAACTAGTTTGCCAGCATCAGTTTACCAAATGGTTGCTTCATCAGTTAATCAATTTATTTATTTTTTTTGTTTTGTCATAACATTGGAAAATTGCTCATTTAATGAATTGATTTCCAATGGATCAGTGTACTTCCTTCAGTCAAACCAGTTTGCCAAAGTTGAGTTGCCTTTTGTAAGCCACATTCTGCATTCATTAATTTATACGTTCATTTACTGGTAATTTTTTAAGCATTTACTGTGTGTCTGGCACTATTCTAGGAAAGAACTTAGTAATGCTTTTATCCACTGTATAGAATACGTAATTGACAAAGATATCTTATTTCTATAAAAAAATTATAAGCATTAACCTAAAATGTAAGCTACATATGAATAGAGATTTATCTTGTTCACTCTTAAAATCCTAATGCTTTAGGAAGTGCTCAAAACATGGTAGGTACTTAATAAATATTCTTTGAATGAATTAATGACTGAAAGAATAAGTATGTAAGTGAATGTACTTCTCTTTATTACTGATACGTGCTTTATCAAAAATTTGAAAATTTGCTAAGACTAATTTCTTCTCCCTCTTTAATGATCTCTGCAAATGTAGTGTGTGATGCCTTAGCACCTACAGAATCTAAATTTTTTGTTTCACTACTCACTTTGATAAAGAGTATATCCAAACAGGCTTCAACTATATGGAACTATTCATAGTTTGTGGAAAAGATGTTTCAAAAAAGATTTACATGTTTAGCCTTTAAATTCACAAAAAAATCTCAGCTTTCTCTTGGTTTAATAAGCTAATATGCATCCAATATGAATATTGGCCTCTGGCCACAACTCAAATTCTTCCATTTTCTAGCAGTTAAAGATTAATTAACTAAACAGTTAATTAATTTATTATTGGAACAGTCATATGGGAAACTGGCTAAAAACCCAACAAATATTTATGGAACTTTTTCTGTTACCTGCATTTGTGCTAGGTAGGACTTGAAAGAGTAACAAATATACCATAGGAAGAACCCAAGGAATGAATAGGTTGCTTGACACAGGTCACTGTTCTTTCCACAAAGATGATGTTATGAACAGGGATTAGGGTCCTGGACTGACTCATAGCACTTTAATTCTTAATGTATGTAGCAGTGAGCATGGCAAGAGAGAGTATATGATATAGTATAAAAAGGACTTTGGAATCAGACCCAAATTTGAGTAGTTGGGTAACCTTGAGTATTGTTTAAGTTCTCTGAATCTCTTCAGTAACATGATAATGATAATGTTACCCCAGAGTCACTGGTGATTAAATAAAATAATGTAATATGAAAATCCTTCTCAAGTTGTTACCTTTTTATATACTGACAAACCTTTCTCTTATGTTTTTACAGTTTTAGATACCTCACTTTCACTGTTAAAGCATCACTTATGGCTGTTATTAATGTCTAGTTCTAGCTTTATTATGTGCTATTCTTAATCTTCTGGGATGAGGACCCAGAGGACTTTATTCATTAGAATTGCCTATCAGAAGTTCTATCATGAAGAATGCATGGTCTTTGTTATTGTTGTAGAAACTTTTTTACCCATAGTTTTACCCAAAGTCACAGATCAGGAACAAAGCTACACTCCAGAGCCAAAACATGTAATCTCTGCCCTTCTTCGACAAAGAGATGCTGGCAGCCGTGGTTGTGTGCAGTCACTGCCTTGCTTATCGGTTTCCCACATGTTTGCTGTGTTTACATCTATTTTTGAGGTCTTACATTAACATTATTAACTACATCATATTTCTTAAGAGCAAAACAGAAAGAATGTTGACAGTGCTAGTTAAAAGAGGCATGTAATTAGGGCGTGGATAAAAGCAAAAAAGAAAAATAATGGAATGGCATTTGGGAACAATTGTTTAGCAGTAGGATTAATTCTGAAGGCCCAAAAGCAGATTCTGTAGCATGGAAATGTCATGCCTGTGAAATAGGTTGTGTTGTCGATGTGAAATGATTCCTGCACAGGGCTAGTCACTGTATCTTTGTAATAACTGCACACAACCTAACTGTACAACAAGACGAGGTGTTTCAGGGAGAATGAGGATCAGATTTACCTTCTGGAAGGGTCACGTTGGTGGTAGGCTAGAGGGTGGACCAAGAAGAGTGGAAGAGAGGAGATGAAATCATGGGAGGATGAGAGAAGGCTGAGTGGATTCGCAGGATATGTGGAGTATCTTAGTCTACTCAGGCTGCCATAACGAAATATCATAGACTAGGTGGCTTAAACATTAGAAATTCATTTTCTCACAGTTCTGGAGGCTAGCAGATTATGATCAAGGTTCCAGCTAATGGGATTTCTGGTTAGGGTACACTTCCTGGCTTGCAGATAGCTGCCGTTTTGCCGTATGCTCACATGACCTCTTTTTTGTGCATTCTTGGAGAGGGATGGGAGGCAATTCTCCATTGTCTCTTCTTATAAAGACACTAAACCTATTGAATCAAGACCTCATCTTTATGAGACCTCAATTATCCTTAATTCCCTCCATAAAGATCCTATCTGCAAATATACTTACATTTGGATTAGGACTTCAAAATATGAATTGGGGGCATACACAATTCAGTCCATAGCATAGGGTGTCTTTTTATTCCTAATTGCCTATGATGGCACCTGTGCTCCTTGTTCACTGTACAGAGGAACAAACATGAGTTTAGGAGTCTACCAGAACTGAGTGTATTATCACTTACCAACTAGGTGACCTTGGGGAAGTTGCTTACATTCTCTTAGTTCTCTTATTGTAAAATGGAAAAAATACTGCTTTTTCAGAGTGTCCTGAGAACTGCATGAGACAGTGTATGTGGAGACTTCTGGGTGATGAGTGTTTGGGAATGGGTAGTTTTGCATATTGGTATGCAGTTTGCTGATTTATAATGTTCTGTCATTGATTTCATGATTTTCACTTATGACTGCAGGGTCACCATCTACCAGCAAAAAGGGAGTTACTGTAGGATTCACTGCAAAAAAAGAATCATCTTTTTCTTTCCCGTGTGATTTCATGGAATGAACTGCTTTGAAACGGGGGGCTGGGCTGCCCCTGTATGCACATAAATACGGCTCATGTGAACTTTTTCTGTTCAAATGTCTAATCTTCAGCTGTTCATTATTTTGTGGTCACCATTCTTGCTAGCCTATTTCTCTAATATTTATGAAATGTTTTAAGTAAACATTGGAGAATAATAAAATGCAATACATTGCTAATAGAAAACAGCAGGGGGAAAGGGAGAAGTCTTTTAAATTTTTATTACTAATCTTTCTCTATTAAAATTTCTAATTGAGATTAAGGTTATCTGGGAGAAACACAGAGAAGAAACCTGAACTAGCAACCTGAACATTCTATACAGTAGGTCTTCAACCGGGGCTTTCTGTCCTTTGAGGATTCTGTGGGTACATCTTTTTTTTCTTTTTTACTGCAATCATACATTTGTAGAATTCAAAGCAGGAGATACAGTGCATATCAATAGCAGTGCTACATCAGCCTTAGTCGTTTTTAAAAATTGAGAAGTTATATGGTTTTGGTATTGCTGTTTTTCAAAAATATATTAGGCTTGAATATAAGCATCTCTTATGTAAGTGGAATTAAATATTTTTTTCAAGTTCAAAGTGCCTGCTGAAAGAGATTCAATTTGGTTTCTGTTTTTTGTCTTTTCACTCAGTAAGGTGAGTGCAGATGGCCTCCGGTAGGTCTCTGGATTCCTTAAATGGAGTTCTGGCCACACATGTAGGGACGGGAAGTGGACGGCAATTGCTTCCCTTACGGATGGTGCAGTCATGAATGAAAACAACTCATTTTCATTTGTGGAATTCTGTTCAGTCTGTATCAAAGATTGATGAGGAAAGAGAACAATAGGGACTCTCAAATATAAAATAAAGTTTAAGGTGTCTACTACCACAAGAATCCTAGCATGGCGGAACCGGAGAGAGATCTAAGGATCACTCAGTCCAGCTTCTTCCCTTTTAGGATCAGGAAGTCGAGGGGCCTTGATCCAAGTCCAGCATAGTTTGTTTCAGAGCTGGTGTTAGACTCCACCATTCCATGAAATTCAACTTTTGCTCCTGGGAAACTTTCTTTTATTAAAAAAAATTTAAGCTGTCATGGACTGAAGTTTTGTGTTTAACCCTCCAAATTAATATGTTGAAGGCCTAACCCCCAATGTGGTGGTGTTTGAATGTGAGGCCTCTGGAGGGTAATTAGGTTTAGTTGAGGCCATGAGGCTGGACCCCTCCATGATGGGATTAGTGTTCTCATGAGAAGAGGAAGAGAGAGCCGAGCTCTTTTTCTCTTTCTCTCCTGCTGTGTGAGGACACAGCTAGAGGTGGTCATCTGCAAACCAGGCTGTCACCTGGATCTTGGATTAATCATCCTCCAGAACGCTGTGGTATTTTGTTATGGCATTCTGATTAGACTAAGACTGTAGCCAATCAATTAGACGTGTATTAGGAATAAACATAATAATTTTTAAAACTAAAAAGAAAAAAGTTAAACTATACCCAACTCTTTATTTAAAATATAAAGTGTTGAATTCAACCAATCATTCATTCATCCAATATATATTTTTTAAACCACTTATATGACAACCTTGGAATGAAGAATATGTGCCTCTAACTTTGGAGTGTAATGGAAGAGGCATATCTGTAAATCCATAATTACTCTTGAAGGGCAGGCCTCATATCTGCTTTAGTCATCATTTTATCCACATTGTCTAGGGAGGGCAGAGGGCATTCAGTTACTCTTTCTGAATGGCTTCAGAGTGGAGGTGATTTTTAGCTGGTTTTAATTACCCAAGTAGATTTTTCTGGAAATAAAAACGAGGAGAGGTGTGATATAGAGTCTGAGCAGACATTTTCATCTGATTCCATGTTTTTTATTTGCCGTTGATATCTGATTAAAGCATGTGATACCCAGTGTCCATATAGTAAGCCTTTATTTTCAACTAAAGTCCCAGGATGCTAGAAATGGAACTGAAAACTGAGCTTTCTATTCTCAAAAATCCAAAGAAACCACTGATACTTCAGTCAGGAAGAAGAGGAGAGAGTGAAAAACAAAATTACTTCCACTGACATTTACTACATTTCCTTACATTTATTGCCTCATTTAATACAACTCTGAAAAAGATATTGTTATTCCTATTTTATAGATGAGAAAAGTGAGACTCAGAAAGATTGAAGTTTGTCCCATGTTGCACAGCTGTTAAGTGGTGGAGCTGGAATTTCCATCCAGTTGTTTCTGACTCCTATGCCCAGCAGCCTCCACAGAGCACGCTCTTCCGCTGTGTCTCCTTGCCATCAGGGTTCGATGCAATCATTGTGTGCTCAGTAAATTCCTACAGACATTCTACCTGCCGTGTTTCCAAACTCTCAAATCTGGGCTTATGTCAACTCAATGAAAACAAATGCTAACTCCAAGTTTCTCTTACTCACTGGAAATCCATTTGGGATGAAGCTTCACGTTGTACGTTTGACAACATAACTTATTCCTATTCTGTCAAATAAAGGAGAGGAATTTTGGAGATGGGTAGTGGAAAGAAGGAGCAGCTCAGGGTGGGAGGAAGAGGGGAAGAGAGAAAGAGAAAAAAATGTTTGTCAGGAAGTGGCCAGCCAGAAGGAGAATAACGTTTTCCAAGCAGGACACCACTGGTTTTAGATGGGAAATGGTTGGGAGCTCAAGGCCAGTCATAAACAATGAAGGGCATGGAAAGCTGAAGAGGGTTTGGTATTGTATTTAAAGATAAAATGTTTAAAAAGTTGATGTTGTATGAAAATAGCTTTATCTCTGGGCCTCTGAGCTCCAGGAGATACCAGCTGGGAGGAGCTGGGATGAGCAGGGATTTTCTGGGTTGCAGTAGAAGTTCTGCTTCCTTGTTCTTCCCTCTGCCAGATTCTCACAGTCATCCAGCATCACCGAGAAAATGGTTCACACGAACAATGCTTTAAGCGTTCTCTAGTTGTGGAAATTTACAAGGGTACATTTGACTATATTGTGTTCTAGAAGTTAATTATTTATGGTATAATTTCTGGCTCCATGATAGGCCTGTTTGAGTTAACACAGCTATAGCCTTAAAATCATTCAACATCAGCAACTCCCACTGTATTATGGGCAAAGATAGCCCTAGCTGTGTTCCAGGATAACTGCTGTTTTGGGAAAGGCTGAGATGCAGTGAGGTATTTTGGTACCATCACCTTCCTGTAGTGCATCCTCTGTGAGAGATGGGCAGGTGAGCTAGATAGAAGCACACCGGAAAAGAGAAGACAATACAGCTGCCTGTTCCCTGAGAAGCAGTCATTAGCACAGGGAGAATCACTTCTGTGAAGAGAGAGATGCAGACCATCTGCGGGAACCTGGGGCAGAAGGACAGCACACAAATTATCCCTGTGAGCTCCAGTTCACAGGCGGAGCTGACAGCACAGGCTCATTTCTAGGGCCACGACTGTCGAGAAGGATGTATTTCACCTTCTGTAGAAGAAGCGATCCTAGAAATGGGAACTCGTTCCTCTGTAACTGCCACCAGAGGGGAGATCACAGGCTGCAACCTGCAGATGCCTTCCTTTCAAGGCCAAGGGAACCCAGCTCCTGGCCCGTCTCTCTTCTCTGTCTGCATCTTAACATCTGGCCAGGAGAACTGGGGATTTTTATTTTTTTCCTTCCCTAACTCATTTTGACAGGCTCGTTGGGGTTTTTGGGTGGGCAACAGACTTTGTTTTGCTGAGGTTACAGGAGCAGGCATTAGTTATACCTCAGAGCTCTGCTTGTTTTTACCAGCAGGACTACCCACCTGATGCCAAATGTATATATGCTATGTGTGTGTGTGTGTAACTTTTTCTGTCAACTCACTTCCTGAAATATTGCCGATACCTCTTATCTGAGTTTTTCAGTCTGACTACTGACTCTCCCTTTTGACTGATACAAGGTTAAGGATTTCTTTAATTGACAATTTATTAGTAAATAGACTATTGGAAATGGGTTTGGAGATAGGCTATACCTGCTGCATGTTTAGTTCAGATAACCTTATCTACCTCCAGCCACTGGCATTCACTGCTTCCAACAAACATATGTTGGTCTACTGGCTGGGTTTTTTTTTTTTTTTTCCCACCTTAAGTAAAATACTTTTCCTCTGTGATAACCAGCTCCTGGAAATGGCAACTATGACTGAAGCCACCATCCCTTTGATGTGGCAGCTACAGAAAAAAAGGAATGATGATGAGGCCTGTTTTAGCTTCTGATTTTTCCCTCTTCAACTTTTAGTATAAGGTCTAAGCGAGCATTTAATGAACCCACATGGCTTTTGAAAAGGACCTCACAGGATGAAAGAGAAGTTGAAAATGTCAAATTTAGCTTCCTTGTTGACTAGTCTTTAGCTCGAGATGCCTTCTCGCAACCACCTGCCTCAAGAGGAGAACTCCGGCAGAAGGCTCTGCCTCAGTATCTTGACAAACTCGCCCTGAGAAAAGTTCCTGACAGAGGGGCAGAGGAAGTACTGCCCTTATCATCCTCAGGGCCTATGACAGACAAAGGCAGGGGTTTGATAAGGGGAGGGTGTTTATCCGCCTCCTCCACAGCTTGTGGACTTCTGAGACCCCACTTGAGATCTGGGCGTAGATCCTAGCTCTCTCTGCAGGCAGGACTGACCTTACCCTGGGGCCGGCAGGGGTTGGGGGCATCGGTGCTGCCAGCTTTAGCTTCACGGTCAAGCTCAGAGTAGCCAGCAGCGCCGATGCAAGTGACAGCTCTCTCCACATCTGGTCCCGGAGCAGCTTGCTTTCCCTCTTGAGCGTGACTGCATTGTGAGCACGGGGGCCTGTGTTCTCCAGGGGTTGCTCGTTTGGGCTGGTTGCACGTCAGGCTTGATAGCCTTGCTTCTGTGACATTTCCCAGGTTCATATCTCAGTCTGATGCCTCCAGGTTTTAGATCAGTAATTTCTGGATACTGTTTCTGAGTCTTTAAAATTTCAAAGGCCTTCGAGATTGGGCTGTGTGACCTTTTCCTCTAAGCTGCCTCACTTCATATGTCTGGCTGCTCGTTTTTCTCTCATTTTGTGTCTCCCTCTCCCCACCCATCTTCTGATTTGGTTTCTGTTATCTCCTTGAGCATGGCATTGCTTCTTCCAGCAGAAATAAATAAATAATACATAATCTCCATTTTATAAATAATATATGCTCAGAGTAAGAGAAAAGTTTTTTTAAAATGTGTAAGTAGAACATTTAAAAAAATCCAAAATTCCATCATTAAAAAATGACCCTCTCCTTCCTGAATCTTTTTACTAGCCAGACTAAATAT
This sequence comes from Macroglossus sobrinus, assembly GCA_004027375.1. Classification (NCBI taxonomy): domain Eukaryota; kingdom Metazoa; phylum Chordata; class Mammalia; order Chiroptera; family Pteropodidae; genus Macroglossus; species Macroglossus sobrinus. The sequence continues at coordinate 34,455 of PVKZ01000955.1, forward strand.
TGATATTTTATTCATAAAAATGGGCATGTCAAATACTTGCAGGCAAGAGCAGCTTTATAACTAAGCGAGATAAGAGTGCAGTGGAGAGTATAGACGGATCTGGGTTTGAAACTTAACCTCTTTGAGCCTCAGTTTCCTCATGAGTAAAGTAAGAATAAAGTATGGTTGTTGGGAGTATTAAATATTAGAGTAAAAGCTATACAAGAACAGCCTTTCATAGGACAGGTATTCACCAAATGGTGCAAGGGTTACAAAGTAGAAAGGTGTCTTTGGGCTGTTGAGTGAAGGGCAGGCAATGGAGGTGCTTAGGGCTGTGGCAAGGGAGAAGCCAGCTGGGCAGAGGAATCAAGACACGTCTGACTCCACTCAGATGGAGGCTCGCATAGCGGCTGCAAAGACTAAGTGTGTAGCCCCAAATGCTGTTTCGTTGGAGAAATCGTCCCTGACAATCTTTACTGTGAGGAGCGGGGAATCCCGTCTCCCTCTCTGTTCCTGCAGCATTTTGTGGCTTTATTAAAAGGTTTATCATGTTATAAAATTTAAAAATTGATGTCTAGATCCTTCACATGCCTGTGAACTTCTCCAGGATAGGGATAACATTGCACTCTCTTTGTATCTTCAAAGGTTCCCAGCCCAGTGATTGTTAGATGAGGGATAGACGGATATGTCCATGTGTAATGCGCATTATCATCCATGCAAATAAAGCTTTGCTGTCTGAGGATGCTTGGGGGCAGTGGGAATATGTGCACGGGTTTCTTTTTCTTTTTCTTTTTCTTTTTGCAGAGATTGGGTGGGGTGCATGGTATATCAGAAGAAAAGGACAGACTCTAGAATGGAGAGATACTACGTTCTGATTATAGATGACTTCTCTATATATTTGAAGTACATACAAACATCCTTTTGGTTTCAATCCTCATTCAGTATTTCTGAAAATCTGTAAGGATTCAATGCTCTTAAACTTTTCCACTGGAAAAATACCCCAAGGCAAAGTGGAGTGACCACCAGCCTGCTTAGGGCTGGGGAAAATGGAGCTTGGAGTCAGAACCTGAAACTTCCCACAGCAAGCTCACATATTTTTTTTCCATTTAATCTTTAAAATTCATAGATACTTTTCATAAGGCATCATAATACATCCAACTTGTTTTTATGCCAAATTATGTTTCAAGCTACTTTTTTTTTCTTTCACATCATTTTCCTCTTCAAATCTCTCAGTAGCATTGAACTTTAGGAAGATGTGCCATATTGATGCCTGACCTGGTGCTCCTCCTGGCCTCCCACGTCCCACCAGCAGGTAAGCGGGGTGCCCCAGACATGGTGCTCTTTCCTGCCATGGAGTATTTGAGTATTTGAGAAGTGAGGCTCCTGAGCCTCTAGGAGATCAGTTCTCTCTTCTGGAAACATTGGACACATGAGGTACAACTGCAGAAACAAAACGTAACAGACCTGTGTGAGTCTCGCTTTGTATTCCTGTTACGTAGCTATGTGTTGCATCAGCATCGATCCCATCTTCTTTGAAAGATGTTGTTTGTTATGGGACCATCAACATTTAACCCACAATTCTTCATAATTTCCCTTTTCCCTTAGGACAGTAAGAAGAAAAATTGGGCTAGCTGTAAGTTTCAGGGGGTCAAGTGCAGAGAACCGGTGTCATAGGAGAAGAGCTTGACATTGGGAGAGTCTGTGTTTCCATCCCGGCTTATACCCTTGGTACCACCAGGAAACGAAAGAAAATTGGAAGAAAACAGCTTTGTTTAGAACATATGTAAGTATCATAGACCTGAGAAGGAGCCCCAAGAGTCCTTTTTGCTCCCTTTATAAATTTTATGAGCAGAATCTAATAGATCACATGTGTACTTCTCTCTTTAAGAGAAGAAAATTAAACAATGTAGGTTATAGCCTCCAATGCATGGTGTGTGTGTGTGTGTGTGTGTGTGTGTGTGTGTGTGTGTGTATGTATATGTGTGTACTACAAATCTAAGCCATAGCTCTGGTCTCAGTACCTTACCTGTAAGAGCTGCCTACGTCCAATGGAAAAAAGCTTCCCATCTAATTGGGAGAACAGGTAAGGGTTACCTAATTTACCTCTTAGGAAGTGACATTCAGGGCTCGACATGACATTTAAAGTGAATGACAAGAACGAGACAGCCATGCAGAGACTGGGGCAGAGCATTCCACGCAGAGGGAGCAGCATGTGAAAGGTCTAAGACGGGGTGGAGTATGGCCTGTTAGTTGGACAGAGAGAGGCAGAATGGGTAAGGGGAGAGAAGAATGCCATGAAGTCAGGGAGGAGGGCAGAGATTGTGCTGAGCATAATTCCAAACATACAATGCATCATCATCATTATTATTATTATTATTATTATTATTATTATTATTATTATTATTATTATTATTGCCCTGGGATTTTCTGCATGAACAAGCAGAGGTCATAAATGGCCAGAAGAGGGGAGGCTTGCCTTTATTGTAGGGCATGAGCCAGAACTGAGAACTGCAGGCAAATGCAAGCACCGCCTGAACCAGAGGAAGCTTCCTCTCACCCACCCTGCTGGCTTTACACAGGGCTTTGCTGGTCCGGATGACTGGGAATCCAGTGAGGTCATCTTTAAAGGAATCATTAGGTTTCTATCTGGCTATTTTCTTATTTTATTCCAGTCGTTCTAGTGGATGTTAACAAAAAAGGTTTCATAACCAACGGCCCAGTTTAGGAAATAAGGGAGAAGTGTCGTGGGCAGGGAGAGAGGTGAGGGGAACCTGGAGAGACTGCAGGTGTATGTCTGTGGGGTCCCTGCCACCGCAGGCCCCAGTTATGTTCCCTCTTAGATCCTCGGGGAAAACGGGTAACCACTAGCATGCTTGCCTTCTGTGAGTTTCTGCAAACTCAGGAGAGAACGATCTTGGCTCTTCCGATGAAGGGTGGACTAGGAACAGGCAAATCCAGCTTAAGCATGATTGCGCCCTTTTTTCTTACCCTGCTCTCCCTTGGCTTGGACTTCTGGGAAGTAGCTGTCTAAATCCAAAATGGCAGGCCTTCCAGCTTCCCAGAGAGAAGGGGCGGGAAAGTGAGGGGAGCAGATTGTGGCCTGGGCCTCCTAACTGTGAGACGAGGATTCCAGTGAAGAGCTGGACCACATGGTGCTGGTGAGAGCTGGGGCGTTGCCTGCCTCAAACCACTGCTGCCCTGTGTACCTGACGGAAGTAGTAAGGCTTCCTCGGGGAGCCTGCAGCCCTGCCCCGTTAACACCCGGCGCTCCTCTTCTCTTCTCTGTGTCCGCTTGTAAGAAGTCTCTGCTGTCTGAAAACATGGCATTTTCTGTGGAATGGTGGGTGCTGCATACCATCGGTTTTCCCTGAGAGGCTAAGTTATATTCTTCTCCTCCCTGGGAGCTCATAGCTCTTCTGGCTTTCAGGAACTTAACGTGGTCAGTAGTCACAGTGAGGACAGAGTGGGAGGAGGATGTAATATGGTCCCACGTGTTCTGTGGGTTCACATATGTACATACAAATGCCCAGGAGAAGATCTGGAAGGTTACATGCCAACTGATAACCTCTGGAGAGGCAGCAGAAGAACCAGAATTGGGGTTATCAAAGGGGAGGGGTGTTGACTCAGTATTTAAGTTTTTATAAGGAGGATGTAATGTATTACTTATATAATTAAATGTGTAATTAAATTACTTTGAAATTTCAGACCTGAAATGCAGAAGAAGGATGAGGCTGCTGTGGCTGGTATCTGAGCCGTGGACCAGGGATGGGAATGGGTAACGAGTCCAGGGTGCAGACGGGGTTGGGGAGTTGTGAGAAATGGGTAACTAGGGTAGGGTACTCGGGATGGCTTTGAAAGTCAGGCAGAAGTGAGGCTTGCTGTGGCTGGCATTTAAATGTCTTGGGCAGAAGAACCATGCCATATACAATGTTTGTGGATGAAGTAAATACATAATTTGATTAATGCATATTGACTTGCTTTGGAAAAAGAAATAAATTATTAGGTGATTGTATCCAAACTGCCAATACAGAGTGTGCGTCTCAAGCAGAGAATCTTTAGTTTAAGGGTTTATGCTCTGTGTTCTTTACCTCCAGTTCTTCAGGGGCTGACGATTGCTCACTTCTCAGGGGAAATGTGTGGCCCCAGGGAACCCTAAAATGACCGGAATGCATGTTTCCCAAGCTGTGTTTCACGGAACACAGTCTTTAAGAGAGATAGGGCTGTTTGTCCAAATATATTTGGAAGAGAGAGTATACCACACATTGCTCTTGAAAGATCACAGTGTATTTGGAATCTTAAAGCCTCCAAGAAGTCCTTCAAGAAAGAAGTTCAGAAGTCAGATAGTCTTCAGAGGAGGTATGATTAGTAGCTAACTAATGACAGCAAGAATCCATTCCAGATATTTCCACATAAATTTCATACTAAAGATGGTTCTCCTTATGGTTACCAGATGACTGCCCCTGACAGTTGGGACTCATGCTTCCTTATTTGTGTCTGGCAGAGGGAGGGAAGAATGGAAGAACTCTTCTTTTATTTATGAAGTCTTTCCCTTCAGTCTGATTGGATTAACTCAAGTCACGATGGCCACCAGAAGAACAGTATGTACTGACTCCCTCAGACTAACCAGACCCGCCCCCAGAAGCAGGGGATGGCGTTAGCTTCCTTGAAGCACATAGTTGTGTGGAGGCTTGGATACTTGAACAAGGAGCCAGGGTTCTGTTGGGATGGAGGAGAGGGTGAGGATGACAGAAGCATGGGAGACCTAAGTGACGCAACTGGGAGGCCCTAAGTGTGTGAGAGGCAGCAGGCAGCGGGGCGGGGGAGGGGGCCCTGGCCAAGGGTGCCAACCTGGGCCAGAGGAGGAAGGACACCTGACAAAACCACGGGCTGCTGTGTGCAGTTGTGGCTCAGGACTTCATATTTTGAAGATTTATTCAAATTTCTGTCACGTACGGAGTGATTTAGAATTTTGGAGAATTTGAGGAAGATTAAAATGCTGCTGAACTTTAAAGAGAACTAAATAAAGAACAAAGCAGCAGGAAGTGCTGTGTGCGGAATAAGGATGGGCTGCTTTTTTTCCTCAAGGGTGCCAGGCATGACAAGTTTCAAATGGCAATTTATTTCCTTTATGTACAGTTTTCCCTAAAATATTTGTCTATCAAAGCTATCAGAAATGACTACCAGAAGTTGCAAAACGAGTGACTAACTTAATTTGAAGACCTAAAGTGTTTTTCTTATCTTTCTGCCTGTGACTCAGCATAGCTGTCTTCTGTAAGAGTGAGTATGTGTTAGGCTAGAGCCTTTTGGCGCCTGAATACCTAACTCTTACCTCATCTAATTAGACTCTTAAAAGTGTTTATTCTGAAGACTGATATTTCAGCTTAGTCTTTTCCGATGTAATGTGAAAAACTGAGGTTCTCCTGCAGTAAATACCTGAATAAGAACTAACAATTATGTTCGTGCAGTAATTTCATATTCTGTATCTGGTGGGATACACATGAATATAACAGATACATAAACAAATATATAGACTATACAGAGAAAAGTTGATGAATTTGTGAGGAAGAATCTTTATGGGTGTCACATACCTTACATTATAAGGCTGTCTCCCCCCATGTGTGTATAAATCACAATTTCAGATACATGGAATCATTTTCAAAAGTACCAGGGACACTTGCTAGTAAAGAAGCTCAATGGGTAAATGATTTTAAAAAGTGACTATGCATTGATTTCCCTTTTATGGAATACAATTTCCAGGTAGGTCTTGCTTAGGGGAGTACTCTCGATACAACTGTATCATTCTGAAACTCAAAGGTGAGAAACCCCGGGGCAGCAAGCACTCTGCCAAGCTCTTAACAAATGCACACCAGTTTTAGGACACCTGTAAGGCTGAGGAGAATAAAGAAAGAATCAGATTATTATGTTTTGAGGCAGTGTTTCCACGTTTTACAAGTGTAAAATGTGGTTCTTATGAGGTGAGCTTTAGGCTTCTCTATAGGGTTCCTCCTGAACCTTAGATATTAACAACTTCTTGGGGAGAGAATAAGGAAAAGCGAAAGCAGACATCAATGGGACCCAAGGACTCAGACTTTTGAAGGGGTGGCGAGGTTTGTAATAAACACCTTCCGTCAAATTATGCGATGGTTGAGGGAGGAAGAGTAGGAAGGTTAGAGCCTCCGAAGAATTTATTCTCATTGGGGGTGGGGGAGATGGGAGCTGAGTGGAGGGGTATTATAATTACCGTTCCAATCTTGTTTTCTTCGAAGATTCTGCGATGTCTCCTTAAGGCCTGCGTACTCCGCCTTCAAAATAAGAATCCATGCTGGGGCCTGTGGGGTGCTGTTACTGACAGAGTTTATTATCTTCCTTGGGTATGCAGGGGCAGAAAAAAAATGTTGACAGACAGCGTTCTAGAAATATGAAGATTCTGTCCAGGTCAGAAGGAAGCAGGAAAACATCTATTTCTGTGATTCTACTTTGAGGCAGCACTGGAACATTTGCAATGGGAGTACATGGAACTCCCAATATTTTTTGAAGCCCTGAGAGACAGAAGCAGTGGCTGGGATGGAGGCGGAGGCGGGCCATCGCTATTTTAAAATTGCCGCCATTTTTTTCTGTTTTCATAGAGATGAAAATCTGACTTGATTTGAGGGCAGATCTCTCCTTTAACAACAAAAGCGATATTTCGAAAGAATTCTGGTTATGTAAAGATAAAGGCAAGAACCTCTTCTGAAGCGTGAAGATTGAATGCAACCAGAAGCTAAACTGCTTCTGTTTAAAGTAAATGTCTAAAGTAAACTGTGGAAATGAATTTTATCTTCCGTCAGAATGGCAGGATATTTTGATTGGGAAAGGCGCATGAAAGATTTTCTTCCTTTGAAAGGACCCGGGAGAAGAGATTTGGCCCGTGAGGCCTTGGTAGGGGACGGGGCAGCTGGCTGCAGGTCAGGGGCTAAGGGGAGAGGGCAAAACCCAGGGCTGGCGTGGTGTGGTCTGTGGACCCGGGGCATCCAGAGGTGATGTTCAGGCGGATGGCTTATGCTGGGAGCAGCGACAGACTCTTGTGCTGCCCAGCCCTCAGTGAGATTCTTGTTCACTGTCCTTGCCTGGGCGCCGAGGGTGGGCCTGGGCCTATGTGGAGCCGGGCAGCATTGACAGTGGTGTGGAAAAACAGGTCCAAGGAGGGGGCCGAGGTGGCAGCTTGAACACTTTCGTTTGTGTCAACCCCGGAGACAGGACTGTTTGCTCAGGTACCACCTCCAGTCCTAGAAAAACAGGGTTTTTGTCCTCACCTCAGTCAAGGGTCGTCTCCCCAAGTCCTAGTTTCTTGCCTGGGCCAGCCTCTTCCCAGGATGACTGGCAGTGGCAGCATCTGTCCCCTTCAGGGAAAGACCCTCTCTCACTTACGGCAATAGTGTTGGACCTGAATACCCTGATGAGAAAAATCACAGAAGAGAGTGACATACCTAAATAGATCGACTCCCTATGTGGGTGAAGTGAGTTACCTGGTTAGCTGACAATGGCCTTTGGTCCAGTTTTTCAACTGGGGAGCTAATCTATGCAGCCCAGGTCTTGGGAGCAGGGGTCTTCTTCCTCCTCTGTCTAAGCCAGTGGCAGGGCCGTGACCCGGCCGGCTTTCCCTTCCCTTCAGGATGGCTGTCCTTGAGTTGATTATGAGTTAGGTAGCCGGGGCCTTGTCTTCCAACCTAGCTTTATTTGTCATAAAGGTGGTATTTTGTGCTCCATCTCTACCTCTGTTATTTTATTTCTTAATTGGTTTACGACTCAGGCAGGAAAGGAACTCTATCAGACTCTCTCAAAACCCTACAAGTTCTGCCAATGACTTACTTTGTAAATTGGGGCAAACTACTTTGTATCTCTCTTTCTCCATCTATAAAGGAGCTGTAACAATGGCCACTGGATGAGGGTAAAAAAAAAAGTGCTAGAAATTATTGTCTGAAAGATGTAATGGTTGGCTCCACCCCCTGCTATTATTATAATCATTGTTTGACAACATTTTCTAAATCTTTTCCAAGAACCTTGCTGCTGTGACACGCTGATGTGTTTTGGCTGGCACCATATGCTCCCATCTGCTGGGAGTGGTGTCATTGCTCCAATCGTCAACATCGAGCACCCACAGCTAATTCCTGGGGAAAGGCTCCAGCACTGTGGACCCAAATATAACTTGTCTGTCGATTTGTCCCTGTGAAAGGAGGTCCAGGCACTGAGCATACCTCTCCCTCTTGTCATGGGGCTTGGTCGCAGGTCAGCAGGTATTCAGCTCTAGCTCTTCATGGCTACCAGTAAGGACAAACCTTCTACCTCTGCAAAAAGAACTTTGCTCTGAGTCTTAGAATGAGATCACTTACTGGATCTTTGTTGCCTATACATTTGGTTTATTGTTTTCACTACTGATTGTTATGGGTTCAAATTCTAGCTCAAACCCCTCAGTAGCATGTGACCGTGCTACTTAACCTCTCTGAGATGACATTTTTTTTTCATCTGTAATATGGAACAGGTACCTACTTTGCAGGGTATTGTGAAGATTTCAATTAGGGCAGGTAAGTGAGGCACTTAGCAGAGTACATGGTTAATAGTAAATGTTTAATCAATAGTACCTAGAATGCCTGTTCTTTTAATTAGAATGCCTATTCTTTGTTTAAAGAGCAATTACAAAGACCAATGATTTTTTCTAACTTTCTCCACATGCATTTGTAGTCCTCTGGAAGCTTACTCCTCAAATTATGGTCCTTGGCATGGCAGGTGTTTATAATCTGCAGAGAAAACATGTGTTCTAGCAAAGTATCCTACATGCTGAAGGATTCAGTAGTATGAGATTTAGGTTCTTTCTTGCCAGGGTCAGTTTGGCTATTGATGCAGCCAATGTGTGCAATGTCCTTGTTGAAGGAATTTTAGGGAAGCCAGGCTTGGTGGAGATGGCCACATTCAAAGTGAATTCCCCAAAGAGAACAGTTCTTAATGCAAGTAAGTTTAAAATAAGGTAGTCATATTGTGGGGATGAGAAAACTTGGGCAAAGGGATTAATATCTCAGTGAGGAGCATTAGTCGGCAGTTTGCATGCACGCACGCACGCGTGTGTGCGTGTTTGGTCAGGTTCCAGATGGCAATTGCTCTTCCACGTTTGAGGCATTTGGTTGGGACAGGAATGGCAGTGTCGAAGTATTCTGGGCTCTGCTCTCAATGAGTTAATTAGCAGATACATAATTGGAATGCACTTGTGGAGTTAAAACAATGTACATCTGAGAAGGAGTAGTTTAGAATGCAGGCCAAATGGGCTGTCCCAGCCCTGAGCATTATTGGAATTCTGAGTAGGGGCTGTCACTTCTCAGTGGGTCACTCCTGGTCACTCTGGCCTCCTTGCTCGGCCTGGTCTGCAACTCACATCAGGCAAGCTTCCACCCCAGGGCTTTTTGCACTTCTCTTACCTCACAGCCCGGAACACTCTTCCCCAGATGTCTGCCTGAACCTCCCTCGGCTCCTCAGGTCTGCTCACATGACCCCTTCTCAATCGGGCCTCTTCTGACTATTCCATTCAAGACAATGACATTGCTCACCCCCCACTCCTTATCCTTTCTTGCTGAATTTTTTTCTATAGCACCATCAACTGCATGGTATGTGTTTGCTCATTTATTTGCTTATTTTCTGTCTTTCCCATTGGAATGTAAAGTCATAAGGGCAGGATTTTTTATTGTTCTGTCCTATGCTTTATCTCCAGACCCTAGAATAGTTCCTTTCACACAGTAGAGACTCAGTACATATTTGTTGAATGAATGGTAACTTTACATGCTCTCTCATTTTTAGGGAAATCAGTTATTATTTGTATTTTAGAGATGAAGAAGCTAAGACTGGGAGAGGCTAAGTACCTGTCCACAGTCACATAAGCTATTAAATAGCAGAGACAAGTCAGTTGAACCTCTACTTGGTGGGACAAAATTTGCTTGTCTATAGGCAAAGATTATTTTGTATTGCTATCAGTTATCTACACTTTATGGACTTGAGAAATAGTTGTTCCCATAAACTCAGAACCTGATAACACAGAAGAGTGAATTATAGATAATGCATAGTTTTTCATTGAACACAAATTCTTTTCTATAGCAACAAGAGCTACTCTCTCCTTCTGGTTCCCTGTTATGCTCATTTCCTATAGAACTGCTAGCTTGAATGGTTGCCTTTTCACCTCTGCACTCCTCAGCTAGATTATGCTTTTTAGTGGGAAAGACCAAAAACGTAAACTTTTCAGATATTTAAAACCATGGGAGCAGGGAACATTTCGATTAGTAAATATACAGTAACATTTTTTCTTTATCTATATTATTTTGGTATTATGGGACTAAAAGAAAGTGTGTGTGTAGGGGTAGAGATTGGGCAGGAGGTGGAGAAGACGAGAAGTAAATTCCTCTTGATGAAGAAGGATGGGATCTGGGGTGAGTGAGAGGACTGCCTGGGCACGGCTTTGTTCTTTTTGCAGAGAGCCCATGGGTGGGTGGTGCATGTCATTGTGCACGGGCTCTCAGGGCTGGGCGGGAATCCCTGTGGGCTGGTCTCTGAAGCACATCCATAGTTGCCTCATGTTCCATGGGCCTGGCTTATCACGTTAAGAGGGGCCCTCCAGTGCCTCCCCCAAAAAGGCCAGCAGCTCAGACAGGCCTGATTTTCTAGGTAGCTTACCTGGCTCTGTTAAATCCCCACCAACTCACTGAACTGGCCCTGGGGAGGTAAAACCAGAGGTTCTCAAGCCCAACAGTGCATGAAGATCATCTAGGGAGCTTCAGAAAATACCTCCCTCAAGAGAATCCGATTGAATTAGTCTGGGTGGACCAGAGACTCAGCATCTAAAAAAAATTTCTCCAGACAATTGTAATGAGGAATGAGAACTATTGGTCTAAGCAGTGTTTCCTGAATGCATCTAATGGTGAGAATTACCACTAGAATTACCAGAGTGTGCCTGTCAAAAATACAGATTCCCAGATTGTCCTCTCCTTCATGACCTGGACACTGCAGGTCTGGGGTAGAGCATAGACATCTTAATGTTTGACAGGAGCCCCAGGTGGGTAAGGGCTATATCTGTGAGTTTCTAATGGGAAGAAATTTCAGAGTCCTTGGGTTTGGCTCACAGAGCAGTCTTTGAAATTCCAGTGCTTCTTTGCTGAAATAGGTTTTGAAGGATGGCCCTTTGTTAAATTTACTGATTTGTATTTGGAGATGGTATTTGTACAGATTCCTTATATAGTTTGGTTAGCATGTGGGAGTAAAATTTTCTAGATGTAGAGTTATAATACAGAGGGAAATGACTTCCCCAAAAGATATCCACATCCTAATCTCTGGAACCTGTAAATGTAACAGTCTTTGCAGATTTGATTTAAATTAGGATCTTGTGGTGAGGGCATTATTTTATATTACGCCGTCATGAGTGTCCTTATAAGAGATGAAGCAGAGAGATTTGACACACTCATAGAGGAGAAGGCGATGTAAAGATGGAGGAAGAGATTGGCCACAGCCAAGGCATGCCAGCAGCCACCAGCATCTGGAAGAGACAAGGAACATATCCTGCCCTCCAGCATCTAGAGGGTGTGTGGTCCCACCAACACCTTGATTTCAGTCCAGTCAACCAGATTTTGGACATTTGGCTTCCGGAAATGTGAGAGATTAAATTTTTGTTGTTCTAAATTTGTGGTAATCTATTACAACAGCCACAGGAAACTAACACAGGACTTCTTAAACTTTATAGTGCATATTGAATACCTAGGAAATGGGATGCAACTGGGAACCATATTCAGTGGGTCTAGGGGGGGGCCCTAGATGTGCCTGTATTTCTAAGGCGGCTCTTTGATGATGCTGATGTTGCAGGTCTGCAGGCCACACTCTGAGGAGCAGGTTTACGAGGATAAATAGAGAGGAAAGATGGACATAAACATACTTACTAAAGAGGGCAATTAGGCAGTTTTATCAAAGTTTTCTAAGCCCATTCATGTCATATCTAACTCCTTCAATCATGTCATATTTCCACTGACAAAGGGAAGACCAGAATTCAGGCAGCTGCCCAGATAATTGAGATAAAAATTAATTAGACGATGGCCTCATTTCCTGCTCTGCCAATGGAGACCTGGCTAAAAATGGTGTGTGGCCATTTTAAAGTAACAAAGTGATAATCGCTTCAGCAGTCACATCTGTAATGTGTCACCATTTTCTGAGTGCCAGTAGACATTTCTGAACCTATTGAAAATGAGTGTGGGCGCAGAGGGTTCATTTAATTTCCAAATCCATAATAGCTAAAAATGAAAAAGAACCCCTCCCTTGTGGGTAATTCTAATGCTCAGTGCTGAGGAGTTCTAGCTCTGTCATCTAGGACTGATTTAGCACGACGTTGTTTGGTTAGCACTGGTCTTGGTGTGGTTTTTAATTTGGTGTTTATCTTCCACTTAAAGTATTATGGTATTGAACAGCAAAGGAGGAAGAACCGATTTATTAAAGAATAAGGGACGAGACACAAATGAAAGGGCCAAAGGACAATTGTGACACTTGGGTGATGCTGCAACTGGATGGAGCTTTAGAGAACTGGCTCCAGTCTTTGTGGAGGTGGGACATTTTTGAAATTTGATTTTGGGTTCTCTCTTCTTCATCCAGAAAACCTTGAGGGTGCTCTAGCATCCTTTTTTCTTGTGGCAATATACATAATATTTACCCTCTGAACCGTTTTAAAATGAACAGTTTTATAATATTAAGTATATTTACACTTTCATGCATTCATCATCACTATCCATTTCTAGAACTTTTTTATTGTCCCAAGCAGAAACTCTGTACCCATTAAACAGTAACTCTTCATTCCTCCTCCTCCAGCCCCTGGTAAGCACTATTTTCCTTTCTCTATGAATTTGCGTATTCTAGGTACCTCATATGGGTGGAAACAGAATATTTGTCTTTTTATGTCTGGCTTTTTTTTTTTTTCATTTAGCATAATGTCCTCAGGATTCATTCATGTCGTAGCATATATTAAAATTTCATTCCTTTTTATGCCTAAATAACGTTCCATTGTTTGTACATACCACATTTTGTTTATCTGTTCATCTTTTGGTAGACATTTGGGTTTTTTTACACCTTTGAGCTATTGCAGAAAAGCATTTTATCTTTTAAGATTAATTTTAATATAGTAAAATGATTTTTGAGACTCCCATGCTTTTTTTCTTTCAAGGCTGAAAAAATTCCAACAAAAACAAGGTTGGAAAACATTACAGTAGGACAAAATGCCCTCTTTGTCTTTATCAGCATTGCAGGTGAAGAAGTCTTAATGAATGGGCTTTGCCAGCTGCAAGAACTGGGAACAGATGCTCGGGAGTGGAGAAGGACACAATCACGGGCAAAACTACCCTTAGACCTGAGCCACTGAGCCGTTGCCCTGGGCCTGTGCTTCAGAAGCCCCACTCCGGCCCTCTTGCAGCATTTCCTATGGTTAAATAAATGTGCTCCCCTAGAGCATGCCTCTTTTCTAGATCTTGTTGTGGTATAAGAGACTCCATATTTCCTGTCCCTAGAGGTTCTGAGCCACCTCCAGGGTTTCCTCTACGTTTGACCTATACTGCCAGTAGCTGCCTGCCTGGCACTAGGACTGAGGGTAGCCAAGGGCACTTGTTTGCTCTCTAGGGGTAGGGATCAGTGGTGGCTGCAAGACAGAGCTCTGAGTGGGAAGGCAAGGAGGATGGGCCTCATGTGGGTTTCTAGCAATGCTGCCCATGTTTAAGGTTATTTTAGGTTTTGCAGTGTCTCAGAACATTTGATAGGTTATTGAATGTGGTCACTGAAAGCAATTGTGCAGAGGCTCAGTTGTGAAGTAGATGAAAGTATTTATCTTACGTATACTTCAGAGTCAGAAGATTGTCCACACCTGGCTCATTCGAAAGATGAGAAATCAAGGACCATGGAGGTGAAGGTCTTAAAAGTCTAGTGAGTAGTCATTGGGAGAGGCAGGGTTTGAAACTTGAAGCTCTTCCATTTCTTCTCACTCCTCATGCAGTGGAGACTTCCCACCCAGTGCCTGTGACAGTGATTTAAAGGTCTACCTGTAGAGTTTGAGTCCTGACCCATCCTGGAGTGTAGAGTCAAGAGACTTGGGTCACAGAGTGGCTATTTCCTAACTAGCAGTTGGAATTTAGGAAATGGTCAACATTTTTGGACCGTAGTCTCCTCATTATTTTAAGTGGGGCTAGCCCTACCTGTTCTGCTCACAGTCTGTTCACACATATGTTAGAAAATCAAATAGTTTGAAAACCCATGAAATGCCATATACTTGGAAGCTGCTAAGGAGAATGTGAGCAACGGCAGGGGACAGATTCTTGATATCCTTTGGTGTGGAAGTTGTGGACTGCTTATGCAGGAGGAGTGGGAAGAGGGAGTGGGATTCTGACCTGCCTTTGTGTGTACTCATTTGTCTTCATCTCATCCTTTCCCTCATTCCTCTTTCCATCCTTTCTTCGTCATCTCACTAGGGGACAGGGAAGGGTTCTGTGTGGAAGGTGCCTGGGCTGGGTGGGAGCAGAAAGAGCCTGTACAAAAAAGTCTGGCTGAACTGGGGCAAGCTGACAAGTCAGCCTGACAAATACATCTTGATGTCTCAATCCACTGTGAGTATGACAAAGGCAGCAGGCCGGGTGATTGTCAGTGACATTCCAGCTGCCACCAGAGCCGAAGGCCCAATGGCCTTCTGATTCCCTTTCAGGGTCCTTGCCCTTCCTCTACCCTCTTCTGTTCTTCTAGTTTCCTTTTCCCCAACCCAACCCTGACCTTCAGCCACCCACTTGCTGTGTTCTGAATGTCCAAAGTTCTTTCTTACTATCTGTTTCCTTCATTGAAAAGTTTTTAAAATGACTTTGCTTTTTTGTATTGTAATCGCAACACTGAAATCTCAGACTCTGGAAGGTACTGCTCTGATTTAAATAATTTATACAAAGATGGGAATTGATAAGCTTAACACTCGCAGATGTGATTTGCATTCATAGTAAGAGATTATTGTTGACACAAGCGAATCTCTTATTGGTATATTAATATGAGAGAAAAAGGTATTTTTTTAAAAGGTATTTTTAAAGTTATTTTTAAATAGAGAGCTCCCTTGTTCCTACCCACATCTAACCTAGCAGAGAGGGATGGGCATCTAGTGGGTATTTTCTGTCATTCACATATCAGGCCCTTGCCATGTGTCATCTCGTTTAATCTTCATGTGATCCTATGAAAAAGGTTTTATCCACATTATGCCAATGAGAAAACTGAGGTCCAGAGAGGTTAAGAAACTTGCCTAAATCAGATAGCTTGTGAATAATTCACAAGTTGGATTTAACTTCACCTTTGTCCTACATTTTCAGATGTAGCACAATATCATGTAAAGCACCAGGACCTCAAGTTAGTTTTGGGGTCTAGTCTGAATGGTGGTAGTGGAAGGGGTGAAAGATGGGGCTGGAAGTGAGAGTTGGGGGTGAATTGTGAGGGCCTTGTGTTCTGAGTTAAGCAAGGACAATGGACTTTATTGTGCCGAATAAGTAGACTGCAAATATTTAGTAGGCCACCAATATCTTTTTCTTCATCTCCTTTTTCCATGGCTGGAGCTGATGTCACCTCTCCATCTTCCTCCTTTTGTTCCCGTGGGTTCTCTTTTACACAATCTTGGCAGGCAACATAGCTGTCTTGGGAACAGGGAGAATAGGGGGTATGACTCCAGGAAAGGGGAAAGATGCAGGAAATAGGCAAAAATATAAGAAAGAATAAATATTATTCATTGAGAGCAGAGCTTCCCAGGACACTGGTTCGAGTGTGACAGAAGATCAAGCCTTGTCTTGACCATTTGGCACTGATATCTTCCTATTTATATCTCCAAAGGAAAAGAGAGCTTGGAAATGGAGTTAAGTAATGAACAATTAATGAATTTTATGTATGCTTAGGGCTTTGGACTGTTACTAGCTACAAGGATCCTGAAAGTCAGGGAAGGGAAATTGAAAAGTTAAAAATAACCTGGTCACCAAAGAAATAGTGACAATTCAATCGTTTTTTTGACATTTTAATTGTCATCACTTGGTGAAACAGACATTTTCTCCCAAGTCTCTTGGTGAACAAGGATGTGCTTAGGGAGGGCTGGGACTGGCCTGTTGTGAGACGTGACATGTGACAAGAAACCAGTTCAGACCTGGAAATAACGGTAACTGACCTGTACATGTCAGTTCTCATCTCTTGCTCTGTGCTGTATTAATGAATAAGTCATTTTTGTGTTGCATAAAATTACCTTCTCATCATTCCTCCATTATCATTTTTTTCACAGCAGCATTGAACAAGCTGAAATTCTTCCAGCAATCAGGTCTCTCGTTTTGATTTTTTACTTTCCTTTCTTGTACCTTGATTTTTCTCACCTTCTCCATTTTCAGACACTGTAATCCTCTTTTCAGCTCTTGGGTTCATACTACATAATAATATTTTCTGTTTACTAACTATCTACTAAGTGTCAGGTGCTCTATCTATGAAATCTCCATAACAATGCTATTTCCTCTATTTGCAAATGAGAGAATTGAAGCTTGGGAGAAAAGCTGACTTCTTGAAGTGCATCCAGGTGTAAGTGACTGAGCCGGGACATAAACCCAGTCTGTCTGACTCCAAGCCCACGCTTATCCTTAGGAGGCATTGTTTCTCCCAAGACTTTGTGGATGGGGGTGGGGTGGGGTGGAAGGTGATAGTTATAGCTGAATGCTCCCAGGACTGAGATTAGCCCCTGAGGAACAGCATCATTAGCAAAATCCCTGGGTTATAGGACAGCTCAGCGTGGGTCACGTTGCTCATGAGGTTGTTTCTGGCCACACTTGAGAGCAATCTGAGCTCCCTCTTTCTCCCTGAAAGCAAGGCCACTGTTCCACTTTTCAGCAGCACGTTGCCTTCCAGCCAATGGAAGGGCCTGACCTGAGTGCAGAGCAAAGATGGCCAGTGGTGCCGATCAGACAGTTTCAGGAAACTTAGTGAGGAGGACCTGCTGGACCCTGGAGTTGCTATTAGAGAAAGGGGGCGAGGCAGGGACTGGCCAATAGAAACAGCAGCAATGCTAACACCTCCTGAGTGCACAATGCGGCGTCTGGCTTTTGTTAAGTTGGTCCATTATCATTATTTCATCCTGCTGCCCATCCTGTGAATAGAAAGTTTCACCTCCTCTTACAGGTGAAGCGGTCAGTGTTTAGGGAGGCTGATGTTTGTCCTGGGCCACAGAGTTAGGCAGTGACAGAGTGAGGCCAGGGTGAGTCTAAAGTTTCTGCTTCTGACTCGTGTGTATACCTGGACAGAGGTCTTTACTTGTATTTTATTTCTTCTTCTTTTATTTTTATTGTTTTAGAATAGAAAAAGAATGTCTTTATCTTAAAAATTTTTAATACCTCAGCCAACCCCACTCCTACCTTTTACTCTGCCCCAGACTGAGATAGAAAAGGAACACTGAGGCACGTTGCGATTATCTTCCTAATCCCTCATTCTGAGGAAAAAAAGGGCAAAGTCGATGGGTTAGATTCTCTATAAACTTGGATGAGAAAAAAAAAAATCTTTATTTTTTCTGACTTATAACTGAAATGTAGCATTTTCTACAAGAGGGTTTGAAATATTAAGTGATACCAATTCGTTTTTGGCCCTGAGTGCCATAGAATCCATAGAATGCTGTAGTGGGCTGGAGAACTTTAATTTTAGGCAATTTCAACCTGTAACTGTAAAGTAAACCTTTTTCTGCTAATGGCATCTTTCCAGATCCCATTTTTCAGTGTGAGATGACAGTATGGACAGTATAATGAGCAGTTTACAGAACAATTAATTCTGATGCCTCATAAATTGTTTCCTAAGCCTTAGGGTAAATTTATGTTGGGTTAATTTTCTGGAAACTTGTTGCCTGGATTAGGGGCAGGGCTTTGGGGTCAGACAAATCTGCTTCATCGCATTCTGACTCCCTTGCTGAGTGATCTGGGGCGAGTCCTTCATTTTCTGAAACTGGGTTTCTTTGTGTGTAAAATAGGAATTATCATCATGACGACCTATTACAGTTGTTTTGGGATTGAGTGAGATCATACATAAGAACAACAAAAAAATAGGTAACACTCTGAACTAAGGACCGTGTCAAGTACTGACAGTGATTATCCCCATATTATAAATGCATAGGGCTTGTCACATGGTATCGGTTCAATAAATAGGTGCTGCTCTACGTTAATTCCATAACAACCTATGGACCTTTACGTTGATCAAGCATCATGCCCACTATTAGAAAATCCAGGATAGACCATTGCCTGGTTGTCATTATGTACACAGGAGGCCTCGTAAGGACCTTAAGACTCTTTGATTTAGGAAAGCTTATGCTGCTTTCCACCAGGAGCTAAAGGTCAGGTTGCTGATTGTTAGATCCATACTGGCTCTTAGAATCTTCCAGAATCTATTAATCTTAATCTTGTCAACTAGGAGACAACAGATCTCAGACTTTTATCTGAGCTCCAGCCCTGTTTATTCAACTATCTCTTTGGCTTCTCTGCTTGGATGCCTTACAAAGTTGGCCCAAATTGAGTTTACCATATGCTCCTTCAAATTTGGTTCTCCTCCCAGTATCCTGATCTCAGTAAATAACAACATCCACTATGTTGCACAAGGAAGAAGTATTTAGGTGCTTTTGTTTTGTTTTGTTTTTGCCAGTTTGTTCTCTTTACCTTCTATTACCTGTCATTCACCAAGTTCTGGTCATTCTTTTTTCTGAAGTATCTCTTGGTTCTCCTTGTTTCTCTCCATCCCACTGTTGCAATTCTTGTCCAGGGTTGTCCTAACCCCTAGATTATTGCCTCAGCCTCCTAAATGGTCTGCTGACCTCAGTGTCACCCTCTTTCCATCCATTCTCAATCCCCACTGCAGGTATGTGGTCTTCTAATGACACTCTCCTATTTAAATTGCTCCAGAGGCTTCCCATTGCACATAGGAAAATGATCCAAATTCTCGCCATAACCAGCAAGGCCTTGCATGGTCCAGCCCTGCCTGTCTCTCCTGCTGCACCTGCTGGCCCCTCTGAATGTAACATGGAGGGCTGGATCCCACCCCAGGGCTTTGTGTGCTACTCCTCTCTGCTGGTGATGGTCTCTTCCCAACTCTCTTCCATGATCTCGACCTTTAGCAGCTACTATAGATCTCAGCAAAAATATTTAAAATACTGTTTCTTTCAAAGGGAAGTCTTATACAACCACCCCTCTCTTCCAACCCAGTTGAGTCCTATATCATATACTTATAAGCCCATACAAACATTCACCACATGTGATTATTTACTTACTGTCTATATCCTTTGCTAGAATATAAGGTCCATGGGAGTTTTATTTTTATTTTTTTAAACCAGAAGGGTGTGTCATGAAATATCTAGTCCAATGACTGCAGTTTACTTATTAGGGGACTGGAGCCCATGAAATTTGAGTAAAGACCCAACTGAAGTAAATGACAGCCTTCAACTTCCTACTTTGTAACTTCGCCATGACTATAACTGAAATAGTTCTCCTAAAAATTTATTGGTTTATATCCAACAACTTCATTCAGAAGGCCAATTTGTTCAATTACTCAGGTCTTTTTCCTTTGGTCATTTATGCAGTCATTCATCATATGTTTATCAAGCATTCCGTATTCCTAGAATTATTCTGGGTGCCAAAGATATAGCTGTAAACAGGATAAAGCTCCTGTCCTCCGGAAGCTCTCATTTTATAGTGGGAATACTGACTATAATCTATAAGCAAACAACTAAGATAATCCAAACACTGATAAGTAAATATAGTGTATGTGGGCAGGTTGGGCATCTTTACCTAGGCATGGTTGGGAAGACCTTTTAGAAGAGGCGACATCTGAGTTGAGACGTGAATGATGAGGCAGTCACGTAAAGTCATTCATGCATTCGATAAATATTTATTAAGCACCTACTGTATGCTAGGTACGATGGTAGGTAGTGAGCATACCATAGTGAACAAAACAGATAACAAAAGAGATTAATAAGTATAATACATAATATGTTAGTCAGTGGTAAGTACCTTGTGGAAAAATAGAGTGGAAGGGGACTAGGAAGCACATGATGCATGTGTGTGCATGTTGGTTGATATTTTAGAAAGGATGGCGAGAGAACCCCTCATTGAGAAGGTGAAATTTGAGTAAAGACCTGACTGAGGTAAAATAGAAACCATATAGGTATCTGGGGGAAGAATGTTCTGGCAGAGGGACCAGCAAGTCCAAAGACCCCGAGGCAGCACATGCTTGGGTGTTGTAGGAAGAGCCAGGAGGCTGGCATACATGGAACAAAGCGAATGGGGTTGCGGGAAGAGAACAAGAGTATAAATCAAATGATGGGAAGGATTTGAGTTATATTGTAACTGCACGGGAGGCCATTTGTGGGTCTGAGGTAGGAGAGGACCACACAGTCTGATTGGCAGCTGCTTGGGGAATATGGCTGATCAGAAAGCAAGTCAGGAAAACAGAAAAGCAGTACATCACTTCAACCTCCATTTTTGAACAAGTTAATTAAACTCTTGAATCTGGAGAAACATTATGAAGTTTCCTGTCAGGAACTGGCCCTTAGAGGATTTTTGTTTGCCCAACCCCCTAGATAGATATAATCTGCTATTACATGAACCGATAGAGAAAATGTTAGTGTCAGTAAAAATGGCAGATCCTGAACATCTTATGAGATAAACACCATGTCCTCTTTCAAATGCATGCTGTCTGTAACCCTTTTGTAGCTTGCTGAGGTATGATCAGAAGGTACCTCCTTCCCATCCTTGAGTATCATGTCACCTTTCTCTTGCCTGAGTGGCCAAGCATGTCTTCTGCTCACCACAGGCAATCAATCCTTCAGCAGATATTAGGTTGGTACCAGAATACAAGAAAAAGTCTCTGAGTTTTCCTTTTAAGGATCTGGGTGTGGTGATTGCCCAGCCTCTGGCTATGAGGGCTCCTGATCTTGCCTTTCTGCACAGCCATTTTCAGAAAAAGACTGTTTAAATGCTGAGGTCTGTAGTCTCAGGCCCGATTCTCCCCGAGTTCACATAGGACAGAATCCAGCTCAAAAGTTCGAGATCTAGGGCTTGAGTGTGGCTTCAGGGAGCAAATGCTCCCTTGGACTTAGGCCCATAACCTTGGCATGGGGTGCTCTGTTAGCCGGGGAATCTTATAAGATCTCAGAGAGGGGGCAGGGCGACACTATGGTAACTGAGATTGAATTCCTGCCAGCGCCTGGTGAGTGAGTGTTCAGAGCAGTTTATATTTGATTTAGAGAGCTGTAGAAATGTGACCCTTAAAAAATCTAAGTGTTGTGGAGTTATATTCATGCCTACTGTGACAGCATATCTATTTAAAATCCACAAAGTTCAGCAGTCACCTCAGGGGTGTGAGCGGATGGCTGTGTCTCGCTAGGTCCATGGGGCTCAGCACACATCAGGGGCTGAAATGCTGCCAAAGTCAGTCCTCTGCTTTGACAGTGATGAGGGGAGGTGAAGGTTCTGGGCCTCTTAACCTTCCTAAAAATGCAAGCAGCACAGCCCTATTCTTGGCTTCCATACAGTTACGGTGGATGGGGGTGTGTTGGGGGTGTGAATGGATCAGATGTGACAGAATGAAATAAAAATTTTTATGAAAATAATAACTGACATTTGCACAGCTCTTGAGAATTTTCATACACAGTCTCAGTTGGGGCTCAAACTAAGGTGAGATGGGAGACTTATTATTATCATCCCACTTTTATTGTTGAGGCATCTGAACCTCATTGAGGCTGAGGAGTGTCCCAGGTCGCACATCTCTCCAAGGGCAGAACAAGGGCTGAACCTCACTAAGCTCAATGCAAATCATCTCTGTCCCGTTGGGTAGCTTTTCTTCTCAACTGCACCTTACATTTTAGGACACTGAGGCACAGAGATAGCCATTTGTCCAAGTTCACATAACTTGGATTACAGAAAGACTTCTGACTCCAAAGCCTGTGCTCTTAGTGAATGCTTGGGCTTCGGCATGAAACAATCCTGTTGAACAAGGCATTCTGAAAAGTGCTTACATTCTTTTTCTTTTTCTTTTTCTTTTTTTTGCATGTGTATCTGTAGGCAGGAAGTAGAGAATGCTGTGACCTCAAATCTATGTGTTTGAGAGAATTCTGCAGCATTTGAGAAACACAGTCCAGGGTTTCATGCTCAGTTCTACTGGGATCAATGTACAGTTATATCTGGTGGCACATGACTTATGAGCCCAAAGAAGCAAAGTTGGAATGATGGGGAAGAAATGGTGAGAAATACCTGAGTATAAAAGTCATGTCAAGGGTGCAAGTCAAATGTTATTTTTACATTTTGTTTTTCCCCTAAAAGTAATACGTGTTCATCATGTAAAAGACAGAAAACATAGTGATGTATAAAAACAGAAAGAAATGAAATTCATTTGAAATCCTACAACTCAGAAGAAACTATCGAATTGGTGCATGTTCTTCCATACTTCTCTTTTACGCATATATAAAGACTACAGGCGTTGTTAATGCTCTTGATACATATTGATGAGACTCCTTTTCTAAAAGCTGCGGAGTCTGACTTCAATCTGAAGTAAATGAGAGAGTCCTCACCACTGTTTCCTCACCACTACTGCCAATG
The DNA here is from genome assembly GCA_004027375.1 of Macroglossus sobrinus. Taxonomy (NCBI): domain Eukaryota; kingdom Metazoa; phylum Chordata; class Mammalia; order Chiroptera; family Pteropodidae; genus Macroglossus; species Macroglossus sobrinus. Next base: position 57,080 of record PVKZ01000955.1, read on the forward strand.
CGTAGTATCATACAACACTGTCAGTTTAGTAGGCAAACAATATCTTTGCATAATCAGTGTTTCCTGCCACCCCTGTTAAGATTTTTGGAAGGAAGGAACATAAGTGCTCTAGGCAATAAAACTTTTTTATTTTTTGATGAGTTTAGCTCCCTGCCCAACCCATCCTCTCCCCTTGCAGATGCTGGAGCCCCTCGACTAAGGACATCCTCTCTCAGTTCCTGGAGGCCAGGCTTGTTCTTGACTAAGGAATCTGAAAAGTTCCTTGTGTTTCTCACCCACAGCTGTACATGACAACCACTGGGAAGCTTTAAGAAGTCCCTGTGCTTTGGCCATACCATGGACCATTAAATTGGAATCTCTGGGAGGTGGGGCAGACCTCAGTATTTTTAAAACTTCCCAAGTCATCTAGAGAAAGCTCTAGATCAGCACAAGGGCAACTCATGTCCGGGTGGCCTTTCTGTTAGATCTCCTGTTTTTGGAACATGATCTTCTCTGGCTTCTTCTGGAGACGAACAGGTCTCACGTTGATCCCCGTGGAACTGAGCTCAGAGTCCTGGGCTATATTTCTTGAATATTGCAGGATTCTCTCAAACAACAAACTTGGGTACACAGAATTTTCTATTTCTCTGCTGACAGCAGACAGACAGAATCCCAAAAAAGTGATATATTTATCTCAAGTACAGAGTTGCTGCCATTTCTTATCTGTGTGAACTTAGCTAAGTACACCTCAACTTGGGAATAATACTCTGTAGTGTTACTGAAATTATTAGATAAGATAATATGTATGTCAAATGCTTTCACAGCACTTGGGATACCCACCCAACCACTCCTGGCCTTGGTTTCATGAGGAGGATTTCACTCCTCCCGCATCAGCCCTGCCTGTCTCTGGGGTGGTGCTCGGGTGGTCGGGTCTGGCGTGAAGTGCTCCGAGGCTGGTCTGGAGACATCCACCTGCACCCGTGTCTGCTGCTCTCCTGGTGTTTGTAAATACGCGTGGACCTAGGCCTGGGCAGTCTCTCCCCTGGATAGTGTTGGCTACACTTTTTATAGGTAACCAGCAGATGTAACAACCCTTTTTTTGTCAGCATATTCTTTCTTCAGAGAGCACAATGTAATTAATGAATTTCAGCTTTTTTATTCACTTAATTACCATCTAGTCATATCTCCCTTGGATTTTCTTGAGTGGATATTGGGTTGGGTGTTTAGACAGTCCTTAAGCTTATATAAGTAGTTGGTTGTTCTGATCACTTATACATCCCACCTTCCCCAATCATGGTATTCAAGCCAGAAGTAAAAAAAATGAAGACTTCGTTACTACCACCTGGATTTGAATTCTGATTTCAGTACCCTTGGAAAGTGGATTTCCTTTTTTTGAACCTTCAGTTACTTAATATAGAATAATTGTAGTAGAACTTCTCCCACTGGCTTTTTTGGTAATGCTTAAGTGAGATAAATCTTAACCATTTACCTGAATAATCACAACTAGGAAGTGTTTACGAAAAGCAGAATGAAGCTTTTGCTTATTTCAACTAAATAGGATAGCTGTTTCAAGTAACATGATAGAGTCAAAAAAAGAAAAAAATATGTGCTTGTATATATGTCTAGTTACACCAACTAAGTACGTATTGGATGATGCAGCTTTGGGAAGGAAGTTGGTTTGTTGGGGAGAGCAAGTGACAGATGCTTAGAAACTGAAGACATATCTGCTAAGAAAAGTCATCCATCTTTGAGAAGAATTTGTCAGGATGCTTTGGAAGTGAGATAAGAGTAAATCCAATCAAGTGGGTGATGAGCTAGGTCAGCATGACTATTCGCAGAGACATTTCTCACCGCTGCTGCTGTAGTCTCTACCAGTAATGATGAAACCGTAAAGTAGTGGAGAGTCAACAATCAAGGATAACATGATTCACAAAGAAATTATAAACTAGGAAAAAAGTGTTTTAAAGAATTTAGGTGCCTCCTGAAATTAAGTGTTCTCAGAAAAACTGATTTCTATGAAGGCTAAAAAGGAAAGCACTTTTTCTTCATGGAATAATACAACAGGGTCCTGTGTTAAGGAAATGTTGGCTACAGAGAAGCCAACTTTCACAGTTAGCCAATGGGTCACGTGTGTGTTTGTGTGTGTGTGCGCGCGCGCGCGTGCGCGTGCACGCGTGAGTGCGCACGTACTTGCACAGTACAAATGACTTTTTAAGGCATCTTCAAGGTCCTTCAACTAGAACCTCTTTGATGCATTCAGAGGTTTGTTTCTTTTTTGTCTAAGGGGTAACCAGTAGTGTGAAGTCTAGAAACTGAAAACTAAAGTTAGAAGTGATGACAAATAGAAGCACGATCAAAACTAAGAATAATAATATTTAAAGCAATAATGGAAATACAAGGAAAAATGAGAGAAGTAATAGAACAAAAGAAGGCTAGGTTATATTTTAATATAATTTCACATTGAAAACTCTAAACAGTAGAAGTTGTTTGAATTGGAAAGAAATCATTTGACAGGTGGACTAGGTAGTTCATACAAGAGACCCCTTCCACCTGCCACTGGGACTGTTAATGGCAGGAAGTTGGCCCAGATATGAACCTGAAGAATATTTTGTCTTGCACTTAGAGTACCAAAGAAATTCATTCTGGGAATTCAGAGAGCTTTTGTGCAAATCTGAAGAAGCAATACTCTGGGAGAGTATATATGGTAATGACTCTGGTGAACTGGGTGTGCCTCATTCAGGCTGATATAGGACCCCACCCCCAACACATACACACTGCTTGCTACTCCCTCCTCAACCCCATTTCAGCACTGGAACAGAGTTCACTAGAACTTCTATTCGACTGGCGGATATTTTCTGGTTGGTGTCAATAGATACGTTTGAGTCAGGTGGTGCCTCCTGTCACTTGTGGCTTTGCCCTACAAGATAAGAAAGTTTTGTAAAAAACTTTGAGTGTTGCAGAAGTAACTTTAGGGTTTAAGGCGAAGGACCTTTTTTGGAGGCAGGGTCTGGAAGGACTTGTGTGTGACATGTTTCTGAGAAATCCCTCCCGCGGGCTTCTGGTTATGTGTGTGTTGGGGGCCAGTCTTCCTCAGCACTGGGCTGCAGAGCCACCCACTCCCCCAGCTGTTCTTGAGTTCCAGGTTGGACAACAGACTCTTCGGAGGGCACTTCACCTTTAAAGTTCTCAAACAATTCGCTGTATCTGACTTTTAACCCCTGAGATGAGATGAGGATTATGGGACACCTCCCTTGCCCCCCACCAGCCCAAATGGAGCATTGCTCTGGTCTGTAAAACAGCTGTCACTTTCCTGACTGAGTTCAGGTCCTTCAAAGTCCAGCAGGCCCTAAGAACACTTTCCAAGGCTTGCTGGGATTTTTTACTATATTTATGTGCAGGGGTGGCTCAGGAGGAATACCAGCCATGATAAAACACCAAAAACACCATGATAAAACACCATAAACAACAGCAATTTATTTTTCTATAGTTTTGGATGCTGGAAGACCTAGATCAAGGTGTCCATAGGTTTGGCTTCTCCTGACACCTTTCTCCTTGGCTCACAGATGGTCGCCTCTTGATGTATCCTCATATGGACCTTGCCCTGTGTGTAGGTATCCCTGGTGTCTCTTGTGTGTGTCCAATTCTCTTCTTATAGGACACCAGTCAGAATGGATTAGAGCTCACCCATATAACGTTATTTTCATGTAATCACTTCTTTAAAAGCTCTATCTCTAAATAGTTACATTCCGAGGTACTGGGGTTTAGAGCTTTAACATATGAATTTTGAGGAGAAATAATATAGCCCATTATAGCCACCCTGTCTTCTTTTATTCGCAGTATGAGAAGTCAAGCTCATGTTTTGGAGCAGAAACAGAACCAGGTCCAATCTAAGTCAGTCCGAGGAGGAAAGAGTTCCCAGAGGACATTTGGGCTTTGACTTTTAGGGATTGGTGGAAAGAGTGGCAAGAACCAGATGAAGTTGCTCAGTTTGGGGAATATCCTTTCATTCCCATCTTTTAAAGGAAAGACAGCAATCCAAATCAAACACCAGTTTTTATGTGTCTTGAAACTGTTTCATTTAACACTCTGCTTTGCAGTCTGCCTGTGTCCCAGGTGTAGCTGCACAGCCTGGCGTTGCCTGGGGCACCATCTAACATTGAGCATCTGCCTTTGGCAATTTGCACTTTGTTGGCTGCTGAGCTGTCTGTCAGCAACTCTCGAAGCCCAGAAAAGGCCGAAAAGGCCGTGTATCTTAATTAACAGTGCAGAGTGCATGGAGGGGCACATAGGTTGGAGCAGTGGATCCAAAAAGACACATCTTTTGGGAAAATATCTGTGTAATCTGTTTTGCTGACCTTGAATGCTTCCTCTTTGAAAAAAAAAAAAACAAACCAGAATAACGGTACATATTTCTTTTTAAATGTAATGTCTGGCTCTCAACACCCCCTGCCTCTTACAGTATTTTGTTTGACAACTGAAAGCTAGGGGGTTGCATTAAAATTCTTGTACTTTCCACTTAATTGCTGGCTGGGGTGTGATTTCAGTAAAAGGGGCATAGTGATTGTCCTGGGTGTTCATGCCATGTCGTTAACATGACTTCCAAGGTCTAAGTCATTTAGCAGCAGGGGAAAGTGATACTTAATTGGATTTCTGCAGTCTTAGAGGTGACGATTGCTCTTTTCTTTAGAAGTAGAATATTGAGTTCAGAGTTGAACCAGCTCAACCCTAGCCTTGCATCTACCCATTAACTTCACAGGCAGTTAAATAGAAGAATATAAAACCGCATGACTAACTGCTCCTAGCAGCTGAAAACTAGATAAGGCAATCTCAAAATTCTTCATTTCAGCACGTTGTGGGTGCTAAATAAATTTTCAGTCATAAATAATGCAAAATTTTCCTTCGTGCACAATCTTCTCATTGTGCTCTTCACTCCCTGTGAAAAAGCTCATATTTATTCACTGGAAAGACTCTTGAGGAGGCTGTTTCGGAAGGCCTTCATAGAAGACGTTGTCAGAGGGAGCTTGAGAGGCTGGGTCCCAGGAGAGGCGGAGACCAGCGAAGGAGGGGTCCTAGCACCGAGGGCAGCCGCAGGCCAAGGCTGCCTGGAGGCCGGTACTTCTCAGCCCTGGCTGACTGGGAAGGTCGCTGATACTGACGCCAGACTAACCCGTCAGAATCCCTCAGGAACTGGTTTGTGTTTGTCAAAAGCTTCCCAGGTTATTCTCAGGTGCAGCCTGTGAGCTTTCGCTGTAGAGGGATAACAGTGGCTGGGTTGAGGGTTTGGGTCATCTGTTAGGGGTTCACATCTTTGAAAACTGTGAGTGTTGGAAACCTTGATAAGGTGAGTGCCCGAGAACACCAGGAACCCGACTCTACGGGTTCTAGAGCATCGTCATCAGCTCCAGGCCGTGAGGTGCAGCTCATGCCTTACCCGCTTGCCCTCTGGATTCCTCAAGCTGCACATTTCATTTCCTTTTTTGGATAAACATCAGTACTGACAAAAAAAAAGATAAGTATAAATTTGGTGGTTGGTGAGTATCTGTGCCATTGATGGGTTGCATGAAAGTGGATCCCCCTGACCCTCAATTCTCTCAGCTATAAAATGTGAATAATAAGACATCTAAGTAAACTCCCTGAGGCCAGCTGTGAATGGCCTCCCCATTAACACTTTCTCCCTGGTTGCTGTAGGTATCAGCTGAGACATGAACTACCATTCACTTGGAAGTTGTCGTTATTTTAGGAGGTCCTGAAAGGCTCTAGCTATAATCTTTACATCAAAGACCCATCTGCTGCTTCCATTGATCCTGAGGTAATGCTGGAATTGCTCAGTCTGGATAAAGAAATGAATACATACAATCTAAACCTCCAACCCAGTCATCGCAGACTTGAGAAAGTTGGGAGGGGAACAGAACACTGACTTTGGAAACAGAATGATAAGGTAATAATAGAGGATTTGTCAGGGCGCCCTGTTAAAAACACCAACATGTACCTCTCTTAGAATAATATTACAAGCAACTGGTGAATATAAGTCATCCATGGGAAGTGTGGGCAACACAGTTTTCTAAAGTGGATTCAATAGTTTAGCAAACCTTGAGAGAATGGGGCACACAGGACAATTTGATGATAGAGAAACAGGGAAAAAGGGGATATGAGGGAATGCCTGGTATCTAGCCTGGCTTAAAACTGGTGTCGGATGAATGAAAACCTATGTTTGTGTTCCCAAATTATTGAGGTATCTTCTATGAGTTTGAGCTCAAACAAGGTCAATTAAAAAGACAATAGGATATTCACAAATAACCAGAAAAGAATGTTTGGAGCTTGGATTACATCATAGCCTTTGCTCATTAAAACAAATTGGTTGGGTGAGATATAAGATTAACTTAACCTTTTCCCATTTGCTGTGCAAACACCCATGGTGCTTGTGGCTGCAGTGTTTACCCCAAGATAACTAGCGGATTACAGTCCTAACCTTACCAAAGTCTGCCATGAAATATCTTGTGCTTGTGCTCTAGTATATCGATAGTCTTTGGAAACAAATGACATTATTCTGTTTATAGCATTCTGTTTTTAGTAGTTCCATCCATCACTGAAAATGTCAAATCCTAGAAAACAGCATTCCTACGCTTCGTGTTAAATGAATGCTGTCAGCAAGCTGCACTTTTTTTTTTTCTTTCTGAACAGGTGAAAATGCTCGTATGGGTCTTCTTTTCTTCCTTCCTTACCCTCCCTTACTCCTCCTTTTTTTTCTCTTCCTATGTTCTTATTTACATCCCTCCCTTAGATACCACAGTGGTTAAATAACACAGGAACATTTTTAAAAAGGCATTCACTACTGTGTATTAAGGACCTTCTTGCTGAGAGCCCGGCGAAGTCCCTTTATCTTTTGTGATGGACAGGACACACAGGAAAGGTGCTGCCTCCAGGATTCTTCCATTAACAACCAACTTCTGGCTTGTCACCTCGATTTCTTTATTTATTTTAAATGAATTAGGTCCTTGGAAATGAAATCACAGGCCTGGCCAATTTTCTCCTGGAAGAGTGGCAGCGAAGGGGGGCTGGAATGCATTAATCATGAATGAGTCAATTAATTACAGTGTTCCTTCCCCCATGGGGTCAGTGCTGGCAACAGTAGGTCCCGAGTTACTTAGGGAATTAGACACTGAAGATGCCCTTTATAGAGCCAATTATGTGGAAATAAATTACTCTTTTGGATGACAATATGCTATTCTCTCAGAACACATGGAGAAGGGTGTCTTTTTGTCTCATGCAGTTTTGTTGTGATAATACCTTTAAACCGTGGAAAAGCAAACACTGCTTCTCTGGCTCTTGTTCTTTGGATGTAAGGGTACTGCATACTTTGGAAATGTGGAGGGTTTGTTTTGCTGAGAGATACGTTGCCTTTTGAGGAGGTTTCAAAGAGGTGTGTCGGAAACTTTCAGCAGGGCTGGGAGGGGGAAGGCTGGCAGGTGATGTAAATGACTCCCTGAGCCATTTACGTGCCTCTGCCTCTGGAGAACAGCGGGTTGGAAAGTCTAACAAATGGGTTTCAGAATTCACAATGACTGCTCCATTGTGAATGCTAATGGCATGAAGTGGCCACACAGCTAGCTGGTGGCAGCTAGTCCATGGGGGGACGGGGTAGGGGGCAGGGGAGGAAGCAGGCGTCTAGAAGTGCCTGACTGCCAGCCCTCCCTCACAGCCCACCCTCTCCTTCACTGGTCCTTTGTGTCCCCCGTCCTCCACCCCACCTGAGACCTGACCACGGTGGACAGAGAGATTGGGCCAGGAAGCGCCCTGAAGCATGGTTTATAATGGAGAACTGGAAATGTCCTGCATCCCTCTGAAAAGGAATGGTTAAAGGACACCATGGGAACTTCTTAGCAATGAATATCATCCAGCAGCTAAAAGAGAATCAGATGGAGCTCTGGTTCCTGGCACGGAGAATTGCCTAGGCATATTGAGAAAATAGTAGAATAAAGTATGTGGTCTAACACATTTATATAGGACAGCCACAAACAAAACTGCATGTTTTCACGCATGTACAAATATATTAGGCTGTACCTCATGAAATCACCTTTTTGAGGGTTAAAATTGGTTGGACATGGGTAGTTTCATGTAGTTTAAGTAAGAGTTTCTCAACCAGGGCACTATTGACGTATTGGGCCAGATAGTTCTTTGTTGTGGGGGCTGTCCTGTGCATTACAGGATGTTTAGCACCATCTCTGATTTCTACCCACCAGATGACAGAATCTCTTCCTAGCTGTGACAACCAAAAATGCATTCAGATATTGCCAGATGTCCTTGGAGGGCAAAATCCTCTCCCTGCCTTGAGAACCACTTATTTAACTGAATATATGTATGTAAATAGAGAAATGTAAAAAAATGTACACTAGAGTGATTTGTTTACAGTTACTTCTGGGAGGGAACTGGAAATGGGGTGTTGGAGCTTTAGCTTTTCAGTGTTGTTTTAAATTATTTTACAATGAGATTACATTCATATATTACCTGGGTAATGAAAACAATCAAACTGGAATTGTGTTCAAGCTACTAAAGATTAGTGGGAGGGGCCTGTTGGGCCTCACGGGAGGCAGCAGGAGACAGCAAGAGATATCTCTCAGCCCCCTGCATCCACAGGCTTGTAGTCCTATGCTTTGGCCTTGCAGTTTGGGACATTAATTGACTCTTCCTGAATACCTTCCTCTCCTTGGGGTGGAGGAGGTGTGTTTGAGACCAAGTTGCTTTAGAGAGCCAAGAAGGCAGTCTGGGGAGTTTCCAAGGTTATGAGGAAGAACAAGAGACTGAGAAAAGCTACCAAATGCATAGATGTGCTCGAGGTCCAACAAGGCAGGGTGGCAGGGGGATGACCAAAACCATTTCGGTCAGGGATGGCATGAAAATTGAGGCAGATCAAGGAGGGGAAAGTAGGTATAATCAAACCAGAAAGTAAGTGGGTGAGTGAGTATTTGTGTGTGTGTGCGTGTGTGCGTTCTGGTGCATGAGTGATCACCTAGAACAAATCTTTGCTATTTGGGGCAGTAATTAAACCTGGCTGCACATCAGAATCTCCTGGGAAAAGTTAAGAGAAAGATTTCCAAGCCCCACTTTAGACTGACTGAGTCAGAATCACTGAATAGGGGGCTAAGAAATCAGTAATTTGCTGTAGAGACTGCACTTTGGAAACACTGCTCTGGGGGTGGTTTTTGGACATGATCGTCCAGTTTAAGAGGCTGGGGGAAAATAATACATGGGTCATGGTATTTCCTAGCAGGCTTCATGTTCTGCTTTCTCAGTTTCCTCAGATGGTCCCCAAATCTGTAATGATAATGATCTACAGTGATAATGGTCTGTGTCTTAGTTCAGGCTCCTATAATGAAAATGCCAGAGACTGGATAGTTTAAACAACAAACATTTCTTTCTCACAGGAGCCTGGGAAGTCTGAAACCAAGGCGCTGGCAGACTCGGTGTCTGGTGAGGGCCTGCTTCCTGTTTCCCAGACTGCCGTGTCCTCACAGGGCACACAGGGAAAGGGCACTCTCTGGGGCCTCCTTCATCAGGGCACTAATCCCAGTCATGAGGGCTCCACCCTCATGACCTAGTCACCTCCCAAAGGCCCCACCACATGAGGGGGTGGGGTTTCAACATGAGTCTGGGGGAGACACCAACATTCAGTCCATAACAGGTTGGTTTTGAAATGAGAAGGATCTTCATACATTGCATTTTTAAAAGTTTGGAAATGGGCCAAAGTTTCACTGCCAAGTCATAATGAGCCTCTGTTCTGTTTCCAAATTGGCCTTTCATGATATTGGAAGAAGGGAGGAGCACGTTTTGACTCATCTGACAGCTGTTTATTGAGCGCCTCTGACTGTGGACTAAGCCACGAGAGAACCAAAGATGGATGTGATGGTCCCCACCCAGGTGACAGGTGTGTAAACACCCTTTTGTTCATAGGAGAGGATCCCACTGGGCTAGGAAAGAGGTAGAAACAGTGTGTCGTGGACCCAGTAGGAAGGGCAGTGGGCTCCCAGCGTGAAGCTTCACCGAGATGGGTGTGGAAGCTCCACATGTTTGTGCTATCACTGCTCACCATCCCACTAAACTGTTTTGTTACCATGTAATATGTAGGTGGCTAGAACGTTCAGAGAAAAACTAGGCTCTTTTTAAGTATTTAAAATATTTTTATTATGAAAAATTTCAAACATGTAGAAGTTTAAAGGATAGTATAGCAAACACACTTAGACCTTGCATGTAGATTCAATAATTGCTAACTAACATTCTGACATATTTGCTTTATCTTTGTGTATTCTTTGAGTGTACAGTTTGAATATAATTTGTAAACATCATAACACTTTGCCCCTAAAAATTTCTGTATACTTCTCTTCAGGCTAAAGACTTTCTCTTTACATTTATCTCACCATAGGAAGTTAACAGTAATTTCACAACATCGTTTAACCTAGAGTTTATATTAAAATTTCCACTATTTTGCCAAAATGAAGCCTACAAAGGAAACTATAACTGCTTTTTCTTTTTTTGAACCAGGTTATGGGCTAAATTCATACATTGTATTTGGTTGGTATATCTAGTTACTGGTTTTTTTTTTTTTTGAAGATTTCATCTTGACTGTCTTACAGATTCTTGTCTATTTTCTCTTGGAATATTTTGATTTATTCCTCTAGTCCCTGTTATTTCCTGTAAACTGGAAGTTAAGTCTAGAGATTTAATGACTAGATTCAGGTTAAATGCTTTTAATGCGAATATTTAATAGATGATGTGTATTTTAAATGTATAGCATCAGTTTTTCTAAGGTTTTTTTTCCTCAAGTTTCGAAAGAAAGTGGTAATATATTTAGTACCCGAAGTCAAAGAGATTTTTATTGTTGTTGTACCAGACTCATTTTAGTATGGAAAATTATCAGATGAGATGATAGTCTCTTGTTACACATTCTGAGGTTTAGAAAGCAAGATGGTAGCTGATGGAACAGCACTGGATGAGCATTTTATGGTTTGTGTGACTGTTTATCCCAGATTAACTGCAGAAAATGTGGCTGGATTCACACTCGGCCACAGAAGGATGGAAAAATTTCAAAGTGGGTTCAAAATCAACAGAAAATGAAAGCAAACAGGGAGGCCTCTCTTGAGTCCTCCAGTTAGAAAGTGGGAAGAAAGGACCAGAAGAAATTAGTAAAAGTAAGTATTAATAACTATCATAGAAGACTGCTTGTGGGGATTTGATAATTATGGAAAGCCTCCTCAACTGTGGACTTTGACTAGCTTTAGAGACATAGTTCTCACATGAAGATAATGAGGAGTGTCAGCCATATTCCTTTAGTTTGCGGTTTAGTAGGAAAGCTGGGTGAGAGAAGGCGACTTGTTCTGGAGGTGGAAATGGGGCTTTTTATATACAATTCCTCTAAACTGAACTGACTTAGCCTCTGTGGTGATTAATTTTACGTGTCAACTGGACTGGGCCATGGCATGCCCAGATATTTAGTCAAACATTATTCTGGTGTGTCTGTGAGGTGTTTTTATATCAAATTAACATTTGTCCGTAGACTAAAGTGGAGTGCCTTCCCTAGTGTGCTTGGCTCTCATCCTATCCAGTGAATGCCCGAATGCAGTAAAAGGCTGAGTGAGAAAGAATTCTTTCTCTTGGCCTGCTGCCCCCTACCTGGGACGCTGGTCTCTTTCTGCCTTTGGACTCAGGCTGTGACTGAGATGTGTAGTGTTGCCCCTTCTGATTCTCAGGCCCTTGGACTAGGTCTGGAGCTGCACCATGGGCATCCTTGTCCTCAGGCCTGCTGACTACAGATCTTGGGACTTCTCAGGCTCTTATAATAAATCTCTTTATATATGAAAATATATAATAAGTGTATGATATAAATATATGTCTTTTCTATTGGTTTTGTTTCTCTGGAGAGTCCTGGCTATTATAGCTTCCTTCAGCAGGTCAGCTGAAGAGTTTTGCCTGGCCTACTTCTTCATAGTAGGAGGGAAGCAGAGTATGAGCAGCAGTGCTTGGCCCTATTCCACAACCAGAAAGTCATCTTTCTGTGGGCATCAGGGAGTGAGAGGGAATCACAGAGAATGATAAAAGTGCCCTCAGCAGCATCCTTCAAAAGGGTGGAAAAACTGGACATAGAAACCAACATGAGGACTCAGAGCTAACCTGAGGAGAGGAATTCCATGGATCAGCTAGGTGTTCTGAGGATAGCATCCATATATGACATCTTAAATATCTCAAAAGGGAAGTTGGCCTGAGCTAACTCTAATGTGCAAAGCTCATTAGGGCAGGATTCAGCCAGGAGACCAAGAAAGTAAACACTAAAATAATTTTCATTTGTTTGTCCTATATGGACAAGTACAGAGGATCTATCTACCTTAATAGCTTACATTAATAAGCTCTTAAAAATTACAAAGAACATCACTGATATACAAAATGGCTTTTGATTTGGTTCTGCACACATGGTAAAAGCCTGCCTTATTGTGATAGATTGAGTCTCTATCAGGAAAGTTCAGATTACTGGTGATTCTGTATAAGGGCAGCTTAAATATATTTGGCCTTTTCTCTAATGGAAATAATTAACTAGATAGGCAAGAATTATTGCTAGGATATTTAGTTTATATATGGAATATTTTTCAATGCAGGTGATAGCAACAATAACAAAAGTACACATATGTTTACTTCTAGTTTTGAGCATTGCTAAAAGGTTTTAAATTGCTTTATATTAGAAAGCAGTCTCTCTATGCCTCTTTGCCTTTACTTACACTAGCCCTTCTACCTGATACACAATAAAAAAAAAATTGTTGCAATCTTACTTATCCTGACTGGACTTTCCTCAAATATTCATTGAATGCCTATGAAAGCATGGTTAACGTAACTAATTCAATAAATCTGTGCTTCTATGAAGTACAAAGCTCTATGCCAGTTTTTAGAGATACAGATGTTCAACACAGCCCCTTCCCTCAAGTTGCTCCTGATCCGATCTGTAATTGCTCTCGAAATTTAGGATGAGAATCGACTGTGTGTCTTTTTTCTAGGAAGAATTCTAATGTTTCCTTTGATGGTAGGACTCAATTAAGAAACTCCGGCTATACTGTCTCTGGCATGGCTGCTCCTATACTAAAGCAACATTGCCAGGGATCATTTGGAGGTGATGACTCAGGTCACCTCCATGGAAGTTCTAGACACCAGAGAGTCAGGTTCTAGAGGTGGCTGGACTATGTCTCTCCACCATAGCCTTTCACTTATTGGTTATCTATTATTGGCTAGGTACCCTGCTAGGTACTGTGTCTCAGCCCCAAGTGAGTCTAGTAGGGAAGACTAATAAGTTAATAAACAGCGTAGAAATATGCACATGGAGAGAAGTAGTACAGATTAGTTCTGTCTGAATGAGAGGTTACCAAGACATCTCTTCACAGAGGAGGGGACCACTGAGCAGAGTTGGGAGAATAACCTGGAGTTTTACAGATGTGTGACAGGGCAGTCCAGCCAGCCCATGAAGCATGTGCAAAACACAGCATCATAAAATAGGAAGGTTTGATGTCTGCATTATAAGTGGAACTCTTCTTTTGAGCCAGCAGTTTCCACATGAAATGTGACTGAAGGTGGAGATGGAAGCAGAGCTCCAGAAGCACTTGTTGAGAACTCTCAGGAGTGGGGATGTTAAAAAATGTAACTCTTCCTTTCATTACTTTTTTCATTAAAAAGAACTGGCCCACAGATGGCCTCAGACTCCCTCGGAACTGCAGTTTTTCCCCTCATGACTAGGGAAATGATGACGGAATTCCCCTATTCAATTTGGTAAAGAATTGTAGTTGACCAACCTACTAGGAACTAAGCTCAGAACTGAGCTGTGTGTATTAACTTGCTCTTGGCTTTATATTTAATGAGTTTTTCTTCCAACTTAAGCGGGATAGTGAGTACATTACGGAAAGCAAACCTGTACAGTCTGTTCTCCAACATGGGGCTTGGAGGAATCCCCTTGGCTAATGATAATAAGCATCTAAAGAACAACCCATACAGCACCAAAGAAGAGAGACAATGTTTTAAAGACATAGAAGAAAAACAAAAATTAGATTTATCATAAGAACCAGAAGGAAATTTTAGAAGGTATTTGCTTGATGGTTTTTAGTAATGTGCAAGAGGAAATCACCACTATGAAAAAGGGTTTTTTGAAACAAAAAAACACAGTAGTCAAATAAAAATCCATATCAAAGGCAGAAAAGAATAAATTCACCAGTGGAATAAGTTAAACAAGTAATAGGTACTAGTGGTTTTAAATGTTTTTAAAAAGCTGTTGATCTCTCTCTTTGATGAAGGCATATATAGACTCTTACCACGTAAAGGTGGTGACTGAGTTTGTGGTGGAAGTGCAGGTAGGGTCCCAGAGCCCCATCTCCCACACTTTAACCCTTGACCAAAACAGTGGATCCTAAAGGGGTCATCTAGAACTTCCACTGAAGTTTCTCTGGAATACTGAAAACCACCGAGGTACAGGATCAAATTGAGAAGGCACTCCCAGAATACATGGTAAAAAGTTGAAAATGATAAGAGAAGATGAAATATATGGGAAAGTGACCATGAATATTTAGCTTGTGAATAATAGATGTTGTTGGAGCAGAATGCATGATTAAGGCGGAGTTAATTTGTAGTCCAAGATGTACTAGAAGAAAAGTAATTATCTAAACAAACAAAACAATCTAATACTGAAAGTTGAGGAAGTTCTTCATTCCAGGCAAGGTTAAGAGATCCATGATTGTATATATCCTGGTGAAGTTTATGAATTTCAGGGGTAAATAAGGAAAATTATTGATAATTTCTTATGTGCTACATGCTACAATGGTCATTCTCTATAAGAGTGGTGTAAGATATAAATATAACTTTATTTAGCAACGAGTTGACAAAGCTGGGGCTCTGAGTTACATAATGTCACCCACATCATACAGCTGTGACACTAAGTGGTAGAGTTTAGATTGAACCTGGGCATGTAGGAAGATAAAACAAGTTACCTGAGAAGTAAGCAATTAACAGTTGTTTTTAGACTTTTTGGCAATCCAGAACACCAGAATACTGGAGGAATAACTATGTCAATGCTTTTTAACACCATTCTATCATCGTAATCACTTTTGGAGCTTTCTAAAAATCACAGATGAGTAATCTTGACCCCAGATGGGTTACACCTGAAAGTAGGATCACATAGCCAGCATTGAGATCTGCTGTTTTACAAAATTTATCAGAAAAAAGAAAAACCACTACACAAAAATTCTAAGCCCACCCACCCACATTTGTGTATGAAAACAATAGAAGAGCATTTCCATATTTTTTAGATTTTGAGAAAATGTACCATCTAAGTAGTCTTTCTGAAATGTTCATCTGTATGCATCCATAAGTTTAATGAGAGATAAATCCATATTAAATTGTGAGGAGTGCCAATAGAAAAAAAGATGTGCTGGGAGTACTGGCACTTATTACATATGCAGAAATAAGTGTGATAACCAATGTGAGTATGATTGTGATGGTGACTGTAACTATTTTAAAAAGTCACAGAGGAGTATTAAGGGGAACAATGATGATGGAGTTTAAAACCCCAGATCAAATTGTAAAGGACATAGAGAAAGCAAGAGGGTTCAATTCCTCTCCTTCCATAGCAGGAAACAGAAAGTTGTTTGATTCTTGATCTTTAATAGCTAGATAATACAACTTTAGAAATGTTCTTAAAAAGTGGAAAAGAAATCACTAATAGAATTTAAAGCAGGCTGTATGGATGTCAGTGAAGAAAACCAAAATTGAAGTGAGTTGAGAATGGGATGAGAAGAAGTAAAGACAAGTACAAACAATTTTTCCAAGGATTTCCAAGGATGTGGGGTCAAGAGAGAATTTTCCTCTTTCTATTAAAGATGGATGCCAGTAGGTATATTTGTTTGAAAAAACTGATGATGTAAAAGAGACAGAAGACAATGGCTGGAGTGCAGTCATTGAGGAGGTGAGAAGTGATGGGAACTGGGCTATAGGTAAAGGGATTACCTTGGATGAGAGCACAGACAGTTTATTCATTGTTACAGGTGGAAAGGCGGAATATGTGCCTATTCATGATTATTAGCTTTGTGTTCTTGGGCTATTACTCAACTTCTTGGTGCCTTAATTTTTGCTCTTTAAAATGGAGAAAATGATATTTACCTTATGGGGTAGAAGTTGTGAAGATTTAATGACTTTATGCATATAAATTGTTTAGAGCAGTGGTTGGCAAATAGCAAGTAGTCAATAGATTAAGTTAGATATTATTATTTCCTTTAAGAAAATAGAGATGACAGTTCTGGAGATGGCTGCACAACAATGTGAATGTAATCAATGCCACTTAAAAGTGGTTAAAATGGCAAATTTTAGGTTTTATATATATGTTACTACAATAAAAAAATAATTGCAGGGAAATTAATAGCATTTGGAATGGTAAGAGGAAGTAGATTCGGTCTTATTGCCTCTGTTTTTTTTCTATGAAATAACAGCTCATTAACTTAGCACCCTAAGTTAATTTTTTCTATGAAATGACAGCTCATTAACTTAGCACCCTAAGTTAGATGGGAAAGGAGTTTGGTGATTTGAGGAAAGAGAATAGGTGTGAAATACTCTTCTCAGAGACAGAGCATGGATTTACTAGGGTTATCTGGCAGTGTAGGGTGCCCACTTAAACTCTGCGGTTTTAAGTTGGAAGTGAGTTCAGTTGCCAAGTGTCACTTTGGCACAGGGGTGGAGTGAGTTGCTGAGTCAATCAGGGTTGGTATCTTTCCCAGGCGAGGTTAGTAAAGGGAGAAAGGCAGGGTGTTTACAAGTTAGAGTGCTGAACCGTGGAATTCAGCACTATACAATAAAATAAAATGGTCTCAGTAAATTCTGATCAGGAAGAAACACAAATTAAAAATGAGAAATATTACGTAACAATAGGCATTGAGGACAATATTAATGTTTTTCTGAAATGAAAGTGACTTTGGGACCTTTGGATAATTGCTTAAGAACTCAGCTCTCCCAAGTCTAGTGTACTATAGTGCTTAACTAGTTCAGAACCTAGACTTATGAAAGAATTTTTAAAGGGATTTATTTTTTTTGTATGTGACAACAATCTTTTGAGCTGTTTCTTCCCCTTTGCTGTCATTTCAAACTTAGAGACCGATTTATCATGAGGGCCTTGTTAATCTTCATTTCGTCTTTCAGAGGTAGGCAACTTGCAATACAACCTCCAATTTTCAGAAGGGTAGACTCAGAGGTGGTACCTTGCAGTCATATTTCATCTCAAATGTCAGTACTAGGACATCTATAACGAGGTGCTGGAATATGGTTAGAACAATGGCTCTGGGAATAGGTCTTCTAGGTGCTTTGCAATTGAATGTTGGATGATTTGTTCTTGTTTCTTCCCAGTAATTGAAGTTAAGCCATTGGTTTGCAATTTTCAGGGACAGTACAGCTCAACTGTACTGATTTTGATGCACTTATAAGTAATTATGTTTTCAAAGCGGGTTGAAGAAATTTTATGTGAGTAAAGGCCTCACAGAGGACTAAAGTCACTAGGGTCAAGAACCATCTAGTGTTCAGAGGTCGTGCAGCTCGTTATCAGCAAATCTCATGTGTCATGCGAGGTAAGAGAGCTGCTAAGTTATAGACCCTGTGGAATCTGACTCATGGATAACTTTTTCCACGGCTTTATTGAATTGTAATTGACATATAACTTTGTATAAGTTTAAGATGTACACCTGAAGATTATATATATATATATATATACACATACACACACACATACATACATACACATACACACACATATACACACACACATACATACACACACACACACACACACATATATATATACACACACATACACACACACACACACACACTGTAAAATGATCATCCCAATAAGGTTAGCTAACACCTCTATCTATAATTTTTTTGGGGGGAGGACGAGAACTTCTAACCTACTCTCTTAGTTGCTTTTGAATATACAATATGGTATTGTTACCTATAGTCACCATGCTGTACATCAGATGCCTAGCATTAACTCATTTTACAACTGGAAGTTTATACCATAACCACCTTCACCCATTTTCCCCACTGCGTATGTCCCTACACCTCCGCATCACCCCTTACCCCCGACAATTACCAATCTGTTCTCTGTTTATATGAGTTTGATTTTCTTAGATTCTACCTATAAGCGAGATCATACAGTATTTGTCTTTCTCTGCCTGACTTATTTCAGTTGTAATGTCTCCTCTTTCATTTCTAATTTTATTTGGGTCCTCATACATTTTTTCTTGATTAGTGTAGCTAAAGTTTTGTCAATTTTGTTTATGTCTTCTAAAATTCAACTCTTAGTTTTGAAAATCTTCATTTTTTTATTCTCTATTTTATTCATTTCTGTTTTAATGTTTATTATTTTCTTCCTTCTGCTGACATTGTACTTAATTTTTTTTTCTTTTTCCTGTTTCTTCTTTCCTCTAATTCCTTGAAGTGTAAGATTAGGTTATTTATTTGAGATTTGTTTTTCTTTTTTGCTGTGTTTATCACTATAAACATTTCTCTGAGAACTGCTTTTGCTGTATCCTATAAGTTTTGATATATTGTTTTTCAATTTCCATTTGTCTCTAGGTATTTAAAATTTTTTCTTTTAATTTTTTTCTTTATCTGGTAGTTTGTTCAACAGTATGTTGTTTAATTTCCATGTATTTGTGAATTTTCCAGCTTTCCATCTGTTATTGATTTTCAATTTCTTGCCATTATGGTCAGAAATTATATTTGAAATAATTTATATCTTCTTGAATTTGTTGAGACTGGTTTGTGGTCTAACATATGATCTAAAAAAATATTTTATAGATACTTGAGAAGAATGTGCTGCTGTTGAATGAAATGTTCTGTATATGTCTGTTAGGTCCATTTAGTTTATAATGTTGTTTGAATCCACTGCTTCTTTATTGATTCTCTGGGTGAGCTAGCCTTTGTTGAGAGGGGGTTATTAAAATCCCAACTATCATTATACTGCTCTTTATTTCTACTTTTAGTTGTTAGTATTTGCTTTATATATTTATGTACTCTGATCTGGGGTCATAAATATTTACAATTGTTATATCTTCTTGATGGATTTACTTCTTTATTATTACATAATGATCTTCATCTCTTTTGACCATTTTTATCTTAAAGGCCATTTTAACTTCAAGTATAGCTATCATTGCTTTCTTTTGGCTACCATTTACTTAAAGTATATTTTTCTATTACTTACTTTCAGCCTATGTGTGTCCTTAAAGCTAAAGTGAATCTTTATTAGCATATTATTAGGTCTATTTTTTAAAAATTCATTAGGCCATTCTATGTCTTTTTATTGGATAATTTAATACATGTACATTTAATTACTGATAGGTATGAACTTACTGTTGCCATTTTGCTAATTATTTTCTGTTTTATAGGTTATTTGTTTCTTGCTTCCTCTCTTGCTGTCTTCCTTTGTGATTTGATGACTTTTTGTGGCAGTGTACTTTGACTCCTTTATCATAATCTTTTGTGTGTCTACTACAGATTTTTTTTTACTATCATATGTTTACATAAAATATATTTATAACATTCTATTTTAAACTAAGAGCAAGTTAACTTTAATAGCATATAGAAACTTTATACTGTTAGGTTATTAATGTTATAATTTTTATATTTTAAATATTTTGTATCTGATAACAAATTACTGTAGTTTTGGTTATTTTTTAATATGTTTTTTTAAAACTTTTAAATTAGAGTTGTAAGTGAATAATACACCACCATTACAATATTAGGGAATTTAACTTTGAGTATGTATTTACCATTACTAGAGAATTTTACCCATTCATATATTTTTACAGTGTTAATTAACACTCTTTCATTTTTATTTGAAGAACACCCTAAATTTAGCATTTCTTATAAAGCAGATCTAGTGTGTATGAACTCCTTCAACTTTTTGTGTCTGGGACGGGGAGGGGAATTTTTATCTTCACTTCTGAAGGATAGCTTTGCCCGGTATAGTATTCATGATTGACATTATTTTCTTTCAATATTTTGAATAAATTATTCAACTTTCTCCTGGATTGCAAAATTTCTGTTGCAAGATCTTTCTATAGCCTTTTGGGCCCCTTTATATGTGACAAGTCACTTTTTTTTTGCTGCTTTCAAAATCTTCTTTTTGTTTTTGACTTCTGAAAATTTAGTTATAATGGTGGAGCCTTATTTGAGTTCAACCTATTTGGAGACTTTTGGGCCTTATGAACCTGGTTGTCTATGTCTTTCCCCAAGTTTGTGAAGTTTTTAGCCATTATTGCTTTATAGAGACTTTCTGTCTCTTTCCCTTCTCCTCTTCTGGGATTCCTATAACGTGTATCCTGTATGTTGTTTATTTCGATGGTATCCTATAAGTCACATAGGCTATCTTTACACTTTTTCATTCATTTTTCTTTTTACCTCTCTGACTGGGTAATATTAAATGACCTGTATTCTAGGATACTGATTTTTTCTTCTGCTTGGTTGAAACTGTTGTTGAAACTCTCAATTGAATTATTCAGTTCAGTCATTGTATTCTTCAGCTCTAGGATTTCTGTTGTTTTTCTTCTTTCTATGGTTCCTATTTCTTTGTTGGACTTCTTTTTTTGTTTATGTAGTATTTTCCTGATTTCATGTCATTGTGTATTCTTGTAGTTCACAGAACTTTTAAAAGAGAATTATTTTGAATTCCTTGTCAGATAGTTTATATATCTCCATTTCTTTAGGGTCAGTTATTAGAGCTTTAATTAATTTCATTTTGTGATGTCACATTGACTTCATTTTGCATGAGCCTTGCTTCCTTGTGTTGGTGCCTGCATATTATAATAAGAAGTCTCCTCTTGTAGGAGCAAAACTTTACAGGTTTGCTTCAGCAGAGATAGACTGTCACCAGTCAGCTCAGCTTAAGTTACTGGGTGATTCAGCATCTATCAGGATCTCTATTTGGGCAAAGCCACTGTCTGTGCTCTGAAAACAAGGATGGCACTGCTTGCTGGGCTCTGTAGTTGGCCAGGCCTGCTGGCTGGGCTACACATTCAAGTGGGGCTCCTGGATGAGCTCCCTGATTGGGTAGGGCTGCTGGCTGTGCTTTGCAGTTAGGTGGGAACACTAGCTGGCCTTTGCAATCACCTTTGGATGAATGAGGTCGCAGGCTGTGTTTCCTGGTAGGGTAGTGCCACTGGTTGTACTCTACAGTTGAACAGAGGTCCACAATTGCTCCTGGTTAGGTGGGATCTCAGACTGTGCTCCTTGACTAGATGCTGCTGCTGGTTGGACTCCACATTCAGGCAGGGCCCCAGTCATGGGTCTGTGGTTGGATATAGACTCAGGCTGTGCTCTCTGATCGGGTAGGGCTGCAGGCTGTGTCTCCAAATGGGTAGGGCTGCAGACCAGGCTTCATAATCAGGTAGGTTGCTTGTGGGGTCCCACTGTTAGATGAGGTTTCTGTTTGGGCTCTCTTCTTAGGAATAGCCTCCAGCTGTATCTAGCAGTTGGGTGGGGCTAGATACTATGCTGTAGTTTGGTGAGGTCATTGTCTGGGCTCTCTTATTCAGTGGGGCCTTGTGCTATGCTCTGTGATTGGGCAGATTAGGCTCTTTACCTGGGCAAGAGAGAGCTATACTTAGCAGTTGAGCAGGGCTATAGATTGGGCTCTGTGGCTGGATATTACTATGGCTGGGCTCCCGGACTATCTAGAATCACTGTTCATGCTCCCTGTATAAGTGAGGCCAGAGCCTATTTTTAACAGTTGGGCATGGCTGCTGGCTTGGCTCCCTCCATAGCGGGGCTATACGATGGGCTCTTTGGCTTTCCAGGTTCTCTGTCCAGGTTTCCTGACTGGATGGGACTTGAGGCTATAATCAGCAGCTGGAGAGGGCTGCCAATTTCCTTCCCTGCTCAGGTGGGGTCATAGAATGAGCTCCATAGCCAGTACAGCTTGTTGGCTGGGGATGAAAATCAGACAGAACTGCCAACCAAGCTCCCTGGCCAGACAGGGTCAACAGCTCAGCTTTGCAGATGAGCACAGCCATTGGCTAAGATCTCTGCTTGGGTCCTACTGCAAGCAGTAATGAGGTATACTAAGATTTAAGTGCTGGTTGCTGTAACACTCACTGTTCTCTTCTCCATCTCTATCTGGTCCCCACTGGTCAAGCTCTACAGATTCCACCAGTGATCCCCATGAAGCAAGATCCAGGTGGGTCTCCTGCTAAGAGAGCTGGATGTCGCCTTAGGCTTCCCCCTAACTAGAGAAATTGTAGGCCCAGGGGGTCGTCCTTGGTGTGTGCTGTGCCAGCCTGGGGAATGGTGATACAGTCAGTATATTTGTTCCTCTAGCCTTTCTGGTATAGTTCTTCTTGGTCTCTGTGGTCCAAAGGAGCGCTTCAGCTTCACCCCTAAGTTCTGGGATTTTCACATTGATGTCTTGTCTATGGATATTGCTACCTGGTTTTGTGAGGAGGACTAAAGTTTTGAATGACCTATGTTGCCATTTTGATGATGTCATATTCTGGTTCATGCACTGTAGTTGGGACAAACATTACTCTTTTACTATATTTCTGCACATGTTTTATAGCTAAAAGGATTCTTTTCCACCCAAACTTACAAAAGTTCATTTGTGCTATGGCCTCTAAGGTCTAATAACATACCATAATGTAGAATGTGCCAAGTGGGTGGTAGGGCTGATGGATGAAGAAGGAGAATGAGATCTCTATATTTTTGTATGGCCAGCGGGCTTGACTGGCATTGGATTCAGGGTTGGATTCAGATAGAGGGAAAGAAGTGAGGAGGATTCTAGGCAGTGGGAGGCAGGCAATATAGGAAAACATAAAGGAGTCTGAGAAGCTTGGTCCGATTATAGTAATGGGTCTAGTAAAAATAAGGATCCACAAGCAGTTTACAATCTGATTTTGAAGAACATTGAAGTACTAGGGTAAAGAGTTTGCAGTTTGTCCTATGGCTAATGGGAAACCACTGACACTGGTTTTCAAAACAGAGGAGTGATTGAAGAAAGGATATTTTTGAAGAGGTGTAGTTTGGAGCAAGTAAATCACTTAGCAAGTGATTGCTGTCATCCAAGTATGATGAGATGCAGGGAAAAATATGCACACAAGCACATACAATCGTATCCATGCACACAACATACGCAAAGTGATGACTCTAGCAGGTGTGAATCTGGAGGAATTTACATCATCATTTATAATCTGTGTCAGATTTAGGACACTAAAAGGTTAAATCTGTTAATGAGACCAGCAATCCTGTAGAGATTATTCTTAGAAAAATGGAACCACAGCTCTCTGAATGTTTCTTGTAACAATTAAATGAGACTTTAAAATGTGATACATAGAATTACTTAAGATTATGCAAGGAAATTACAGTCCTCGGAGTTAAATGCAGCACAGGAACAAGGACAAATGAGGATGGGGATATAGGGCTAGGTCCACCGGTTCAGATATTAATGACACCTCATAATGATAATTAGATGTTAAGTAAATAACAGAGAGATTATCAAGCCAAATTATAATAAAGAAAATTATCCCTCAAGAATTACTATTTATTTAAAGTCAGTAAAAGTATTTATGAGGCAAAGCATTTTTTATTTATAGAAAGAAATCCTACATTAAATAAAACATTTCGTATGATGATAAAAAATAATGTTTACTCTTTATACCACACTTGGTCTTTATAATTCAAGGAGCTAGATTGTTTAGTCCCTGTGTCCTGCCTGGTTAAAGAAATGGTCCGACAACTAATAAAAATTAAAAAACAGCTAAAACATTCTACTTGTGTTTCTCATTGAACAGCAAAAGTATATGTGATCACTTGCTAACCACCCACCTTCTTTGATTCTCTGCCAATACAGATTTATATGTCTTTCTTTTCTTCACTCTTCCCATCTTCTTATTATGTACAATGGCCCAACTGTCCATAGAGTCCTTGTTTTTGGGATGGGGAGGGAGACGAGAAGGACATGGTTTGTGACGGTGGGGTGCTCTGAGTATTATTGTCAAATATTGCCCTGATAGCCTTGGACTGTAGTCGGTAATCACACCATTCAGAGTCTATATGGACCATACTGGACCACCTTTAGATTTCCCCTGGTATTTACCCACTCTTGCCCTCAGACCTCCTTTTTGTCTGTCTTAACCCTTGGTTTATTTCTTTGTCTGCCTAGGACACTTAATTCAGCCCCACCTTCTTTTTGCTGACTCTTTTTATTTAGAATTTAGATGAAATATCACTTCTTCCTGAATGCCTTCCTGGTCATAAGAACTGGTTATACACCTTCCTAGGTACATTCAGGTGTCCTCTGATACACCTTTCATAGTACTTGCGACACTGCTTGTAATGGTCTGTTTACTTGTCTGTATTCAGAGACCCTTTCTGCCCACAGTGGTGTTTCTAAAAACTAGCAGAATCTCTGATGCATAGTAGATATTCAGTAAATATTTCTTGAAGATATAAATGAGTTATACATATTGTTTTCCATGGTTTAGGTCATGGTGTACATACCTTTTTAACTTAACATTATATCCTAAATATCTTCCATATTATTAAAATTTTTCTAATAAACATAATTTTAAATAGCTGTAATTATATTTTCTTATATAGATGTGCCATAATTTAAGTAAGGAGTTGGCAAACGTTTTCTATAAAGGGACTGATAGTACATATTTTTGGCTTTGTAGGTGAAATGGTTTCTATTGCTACTACTCAACTCTGCTAACTTAGCTTCAAAGAAGCCACTGACAGTATGTAACAAATAGGCATGGCTGTATTCCAGTAAAATCTATTTACAAAAACAGGCGGTGAGCCGAATTTGGTCCAGGGACAATTGTAGTTTGCCAGTCTTTCAGTTAAGTAAAGACTCTTTTATTTAAAAATTTTGATTGTTTTGCACTTTCACTTATAAATGATATTGACTACATTATTCCTTTGACCACATTTTTCTCCTTAATCATAGTTCCCCCCAAATTAGTGAGCTAAAGAGTGTGAATACTTTTGAAGCTTTTAATAAATATTTCAACATCATTTTCCAGTATATATCCCCATCAGTACAATATGAGAATGTTTCATATCATAATAATATATTAATTGTTCTCATTTTAAAAATAATGAAATACTTTAAAGATAGAGAAAAACATAGAAAACAATGCAAAAAATACCCGTGCACCAAAATACCTATCTTCAAGGCTGTGCAGATCTTACTTAGTAAAGCTAGGATAAAAGAAATGTCCCCAGTTTCACCTGGGATACAAGATTAATAACATCACCTACGGTTTTCACACTCTGCTTCATGTGCTTTAGCATTTGCCTGCTTTGTCAAGTCGAACCACCCACCTCGGGACTCCTGGACTGATCACACTTAAGACTTTTCAAGGCAAGGAGATCTTTACGATATTTAATATGTTTATTTTGTGAGTGGCTACATGCAATTTTTGTTTTGCCAATAATCTATCTTGATTGTGTTTTCCTCCCTTTATACAATTCATGCAATGTGTGTGTGTGTGTGTGTGTGTGTGTGTGTGTGTGTGTGTGTGTGTGTGCTGAGTGCCTACTCTGTCAAAATAGCTGGTAGAGGACAGCACAGTGTAGATGGATTGGTGGGAGTCACTGAAGTCATCTTAGGTCATCCCAGTTTTTTCAGCTCCTAAACTTCTGTAATCCAGCTATGAAAACAGGTCTAGACAACAGACTATAGAAAGATAGGTAAATTTTATAATTACAGTTTTGTTTTCCTTTTTGAACCAATAATTGTATAGACAGTGTATAAAAATACTTTTCGAACGATTCAGGGCACCTTTTTGTTTCTGCTTTAAACTCTTGAAAAACAATTTATAGTATTCTTTTATTATGGCTAAGTAAGGTGACTTGTATATTTTATGCTTTTTGGCATTTATAAAAATCTTTACTATTCAATATTTGACACATTTTTATAAATGTTTCATTTACTCTTGAATATATGATTTATTATCAAGAAGGTATAAAGTTTAATACCTCTATCTGTCATTTCTCCCTGCAGTGGGCCTGAGATACCTCTGGGGAACCTCAGGGCTCCTTGAAGCATGTTTTAAAAACATTGATTATGCAGGAATGAGATGAGCTCTTCTGCCTCACTCCTAGCCTGGTCCTGCGCTTTTTATATGGTAGAGAAGAGAAGAATGGCAATCTCTAATCTGCACTGCTACCAGCATCATAGCTGTTCCTACTCCTGGCTAGAGTGTATCATGGATAGAGACCCTGCCTCTTAGAATGCATGGGGTCTCCACTTCCCCCTTCTTCCCTTGTGTTATCTTCTGAGTAATGTAGTTTCAGTATCTAAATGGATATAGATGTAAAGGCACCACTGAGTGTGTAAAGGTGAGACCAAACTCTGTCTCTAACAGCATTCTGCAGAGGCTGGAGTTAGTGGTTGTTTTCTGATACCCTGCATCTCTGAGCCAGGGCATCTCTCAGCAGGGGAAGTTGGGCAAAGTCTCGTCTCAACCCACCTGTGCAGAAAAAGAATTAGCACAGCAGAACTAAACTGCTGTCTTTCAAAAGGTCTGTTTGCATGGCTGGCCCTTGGCTGGCATCTGGAAACTTAGGTATCTGAAGGGCTCCCCCCATGAACGAGGGTCCCCACTGTGCCTAAACTGTTTGTACAATATGGTTTATGCGGAACACCCGCTTTCCCTCCGATGGTCTGCAATTTGGGTATGTTTCAGGGAGGGGGCTGCTGATGGAAACACCCCCAGTAACACCTGGACACCCATTCTCTAACAAGCTTTCCTGGCTGGCAACATTTCACACATGTTGTGACAGTCCTCACATCTCCGAGACTCTCCTGGGAGAAGTACCTTGGAAGCTTGTGTCTGATTTCCCCCTGACTTCATTTCATGTCTTTTCCTTTTGCTGATTATGCTGCAAAGATTCTGTAAGATTCTGGCAAAAAGTTGCTAACTTTTCAGACTCTGTGATTATGTGATTTATTTATATTTTTTTCCCCTGGTATCTCCGTGTCTACTTTAGCAGCAAGTGAAGGCCATATTAGGGGCTTACAGCATTAACACTGTTAAAATCACAATTTGGAGCATGCCATCATGTTTGCTATTTTACTTTAATTTCTTATTGTGGGTTGAATTGTGGCTCCCAAAATATATGTCCAAGTTCTAACCCCCACTATCTGTGAATGCGAGCTTATTTGGACATAGGGTCTTTGCAGATGTAATTAAGTTAGGGATCTCAAGATGAAATCATCCTGGATTTAGGACAGGCCCTAAATTTAGTGACAGTATGTCTCTGTAAGAGAGAGAAAAGGAGAAGAAATAGGGACACAGAGAGGGGATGATCATGTGAAGACAGAGGCAGAGATTGATGTGATATGTCTACAAGCCAAGTAATGCCAAGAATTGTCAGCAGCCACCAAAAGCTGGGAAAGCGTGGGAAGGACTCTCCTTCAGAGCTTACAGAGGGAACCACACCTGCTGAAGCTTTGATTTTGGACTTTTGACATCCAGAATTTTTTTCCCAGAGACTTTCCATGACCTTTTTTTTAATTTTTGTTTTTGTTTTTTGGTGTTTGTTCTACAAGGGTTTTTGGGTATCCTGGCCTGCATGTTATACTCATTTCTCTGATTAAGACTCTTTGACTCTGTGGCAGAGACTTTTAATTCTCCCTCCAATATCTCTTTTCTCTATACTTCTTACCATAATTTCAGTTTTTTGGGAAGGCAGCAATGTACTTAGCAAAAACATTTATATATTTTTTTGTTTTCAGGGGTGACCAATGAAATGTGAGCAGAGGTCATTGATTGGAACTCTTTTTTTTCAATGCCAGTTTATTTTTTTTTCATATTATATATACCTAATTTTTAAAAATATTTTATTTTTTTATTTCTTTTCTCCCCCTCCCTTCTGGTAACCACTAGTCCATTGTTCATGTCCATGAGTCTCTGTTTGTCTTGTTCATTTGTTGCTTTTAGGTTTATATTCCACATATAAGTGATATCATGTGATTTTCAACTTTTCCTATCTGGCTTATTTTACTTAGTATGATTATTTCAAGGTCCATCCATGTTGTCGCAAATTACAGTATTCTATCTCTTCTTATGGCTGAGTAATATTCCATTGTATATATGTACCACAGCTTCTTTAGTCAATCATCTATCATAGGACACTTTGGATGCTTCCATGTCCTGGCCACTGTGAATAATGCTGCTATGAACATCAGTGTGCAAATATCTTTTCAAAATGAGTTTTCAAGTCTTTGGGGTAAATACACAGTAGAGGGATTGCTGGATCACATGGCAGATCATTTCTTCGTTTTTTGAGGAACCTCCATACTGCTTTCCATAGTGGCTGTACCGATTTGCAGTCCCACCAGCAGTGTTTGAGGGTTCCTATTTCTCCGCATCCTTTCCAACATTTGTTATTACTTGTCCTATTGATTATAGCCATTCTAACAGGTGTGAGATGGTATCTCATTGTGGTTTTGATTTGAATTTCCCTAATAGCCTGCAATGTTGAAAATCTCTTCATATATTTGTTGGCCATTTGTATGTCCTTTAGGGAGAAGTGTCTGTTCAGGTCCTCTGCCATTTTTTTAGTGGATTTTTTTTGTTGTTGTTGTTATTGAGTCGTATGAGTTCTTTGTATATTTTGGGTATTAGGCCCTTATCAGAGGTGTTGCTTGCAAATATATTTTCCATTTAGATGGTCGTGTCTTTACCTTAATGATGGTTTCTTTTGCTGAGCAGAAGCTTTTTAGTTTGAGTAGTAGTCCCAGTCATTTATTTTTGCTCTTACTTCTCTTGTCTTTGAGGTCAAATTCATAAAATTGATTGGAACTTCTGAAGAAATTTTTTAAAGAAGACCAACCTAACTGGGAAGTGTGTCATTTTAACCCTTCCTACCATCCTTTTTCTTTTGGCTTGGAACACGGGAGTGTACCTGCAGCCATCTTGGGCCATGAAGCCATCCTTGAAGATGCACTAAGGATGCACCCAGTCCACTTAGCCCTGTAGTAGGATGATGACATGGGGAGTGAAAGGAGTCTAGGTCCCTGATGACCTTGGGCTAGACTGCTAAACCCTGAACTTCTTTTACTTCTATAAGCACTGTTTGAGTTTCCCAATATACACAAAACTTTTCCTAATTGTGTAACCTTCCTGTTTGCCTAGGATGGGATATTTTGATTATATTTGGTTTTTCTTCATCAATGTTTGCCCAACACAGGGAATCCACTTTGTAATTACATTCCACTAATTTTACCAAGTGTATGATTACATCTAAAGTTTCCCACAATCCCAATTAATAACTATGTAGTAATAAAATGACCCAAATAAAATAAGCAGTGAGGCACATTGAATGAATATTATTCCTAAGATAATTATATTTCATTACATTTAGTTTTGAAGTTTCTCTTTTGAAAATTTTATTTAATTAAGAAGATTTATGAGGCTGTAAGGCTACCTACATTATACATCTGGCTCCCTGTAGCTGCCTGTCAGTACTAAAAGCTCAAAAGCAGAGCCATGTGGGCCATTTCTAAGATAAGTCCTTATCTTTTAGACAAAACTAGAGCTCAACTTTGAGGTTCTTCCTGTGATTATGTATGTATTCACTGCATGTATTTTTGAAGTTCAAAGATAAAGCATCAGTTGCTACCTAGAAATATTTTTTTCACAATGAATATAAATAAAAGATTGTCATTGCCAAATGTGTCTGGTATTTAGGACTAACAAATTGAGATAGAAATAACTGGGGACCAGAATCTGAAAGATGCATTTAAGGAATAAAAAATTTATGCTTAAAAACAAACAAACAAACCAACCTGTGTTTTAAAGGAACACATATTAGTTACCTGGAAAATAAAAATTGAAAGTCGAGATTTACTCCTCTTTAATTTTTAATTTTTAATTTTTCTCCCCATCACCATTCTCTGATTATTCCTCTTTAGTGAGTCACAATATCCAAAAGCCACTATCCACACTTTATAGTAATTTTCTGTAAAGTAACTTCCGTCACTTCAGTACAAATTCTTGCACTCTTCAACAGTTGCTTATGTACAAGAGGGATTGTATTCGTGTTGTTGTTTTTTGTTTGTTGTTTAGTGAAGCATTAAAAGGTAAAAGAAAACTCAAGAAAAATTACCAAAAAAATACTGTAGGAAAAAAGGATCGCAGTCTGCTTATTTTCTCTAAATTGAAAGATTTCTAAAATACATTACCTTATACCAATTATAACTTATTAAAAATTGAACTAGCAGTATGCCTCTAAATATAAAGAAAACATGGAGGGAACATGTTAGATATGAATTACTTTCAAGGTAGTATCATTTTTAGATTTTCTCCCTTGAGACCAGTTGGCAGCTGTTGAAAAAAGTATCTCTGTATCTAGTCTCCAACTGCGCCCATCAACCTACTAAGCAGATACAGAAGATTCTAGCACTTATCTTTTTTGTTTGACACACAGAGATCTACACAGATGGTTAGTGGAAATTAGGTGGGAAGAGATAAAATGTCCATAATTTGAAACACATTTTCCCTCAAAATAGTGGGCAGTCACCCATGCTATGTTTCTTTGCTTCTCTTGAATGAACAAGTTTCAGAATTACACTATTATCTTGGCAAGGATGTGATGCCTCTATGGCTGACATAAAGTGCTTCTTTTCTGGGATGCTGTGATTCTTGTGTGTCTCAAAGGCCCCACCACGCCTCTGCCATGCTCTGTCTGTTCAGCCTTAGTGTCTGTAAACCCTCCAGCAATTGCTGCATTCTGGCCATCCATCAGTCACATAGCTGGTGTGTCATCAGATTTAGGGGATCTCATGATTCATCGTGGCTCCTCCAGCTGGGCAGATTGCATTAGGGGCTTGAGCCCCAGGCATGATCTGTCTGTCTCTGTAGTGCCCAAGTTATGGATATTGTCTTCCTCTAGAACATGTATCAACAAAGATGCATATGTTTCTTTTTGCTTTTTTCATGCACAACTGGTTGCTTGCAAGGGCATCAAGGATGGATGCCTGAAACTAGCTTTGAAAACTGGGAAATAGCTGCTCCTGGTCCTGACCTTTGAGAATCATTGGTGGTAGAACAAAAGCTTTGGCACCCCATGAAGCAAATGAATTTGCTTTGTGTTTTGAAGGTGACTCACCCAGTATAGCTTTTGGGTTAAGTTTCAAGATGATATGTGTTGTTTAAATGCCCTCCCCTGTGGAGTGAGCAGGCTGGTCCCTCTGAACAGTTGTGCTTTTGTACTCAGAGGCTAAAAGAAATTGTTTTTCTTCTGAGCCTAGGTTTAGATCTCTTCAATCAGTCTCTGTGTCTGGAGACGGGATGGGAGAGTGGTGTTGGTGGATGGGGAGTGGGAGTGTGGGGGTGGGGCCAAAGAAGCCCACAAAAATAGAATGTTAGAAATTGCTAGCACATTGCCGGAGATGCAAAATAGATTATGTGAAATAATTTGAAAGGAAGTGGCAATTGCCAAAATGTAAGCCTTAAATGTAGAAGAATCAACTTCTAAGCATGGACAGTGGTAGCAGGGAAAAGTATAGAGAAAGTGGAGCTTGAAAAGTAGGAGAAGATATAAGATGATATTTATGGAGTGGAGAGTAGCGTGAGCAAAATTCAGAGGCAAGCATGAGTAACACTCCATATCTGGCAGCATTGCCATGGATTGTGGTGAGAGATAAAACAAGGATATTCCATCACAGGGGAAGGGAGATCAGATGATTTCGGGAAGAGAGTATTTCTCTAGGCAGCAAAAGAAATGTCATGAGAGAGAACAGAGCAAGAGAATAGTACAAAGGAGAAAAGATAGTTATTGCAGTAAAAAGAAATAACTTCCCTTTACTCTTCAAGTGCAGTGGTATTCAGGCCCTAGGATCTGAGGGTTTCACAGTAAAGAAACAGGGACCACTAAGCTGAGTGGTGGGGCTAGCGTTTCAAGAACAGTGTGAGCCAGGAGCAGTCCTTGATATACAACTGGCTGCTTGCAAGGGCATCCTTGCACCCAGGAGCAGTCCTCGATGTCAGAACACAGAAATGCTTTAACAGCTCTGAGGGGGCCTCCTTCAAGACCCTTCCCCTCCGACCTCCCATGCAGGCAGTCTTCAGGCATCATGATAAGTGAGATCACACACTGCCAGCTTCATAAGCTGGCTGCTGAATTAATGTTGCCTTTATTCAGCAATAAGTTAGTTCAACTTATTACTATAAATGCACATAAGAGTTCCCATCTAACATTCCATATGTTCTAGGGAATCTAGGTAGGGAGAAGAATTGTTAGAAAATTAAATGTGAGGAAATTAAATGCCTCAGTCACTCAATTAGTAAATGAGAAGCTAAGCCTGGAGCCCCATCTTTTTGACTATAAATCCAGAGACCCAGGCGGCCAGGTAAGCAGGACAGCTGAGAGGCAGGAGAGTCAGTCTGGAGGCTTTTTCAAGTGAGGTAGATACTAGTTCTGTGTGCCAGATACTTCCAGTTCTCCCTTTTTCAGGCATGTGGCAGGATTCCACTTCCTGGCCCCCTTGTAGTGGGGGAGGCCATGTGAATAGTTTTGGTCAATGTGTTGTGAGCATATTTGAGTCACTTCTAGGCGAAAGCAATTGCCCGCCAGCTCGGAGATCCTCTTGAGAATTCTTTTCCTTTGCTGCAGTGACTGTGATGTTCTGGATACTGGCTGCCCCAATGACTTTGGGCCCTGGAGTCAGAAGACATGGAGCAGAATTCTCGACTAACCCATAAGGACAGAGAGAGAAAAAATCTTTGCTGTTATATGCTACTAGGATTATGGATTGCTAATGCCTCACAGAATATAGCCTAACCTGGTTAATAAGCCAAGTGAGAGGGGCTGGCAGTACAGGTCAAAAACGGAGGCAGATCAGATGGGAAGCAAGAGAGAAAGTCTGAGAGAAATGGTGAAGAATGAACCTGTAGGACTTTGTAACTGATGGAGTATGGTTGTACAGAAGTAGGCACAACCATATTGAAGATGATGACAGTGTTTAAAGCCCAGATATGGAAAGAATGGAGATCACTTTGGTTTGAAGATAATACATTTAGTATTTTTTTCTTTAATAAAATAGAAATAGCTACTGACCAGATTTTAAAAGCAAAATATACTGATTATAACGTTTCAGGTAATGCAGAAAAGTATAAAGAAAAAAAATTAATATGATTCTAACACATATTGATAATGATTGTTTACATTTTGGTTCACACACAGATGCAGACATGAATGCACTTGCTGTGTGTGTTCACAAACATACTTAGAAAAATCATTAACTGTTGACACATGGGATATGAAATGGAGGTACATTTGAGGCATTCATTTATTAACAGATATATTTATTACGTACCTACCACCTAGCAGACAGTAAAGTAGTAGGTGCTGAAGTTCAAATGTTAATGAATAAGTTATTGTTCCTTTCCTCAGGATGCTTATGGACCAGTAGAAGAAATTCTCATCTAGAAATGGGCAACTGAGATACAGAACTGGAGTTCAGTGTGGTGCAGATTTGGGATTTATGGGCAAGAAGCATGAGAGTTCAGAGCGTGAGGGATGCCTTTGGCATCCTGACTGGACTTTCATAGTACTTGATGCAATCAAGCATAATTGCCAGTCAGGGGGTATATTTGTAGGCACGGTCTTACTTGGAGTTCTCTGATTTTTGACAATTCTCTGACTTTGCTTATGCTGCTTCCTCTTTCTAATGTACCTGTTGTAGCCTTCTTCACTTAGTTCCTGTTCTTTCTTTAGCTATAGGAAGTCTGTACTGACCTTCAGTGCTCTTGTGACACCTTTGGAATAACTCTATTAAAACTTTAACCACTTTAATTGCTATTATCTATTTATATAAGTCACCATAAACAGTTATGCTTCCCAGGGGCAGGGCTGGTCATATTTATTTTTGTGTCTTATATGCTTAGCACTGTGCCTAGAGCATGGTGTGAAAGACACCTGTTTGTTGAAGTGCACTCTGCATTCTGGCTAAGAGGTGTGGTTTAGAGAGGAAAAGGGAAGAAGAGTGGAGGGAAAATGAGGTGGAGGAAAAGATGAAAGTAAATGAGAGAATGTGGGCCAGAAGATGAATCACTTTAATATTCTCACTAAAGCAGGAGACACAGCCATCTATTTGGAATCTAAAAGGCGGGATGGGGGGTGGAGGATGGGGAGGATTGGGAGAAAGGAGAAGTTTAGAAGTAGCCACTTTGGGTTTAGAGAAAATGAATAACCAGTGGATCAGATCTGCATAGGTTGCATTTTATGTCCTGAAAAAGAAGCAGAGAGATCTTTGCCTATGGATGGGGGTAGGAGTTATTGACATAATAAAAATCATGAGACATAGTATAACCAGGGAATCATAGAATCAAATTAAAGAATGTCAGAAGTGTTAAAAAAAAATAGAGTTCCTTCTCATTCAATATTTAGGCAGTTGAAGCCCTGACAGGGGTCGCCCAGGATCACACAGCCAGCTGGTAGTAGACGAGGGATTAATGATTCTGGTATGTCAGAGTTTGGTTACAAGCAATAGAAATGAACTCTGGCTTGCTTAAACAAAAAGGAACAAACCAGTTGTGGGAACTCCTAAAATCAAAGGGAAAGCTGAAGATTCGGACTCAGAAAGTTGGGGCCCATGTCGCTCTGAAGATCCAGGTTGCAGGAACAAATATAGTCCCTTCAGGGTCCTGCTGTGGGATGACTGATTTAACTATTTCTCCATCTTTGTTTGCCCCTGCTCAAGATTCAAATTCTGGGGAGAGAAGAGCAGATTGATAAAGTTTTAAAGGATAACTTAATAGGTAGTCTCATCGAGACTGCATATAATGTGGGAGAGGCAATTTTCTCTAAGATGGTGCTATTACCAGAAGGTATATGGGTGTAGAAATGTGAAAATAACAGATATCCTACCTGCTACAGTGACAACAATGTAATATAGTGTAGTAGCTAAGATTCCAAACTCTGGAGCCTGACACCCTATTCTTACCTAAGGATCTTGGTCAAAGACCTAAAAATCCTTTATGCCTCCATCTGTAAGATGAGTATAATAAAATCTTATCCTAGAGAGTTGTTGAGATGATTAAATGAGTTAATATATATGAAGTGTAGAGAGCCTACCAAGTGAATGCAATCTAAGGGTCACTTATAGTCATTTTTAACTGAATGCGTGCTCTCCCTGCTACCTCGTGCAGTTGTCATAGTGGGAAGATCGTGGAGGCAGCTTCTAGTGCCACTGCCCTTCCCAGCTGCTTGTTGTCATGTTACTTCCCTTCCTCCCCGCACCATCTGTAAGATGGCTGGTGCAAACTAAAGCCCAACCTTTGGCTAATGATAATGTCTCCATTCTTTAATCTTACAGCAAAGAACAACCCTTAGGCAACTGCAGTTTAGAAGTGTGATGGAAAAACGTAGATCTTAAGGTTTGAAGTTCTAGGTTTTAATCCTGGCCCTGGCATTTGTTTATTCATCAACTTAGGCAAATTAGTTAACATTTCTGAGCTTCAGTTTCCTCATGTGTGTAATGGGAATAATACTGTTCTTCTCACACAGTTGTTGTGAGGTTTAAATGGGATAATCCATAGGATAGGCATGTAAACTGTAAAACAATATACAAATAATAGGTGTCCTAATCCTGGCTGTGACAACACTCTCAGGCTGAAAACTATCTTTCCATAATGAGGTCCTTCTACAGTAGAAGCCGTTCTGAACATGTGCAGTGGACTGCAGATGGCTGGCACATACCAGCTGGATACATCCCAGGAGGCTGGTATTTTTCATGGTTTCTGTAGAGGAAAAAAGGAGTCCTGGTGGTCAGAATGTGCTCATTAACCCCAAATAATAAGCAACGGTCTGGAATTACCCATTGGCTAGATGAATGAAACCAAATGATGATGACAGTGCCTAGAACCCTGACTGCTTCCCATGCATTGGGATATTACGTATGAATTATACCAGAATGTCATTGTGCCGTTTCACAAGAATGTCATTGTAATGTGTTTTATTCAGGACCATGAGTAATTTGGTTTATAATCAAATTCTGTATTTGGATGGCATGTAGTTTTGATACATTTCCTTACTTGTCAATGAGAAGATTGGAATTGTATGACCTTGGGCAGGTCCTCACTGCTAGAAATCTATTTCCTTATGTGTAAGGCAGTGAGGAAGAGCCAAATGATCTATATGTTGCTTCTGATTTCTGAACCCTTATTCCTTTTGAGGCATTTATCATAACCTATGATTATTTTAATTTTTTTTGCTTAATTTTGAGATTATTGTACTCATTTGAATGTAACTCTGTGGAGGTAGAGACTATGACTGTTTTGTCCACTGTCCTGCCTAGCCAATGCTTAGCACTTAGTAGATGCTTGGTAATGATTTTTTGAACAATGAATATGATTGTTTGATCCAATGAAGAGAAGCTATAATTTTTCTGGAGATTGGTGGGTTAGACTCTATCTTATGTACATGATCTTACTGTTTTCTAGCACACATGGTACTACTTAGCAGTGATATTAAATATATATTAAAAAAAAAAAAACAGCCTTGAGTCCATAAAGACACACCATGATTCTGTAGTACATTTGTACAAGGTCTATTTTAAAGGTAAGAAAATTGAAATTGAAATATACATGTTCTGGCCTTAGCCCACTTCACTGGACATGTATGTGTCAGAGCACTTGGCTTCTGCACCTGCCTTCAACCACTGATACTCAAGGATGTTACTTACATTCTGCTTTTATATGGCATTTGATATATGTGTGAGCACTTACACTTTTCCTATTGTTTGGTCTGGAAAAGAGAAAGTGAAACATAAATACATTGACTTTGACCTCAAGATCATCAATTAAGCCCCACCAGATTTACAAAAGAAGCTTTTAGTTTCTTAAAGATATTAATATTGCCTAAAGCACTAAAACATCAGAGGCCCAGACCAATTACATCTCATTTTATGAGCCCTGGCAAAGATATATATTTGATTCTTGTTGTTTGTCCTCATAGAGTCCTTCTTTTCTCATAAATTAAGAGCAATCAGTCATAGGAACATGAAATTCCATTTATATTCTCAAATGACTAATGACTTAGCTTTTGGTCTTTTAGTTCAAGTTCTGATGAAATAGAATAGTAGCTATGTGTAA
Organism: Macroglossus sobrinus; assembly: GCA_004027375.1. Classification (NCBI taxonomy): domain Eukaryota; kingdom Metazoa; phylum Chordata; class Mammalia; order Chiroptera; family Pteropodidae; genus Macroglossus; species Macroglossus sobrinus. The sequence continues at coordinate 94,219 of PVKZ01000955.1, forward strand.
TTAGCAAATGGACCTTGTCAGGTCTGATCACGTGCATGTCCACAGGGGCTGAACTTGAACCCCAGCCACCACTTTATTTTTTTAAAAGGATCTAATAATAAGCATGGCCATGACTGAAGAGAGACAGAAAGGCTGCCCTCGACTTTCTAAGATCCACCTCCAAACCAGCAGCATAAGAGTCTTTGATTTACAGCAACTGCTGTGGGACTATGCTAGCCTATAGTTTGTAGGATATGCTTTATCTAGAGGAGGAAAAGTGTCTATTGATGCTCTGCCTGATGTCTTGAAATGTATATCCTGCTTTTTAATACCCCCTTATTCCAATGTCAACATTTGCATAATGGGTTTCTTAATATAATTGTGTAGGTTGATTCCAAACTTGGAATATTCCAGATGTACCTTTTGAGCATAGAGTAGAAAAACAGGAAATACATGGTAAGGTGGAAAGACAAGAAGGTTGGAGGGCCATGTAAGGTTAACATTAGGAAATGATCTTCTAGGAGTAATAATCTTCTTTGTTGCTGAGTATTCAAGGCAGTAGAATTGCACTTTTTGGTTAAATGCACTCAGTAATAATAGCTTTCTTAACTGCCACAGTGTAGGAACCTCCGATCTCAGCTCTATTTCTTTCTCTCTCTCAGTAGGGAATTTCCTTTAGGATGGGAACAGAAAGCCCCTGGCTCACAGAGATGCGAATTGATTAAGCAAAGCTGGCCAGTGACAAGGTGGTAGGAGAAGAGATTTAAAACACTCTTTTCTGGCCTTTAAAGCACATTATTTATAACATCTCAGATTCTAGATAGTCTCTTTCCACTTGTTTGTGAGGGATAGGTCAAGTTAATTTATTATACTCATTGAACACCTTCTAGGCATAAAGCAATTTGTGGGAGAGGGAGAAGACATAAGAAGCCAGCTCTAGAAATGATCAATATTGTTGAGTGAAACCAATATCCGTCAGCAAGGGGAAGCTAGTGAAGGTTTTCCAATGGCAGAACACATGATGTGTGGTACATTTTAGAAAGTCTGTCTTAGAATAGAGGTGGGCTCAGAACCATGAAGACTGTGTTGGAGGCAAGAGCTAATGGTGATTTGGATTAATGAGGTAGCAGGAAGGGTTGATGCTGGAGCTGCTTAATGGGACATTTTGGGGGATAGACTCAACAGGTGTGATTTGCTGACATGAAGTTAAAAGAGAGTGGGAGTCAGCTGAGTTTCATAACCATGCAGCCATACTCCAGGATGGTAAGCACAGAGAGTGGAGCCAGTTTGGAAGAGGAGATTTTGATTTTGATGTGACTATGGGACATCTAGGCAGTGCTCAGTAGTCAGATGGAAATAACCATTTAGAACATAGCAGCAAGTTGTGAGTGAGAGAGAAAGATTTAGAAGTCACCAAGGTAAAGGTAGGTAAAGGTTGTCACAAGAGTGTGTTCCCAGATGGTGGCAATGCTCATAAATTTCTTTTCCTCCCGTCACCAGCTAAAGAGACCCTGACAAAAAGAGGAAAGAGACACAAGTAAGCTGAAACAGTCAACAGCAGAGGCTGAGGTGTCATTATTCCCTGTGTATGATGGCAATGGAATTAATGATTCAGCCAGCACAGCCCTTGCCTAGTGAGGCAAAGTACACATTACACTGGACACTGCTCTGGATTAAGGCATAGTGGAGTAACTGTCCTGTGAGAATGCTGCTGCTCTGGCCAGAGTCTTCATTCTTGGAGGAGGCTAAATGACGTGGAGCTTGCCTGGTGAGAGCTGATGCCCCCCTGCTTTGGGGCTTTCGCCCCAAAGTGTCCTTTCACATGCAAATAGCTGCTGAGATTCAATGTTAATATGCTTGTGAACCATCTGAGCTTCCTGGTTAAAGCTTTTCTATAGGCATCAGCTTCTAGAGGTGAGAATTGCATCAAATTTTAAACAACCTACAAAGCTGGTCCACAGTTGAAAGTGAAAATTCTTGACTAAGTACCAGTGGCAAACAACTGAATTCGTCTCTCTCCATCTTGGAATTGACATGCACTCAGTGTGTTTTCAAAAGCTAAATAAAGAATGTTTGGGTGTCTGTTAAGAATTAGAGGTCAGCAAACCTGTTTCCTGTGATTCATATGATACAAGGTAATCTTAAAGTATGTGGGCAAAAGCATCCTGAGATCCTGGCAATAAACAGTGCCCTGAGGCCAGCCATACAAAGCTCTCCCACTGCTGCCTCTCTATTTAAGAAAGAGCTCAGATGAGTGTATAGGATTATGAACCATGCCTCTGTCAAGATCACAAGCATCATTTGGGATTTAAATTGGTGCACTGAAGGATTTATTTGCTGCCATGTAGGATACCACCCAAAGTTCATGAGGTGGTTCCCCAATAGTACCAAATGAAACATCTAGGAAAACCTCCCCGATGACATTGCTGTACCCAAAAAAACCCCAGCATCTCGAAGTATTGTAGAAATTCAAGGGGGTATTTCTAATACAAAGACCATTCCCTGTGTGAAGGTTACAAAATCATGGGGAGTGGTGCTGCAGATCAGGTGCCCTGGAGCACACTCGGTAGATTACTGGAGTTCTCTCTTAAAGCTCTGAGCAAAGCTGCCTTGGTCTTAGAGAAGTGAGTCTGAGGACCAAATTTCAGACCAAATTTTATTCTGCAGGACCAGGCAGGGCTTCCTTGAGGGTAACCTGTTTGAGACCACAAATAGTAGAGAATTTGTGGCACTACCAACCCCTGGAAGCTATAGAGCTCTCTGAAAGGTTAAGGAGGAGAATGGAGACCTGGATCAATCTTTATAGAATAGAGAGCATCTGATTTAGAAGGGACATCAGAGATCACCTTGTCCTAACCTTTTCATTAACCAGGGAGATGAAGCGACTTGCCTGACACCGTCTAGACAGTGGCAGACCTGGGACTGGAAACAAAGCTGGCTCCTTTGTAAGCTCAGTGCTATCCTGCTCTTCTAAACATAGTTATGGCAGGAGATTAGAAAGGAACAAGTATAAGGGTAAACTTAGGAAACTTACATCAGATTCTTACTCAGTCATTGCTAGCTAGACCTTGGTGTGAAGGTGGGCTGATTGACTTCCTTTTTTATTGACATCATACATGTTTATTATAAAATTATTTATATTCCTTATGTTGTACGTTACATCCCCATGGCAATTTTATAACTATCAATTTGTATTTCTTAATTCTCTTTTTCACCCATCCCTCCAGCCCCACTCCCATCTGACGACCATCAAAATTGTTTCTGCTTTATTTGTTTATTTAATGTTGTTCTTTAGATTCCACATATGCCTGAAATCGTATGGCATTTGTCTTTCTCTGTCTGACTTACTCCACTTAGTACAAACCCTCTAGGTCCATCCATGTTGTTGCAGATGGCAAGATTTTGTTCTTTTTAATGGCTGAGTAATACTCCATTGCATGTATGTACCACCTTTTCTTTATCCATTCATCTAATAATGGACACCAAGTGGCTTTCATATATTGATTATTGTCAATAATGCTGCAATGAACGTATTGATTCACATGTCCTTTCCAAGTAGTGTTTTGAGTTTCTTCAGATAAATACCCAGAAGTGGGATTACTGGGTCCTCCTTTGTCTCTTGTTATAGCTGTTGTTTTAAAGTCTGTTTTGTCTGTTCCCCCAGTGTTTTGTTTTGTTTCCATTTTCATGAAATATCTTTTTCAATTTCTTTACTTTCAGTCCATGAGTGTCTTTTGATCTGAAACGAGTCTCTTGTAGGCAGCATATTTTGGGGTCTTGTTTTCTTATCCATTCAGCTACCCTATGTCTTTGGATTAGAGCATTTAATCCATCTACATTTAAAGTAATTGTTGATAGATATGTAGTTATTGACATTCTATTATTCATATTTTTTATCTTTTTTTTCTTCTTCTTAAAGTAGTCTCTCTAACATATTTTGTAGTATTGGTTTGGTGATGATGAACTCTTTTAACTTTTTCTTGTTGGGAAGCTCTTAATCTGTCCTTCGAATATAAGTAATAGCCATACTGGGTAGAGTAATCTTCGTTTTAGGTCCTTGATTTTTATCACTTTGAACATTTTGTGCCAATCTCTGTGGCCTGTAAATTTATGTTGAGAAATCAGCTGACGATCTTATGGGAGCTCCTTTATAGGTAACTAACTGCTTTTCTCTTGCTGCTTTTAAGATTCTCTTTTTGTCTTTAATCTTTGGCATTTTCATTATAATGTGTTTTAATATAGGCTTTGGGTTCTTCTTGTTTGGGACTCTGTACTTCCTGGACTTGTATGTCTATTTCCTTCACCAGGTTAGGAAAGTTTTCAGTCATTATTTTTTCAAATAGGTTTTCAATCCCCTGCTCTCTCTCTCTTCCTTCTGGTATCCATATGATACATATGTTGGTACCCTTGATATTGTCCCAGAGACTCCTTAAACTATCTTCATTTTTTTTTCTTTTTGCTATAATGATTGAGTGTTTTTTTGCTACCTTATCTTTCTAATCACTGATTCAGTCTTCTCCTTTCTCTAATCTACTGTTGATTCCACCTAGTATATTCTTCATTTCTGACTGATTCTTTTTTGTGTTTTCTATCTCCATTTTTATATTTCCTTTCTCTTTGTTGAAGTTCTCACTTAGATCATTGAGCATCCTTATAACCAGTGTTTGAACTCTATATCTGGTAGATTGCTTGTCTCTATTTCTTTCATTTCTTTTCTGGAGCTTTGTTCTAATTTAATTTTCATTTGGGACATGTTCTTTTGTCTCTTTATTTTGGCAACCTCCGCATGTTTGTTTATGTGTTAGGTAGAGCTGCTATGTTTCCTAATCTTGGAAGAGTGGCCTTATGTAGTAGATGTCCTGTGGGGCCCAGTGGTGCAGTCTCCCTGGGCATCTGAGCTGGGTGCTCCATGTGTCTCTTGTGTGTGCTCTCCTATGTAGATTGAATCTCAGTTAGTGTTTGCATGTCAGTGGGAGGGATTCACTCCCAGGCTGATTGGTTGTGAGTACTGGCCATGACTCCAGTGGAGGAGCTGTTGTGTAGGGGCTGACCCTATGGAGCAGGGTTCTCTTTAGCAGGGTTCTGGAGCCTGCCAAGTTTGCCCTTTGGTGTAACATTTGTGGAGGTGGTTGGGTGGTGCTCTGGTGTAGTTTGTAGCTGACCACTGGAAGTGTTGGTTCTAGGGCTTCTTGGGAGGGGCTCTGTTGCAGGCGAAGGTCAGCCATTGCTTGTGTTCTGCCAAGGCCACTTGGTATGAGCTGCAAAGTGATCTGCAGATGGTTGCCACTTGGGCTGAGCTTGGAGATGCTAGTGAGAGGCTAAGCTGCAAACTGAGACTGGCTGCTGCTAGTGTCAGGCTTAGGGCTGCTTAGCAAGATGTATGGAACACACCAAGGCCAGATGTTGCTTATTTGAGGTTTATGAACCTTTGAGAGATTTTAGAAAAGTCTGCAGCATGAGCCAAGACAAACTGTTTGTATGGGAAAGCCACTGGAAGCAGCCTGAGTGGCTCACAAGTTGGGTTGAAAAAGGTCTCAGGGAATTATCAGGGCAGTGTGCACTGTGTTACCTAGGTTGATAGGGGCTCAGACTTAGTATCAGCCATGCCTGCACTTGCGGAATATGTAGCAGGGGCAGGGGTACTCAATAAGGGACCAATGCTCTCTGCCAGCACTTCTGTCTAAGAGGAAGCTGTCCCTCTATCCCTTGCTGTGAAGCTAGACAATTCATTTCCTCCCCCATTTGTCCCTGGCACCTTTCAAGCTACCTTGCCAGCACTGGAATTCTGATTGAGTGAGACTGTCTGAGTGAGTAAGTCCATGCACAGACCCTTTAAGAGAATGCCTGGGACTTCCACAGCTCTTTGTCTCACTCAGACATAGTTTCTGCTGGTTTTTACAGCCAGAAGTTGTTGGAACTTCTCCTTATGACACTGAAACCCTGGGCTGGGGATCCCAGTGTGGGTCTGGGACCCCTTGCTCTTCAGCTGGGGACTTCTGTAGCTGAGATATCCCTTCTGATTTTCAGCTGCCACGGGAGGGTATGGGATGAGCCCATTCCGTGTCTTCTCCCCTCCTACCATTCATGGTGTGGATTCTTCTGTATGTCCTTAGTTATCTAGGACTTCTGTTTAGCTAGACTTCAGGCAGTTCTCAATGATGGTTACTCTATAGTTTAGTTGTAACTTTGAGGTGGTTGTGAGAATTGGCAAGCACAGCATTTACCTACTCCATCATCTTGACTGAAAGTCCTCTCTGTTTGACTTTCTGGATTTCTACCATGTAGATTCACCTATGGGCACAAAGAGCCTATTTCAGGAACGTCTTTGGCTGAAACTCCCTCAGATCACTTCTTTGACATTATGAGAAGATATTACAAACAGCACTCAATCGTGGTGGCCAAGCTTCTGCCAAGGGCCAGAGTATGATTGCCAGGACAGCTTCCCGGGGAGTGGTGTTGGGTAGGGACGGGGTGACAGGATCTGCTTGGAGTCTTCTGTTCGGTGTGTGCTGCTCCCGTTAGGAAAAGAAAACAACCAAATAATTGTTCTGATTCAGTCAGTCATGACACAATTTTTTTAGTCATTAACCCTAGGAAATGTTCAGAAAGATTCAGGGAAAAAAAAAAACAAATGTTCTCCTCTTTCACGCTGTGTTTATTTGGAATGGCTGGAGAGAGTGCATAATTATAAAAATTAGAGAATATTAACATTTTGAGTACTTTTAAGACCCTCTAGAATACTTTTGAACATTATATCAGTGATGTCTCTTGTGACTCCAAATGATCTACTTTTACTCTCCAAGCAGGCTTTGTGTTATCTGCCCTCCATTCAGGGGGTGAATGCTTGTTTCTAAATGAAATCTTTTCCCCTCACCGTATCTGAGCTGATCATTGCCATGTTTGCATGAAAACACTTAGCCAAGTTCAAATGTGCTATTTACTAACCTATTTACAAGAGACCATCAGTTATAGCCACAGATGCAGCAGGGACACAGAACCCTTTAAAAGCCTAGAGTTCTGTGTTTCACTTGCCATGAGAGAGCTATCCAGACTTGTGCTATTTGCTCTGGGAGTGCTAATAATTGTGTCAGTTGTACCATTCATTTCATAGTGAGAGAAAAATCGTCTATTAGGACATAGGACCTGGACTTTTATGAATTCACATTATTGGAAGCCAAAAATAGTTCTACCCATGTTCTAAAAGTCATGTTTTCATTCTCACCTAATGTTAATAAGCCCTTAATTGCCCTTACTTTTTAGCTTTAGGTTTTGAGGTGTTTTATGGTAGTCTTTATTTCAGACTTATTGTCATTCATAGCAGCAAAGAAGGTAGGAAACTAATAATCACTGAGTGCCTGTCTTTTGCTAGTCCACAGTTGGTAAATATAGGGCATGCTTCTTACCACTTCCTTTAATTTGCCCTTGGTGGATATTGCTAATTATTCGTAGCACTCTTTCATTGAACCTAGATAAGACTTCACAATCCTTTTCAGTGTAGCCCTCCAGGAAACCCCTTTGTTATTCTAGTGGTAGGTAGGCATTTGTATTGGTTATTTCATTTTGTCCTTGCAACAAAGATTCAGGTAGCCCATATTATTCTATACAGTTGTGCAAGTTGAAGCTAAAATTATTTAAATAAGTTGTTCAACCACACTTAGTTTAAATTAAAGTTACTTAGACATAAATTCCATGTTGTTTGTACTATTGTATACAGATCCTCATCTAAAGATGGAGCTTATAGCTTCCGGATCAAAATACATTATTCAACACAGACATCACCTGACTTTTGAAGATATTTTGTTCCAAAAGTTCAGATAAAATAGTAATGATAACAATTCTCTGCTCAGTACTTTGTATCTAGTCTTCTTGGGACTTTGGGAACAGGCAGTTGCAGAATAAATTAAACACAACACAGTTTCTTGTTCCTTAAATTGTCTATTCATTTATTCTACAAATATTTGCTGTATATTTAGCATTGTGAGGCTAGGCATTAGAAAGATGGTGATGAACTAAATAAATATAATCTATACATTCATAGAACTTATAGTTTAGTGGGATAGACTGATATTAAACAAACCCAAATAAATACCTAAGTACAAACTGTGATACATTCCAGAACAGAGACTTCTGATAGAACATAACAGAGAAACTTAAATTTCATGGAATGATTAGTGAATGAATCACTAAGGCAAAGGCATTTAAGCAAATCACCAAAGCAGGAATTAGTAAGAAGAAAAACTGGGAACAAGCATTTAGGAAGAGGGAACAGTATGTGGGAAGACCCTGAGTTGGCAAAGGGTTTGGCTTTGTTAAGAGAATCATGTTTATTTCCCTACTTTGCTAGTTAGTCCCTAGCAGGGGAGAAAGTGATAAATCTACTCAGGAATATTTTCAAAGATGTTAGCAAGTAACAGCAAAGGTGGTCATATTTAGAAAACACATATGACTTTACAAGCATAGCACTCATAGCCTGCAGGGCTCTTCTACAAGATAACTTCTCAGTAATACATCAGGTAACCCCAAAGTAGAGACGATATCTTGAGCCAGACTGCGTTCTCCTCTTTGCCCCTTTGCATATGACAGGGCACTCCCTTCAAATTTGCCGGTGCTAATTAACAAAAACAGAGAGAAAAGAGTAAATAACCTTGACTGTCCAAGCCTTAACTCCGTTCACTTTACTAAGTGTACTGAATTAATCAAACGAACTAACCCTCATTAGCTTTCCAGTTTAGAGGCTAAATGGGTAGAATGGTGCCCAGATTAACAGGGCACCAGTGCCATCCTGAGGTGGGGAGGGGCAAGTGCTAATAATAGACATACGCTTGTGCAAGTATGTGTTACAAAGGGTAAATACAGGAAATTTGCCAGACATTTGCAAAAAGGTAGATGACTGCATGATTTTTTAAGAAGACTCATGCCATTAAACAGAATGAAATAACAGGGAGCAATGAAAAGGTCAATTAAGAGATAAATTAAATAAATACTAATTTACTTAAGTAATTAAATAAGTGATTAAAATGATTGATCAAACCAGAGCTGTAGATACGAAGGCAACCTTCAGAGCTAAGAAAATAATTTAAGGAAGAATTAAAAATGATAACAGAAGCAATTTCAGAAAAACTAGAATTGACCTTCTAGAACACTAAATCTTGATACAATGGTTATACCATCTAAGTTTATGTTCAAGGACACGTTTATAAGGACACGTTTATTACCTGGATGCTACCAGTTAAGAAGTGATGCTTGGGACAGAACTAGATATGTGGAGGTGGGAATGAGCGAGCGAGAACCCTTTCTAGTGATAGAAATATCTAGAAACTCAGAGACTTTGGGCTCCAAAAGTGAAGGATTATCTCATCTATGTGTATTAGTATGCACTGTATAGTAAATATCATGTGAATAATCATGTAGATAATATAGATTTTATTTAGTTGAAAATACTTAGTTCAGATGCAATTGTAAGAAATAATACAGAGAGACTTTGTGTATCCAGTTTCCACAACTGGTAACATCTTGTGAAACTATGGTACAGTATTACAACTGGATATTGACATTGACACAATCCACTGATATTATTCAGATTTCTCCAATTTCACCCGGGATAATGTGGATTTAAAGTCACTGGGACTAACACATGAAAACAAGGCTACTTACTTGGACTGTTTCTAGATCTATCGCCACTAAGTTGATCATCAAACAATCCTGTCAATATCTTGGTCCATGATTGTGAAAGTGCTTAGGAAAATACTGGCCTGGAGCGGCCACTGCACACATGTCAGCTTAGTCCCAATCTGATATTCCTCCTTGGGCAGACATGGTAAACACGCTTGATGAACAGTGGTCAGCAGGAATACCCTAAGCCTCCCAACTGGACACGTGGTCCATCCAAAACACTGTGAAATCACCATCTTCTGTTCAAGATCAAAGCATAACATGAAATGGAAAACAGGGCACATGATTTTTTCTTTCCTCAGAGAAGTAACGAGGTGTTTACTGTGGCCCAAAGCAGTGTGTCAACACTAATCTAAGAATAACTACCCTTACCTTTGGGTGGCGTTAAATTATTATAATCAAAGGTCACAACAAGAGCAGAGTGGTCAGCCATTTAGTTATACTGAATAAGTGGCAGCTTGGGAAACAGTGTGCAGGTATCAGGAAACAGCTCTTTACAATGTTTTGCTATGATCGGCTAGAAGAGGGACGGAAATTTAATGTTCGTAAATGGCTTTTATTTAGGTACCCGGTATGACTTGTTCTGAACATTGAAAGGAAGGGAACATTGAAAATAAATTTCCAACACAGGAAATCACAAATATGCTGGGGAACTCATGGACTCTGGATACAGGGGGGCATTGCTGATAATCAAACCCTTGATTCCTGTTCTCGTGAGTAGATTCATGAATTTCCGAGGTGTTTGGTTTGTGGTGCCATTCTTGAGTAGTGTGCATATTGAATTAGTGTTCTTTTTTAGTTTTGGACCTGTGGATGATCAAAAACCTACCAAATTAAACAGAAAACTCTTTAAGAAATAGTTTATTTTCTCTCTCTAAATCAGTTTTCTCAACCCTCTTAATAATCATAAAATTATTCTATATCCACCTAAATCTGATGCGAACCACTTCCCTCTGTCTGCCTTTTCCCACCAGTCAAGAAGATTCAGGTTGTCATTTGTATTATAAAATGAATAGATTTATTTTATGTTTTTTAGAATAAAAATTATGTTATAATGCAGCATGTGCTGCTTGACCCTATTCCAAAGGTTACGATTAGGCTCTTGACTTTTGGGTTTTGTGGTAGCTGGTGTGAACACAGCCCTCATAGACCGCTCCAGTGAAAACTTAAGCAAAATGCTTCCACTCATCTAGTTTGGCTGAGCTGAAAGGTAATATTTCCACTCACATCATCTCTGTGCTTGTCCCAAGAGTTGTCCTCTGATCGATAAGCAGCACTCTGACAAGGAAGTTTAATATAATATCTCACCGTGGCCGTTATTCTGATGTCAAGGAAAATATGACAAAAAATGTAACCTCCACAGTTTTTATTCATCTCTGAAAATATTTGCTCTGGGAGGCACTAAAACTAAATAAAACCTACAATTTCAGCTCCAGTTCTGTAGTCCATGTTGGTAGACGTGGAGAGGATTAGAGTTCCCTCATTGGTCTGATGAGGACACTAAGGCAAAAATAAAATTAGAATCCATGTTTTTCTGATTGTCAATCTAACAATATTTCCAATATATCAAGGACTGCTATATATATTTTTGATGCTTCCTTTGGCTTAATAAACTGACAAGATTTAATAGGTATGTAATTTTTCAAAACATGCCCATAAATGTGCTTTTACAAGAACTTTGTGAGGTAGATAATATCATTATCCTCACTTGAAAGATGAGAAAACAAGGCTTAGATGGTGTATGTAACTTGTCTAAGATTCAGCTCTCCAGGAAGTGGCAAAGCTGAGGTTGAATTCACGTTTTTGGCTCCCCAAACTGTACTCTCTCCACTGTACTATACAGTTGTAGAAAAGTCAAGCAGATAGTTTTAGGCATCTATGAACATGGTGCGTGTTTTCATTTGCAAACCAGTTGCATTTGTAGAAGAAGTGGGCAACTCTTTCAGTACACATTCGTATGCAGCTCCATCTCATAGTCACAGCAAACTTTAATGTTGCAATGGACTTGGTGCCCTTGTGGGGTTTGACATCTAGCGCTGCCACTTACTAGATCTGTGATTTCAGTCAAATTTCTTAACCCTGTTTCCTTGTTTGACAAAGTGAAACATTAATGTCTATTGCACAGAGTTGTTATGAGGATAAAGGAAATGATAAGTTTAAAGACTTAGCACAGTGCCTGTCATGTAGTAGAGCTCAACAAATGGTTCTTATTTCTGGTGTCTGGAGGAGGGAGGGAAAAAGAGAGGGGAGGCTCCTGGCAGGACAGTGCTTCTAAAGGTTACCAGCAGGATGTGTACTTTGGGACTAACTTTTTCTCGAGGCTATGAATTCTTAGTTACTAACACTACTGATAAAAGATCCAAGGGCAACCACTATAAGAATGTAAATAGGCTTTGAACCATTAAATCAGCAGAAGAAAAATTGATCTAGTCACTAGAAGGCAGGAAAGTAAGTATAGTAAATGGAAAATATTAGGAAAGTATATTAAAGTATAGTAAATGGAAACTGTGACATAAGATGAGAGAAATAAGTCATAATCAGATGTTACTTAAAGTAAGTACAAATGGATTTTCATAGAAAACAAAAACACAAATAATTAAAGGAGTACTGACATAGAAATCTATAGTTTTAAACATTTATTAGGAAGAAAAACATTGTTAATATAAATTAATAACTTAATTCAAAATTTTTTTCTAAAAGAGTAAAATCTCCCAAGCAAGAAACAATGATAAAAACAATGACAAAGAGAATGGTAACTAAGATAAAACTAGAGAAGTTCAACAAAATCAAAAGTTGTTTTATTGAAAGAATTAGTAAGTAAATGAAGATGGCAACTTTGATCAAGGAAAACAGAAAGCAAATAAAATCAAGATGCAGAATATATAAGAAAAAATAATTGTAGATGAACAGAATATAAAAATAAAAGAGAATTCTGGATGACAAAATTGATAGGAAAGGATAGATTGCTTAATAAACCATATCAGGAGATTTGACTTACAATATGGTAAAAATAAAACTGGATCTCTAACTAACATAATGTCTTTGGACTCCAAATTCTCTAACTTCATAAAAAGGTAAAACTCTGAGGATAATATAGATTATATTTTTATAAGCTAGGATTGAGAGAAAGACTTCTTACATCCCCAGAAGGTAATCCATAAAGCAAAACACACACACATACACACACACACACACACACACACACACACACACACACACTCAGTTTTGATTATATGAAAAACAGAATTTCTGTTCTAAGGAAGAAACCATGGAAAGTGTTAACATCTGACAGATTTGGAGAAAATATATTTACAATGTCTAAAAATGATAAACTAATATCTGAAGTAAACGATTTTGTAAGTTAGCAATGAAAAACAGTAACCTCAATGGAAAAATGGGCAAAGGTTATAAGCATGAAATTTATAGAAGAGGAACCACAAATGGTTGAAACACAAGGAGATGTTCAAACCCACCAGTATTAGGGAAATGGAAATGAAAACACAATGAGGTGCTGCTTTACTTGTACTAGACTTGCAATAACTAGAAAGTAGGACAATGTTTAGTGTAAGTAGGAATGTGGAGCTCTAGGAACCCTCGTATACAGAGACACACTCTTGACCTCAGGGTGCTTAAGAGCTGATGTTACGGGTTAGACTATGTCTTACCAGATTCGTCTGTTGAAGTTTAAATCCTCAGTACCCCAGAGTGTGGACTTATTTTGAGATAGGGTTTTCACAGAGGTAATTAAGTTAAGATGAGGTTATGAGGGAAGCCCTAATCCATTGTGACCACCGACCTTACAAAAAAATGGGAACTTTGCAGACAGACACAGAGAGAAGACCATGTGAAGACTCAAAGAGAAAACAGCCATTTGTGCCACCTAGAGAGGCCTGGAACAGCCCTTGGAAGGAACCAACCCTGCCTACACCTTGATTTTGGACTTCTCGGCTACAGAACTGTGAGGCAATAAATTTCTGTTGTTTATGCCACCTAGTTTGGGCTGATCTGTTACAGAAACCCTAGGAAACTAATACATCTAATAGAGGGGCTAGTTCTGTAAAGACATAGTGTAAATCCTAGGAATAAAGATTCCCGGTGTCTCACTGTCAGGGAGCAGAGACTCCAGGGAGGAACACAGACATTAGCAATGAAAATTAAAAATGCCCTTTGTGATGAATTCATGTAGATGTAAAAAAACAAACAAGCAAGCAAACAAACAATTGTAACAGGGAAAGCAAGGCTTTTAAAGATTTAGACCAATGAGTATCTTGGGGGAGAGGAGATGGGTGAATGGGGGGTTGGGGACACCATGTAATTACAGTGAATCCATTTTTTTGCAGATTTCATATTTGTGAATTTGTTCCCTCACTAAAATTTATGTGTAACACCAAAATCAACAGAGCACTTTTGCGGTCATTTGCAGATGTGCACAGAGCGGTGAAAAATTGGAGTCGCCCAAGGTATGCGTGTGTTTCTAGCTGCGGCTGAACAAGGCAATGCTCGGCTTTCTTGTTCAGGCTCCCATACTGTAACCGATGTCCTTCTCATGGTTGACTGGGCGCCACTTTTTTTCTTTTGCATTTTTGTTGGTGATTTTGCTGTTCAAAATGACCTCCAAGTATCTGAAGTGTTATCCCATGTTCCTAAGCTTAAAGAGACCTGACATGCCTTAGGAGAAAAGACGAGTGTTTGTTACAGTGCTGTTGGCCGTGAGTTAATGAATCAATACCGTATATTAAATAAGAAGTCTTTAAACAGAAACACAGATAAAACAGGGTTATTGATTGGTTGATGAAAATGTTACCAGAGACTCACAGGAACATAATCCTATATTTCCCCTAGGAGCGATACTTTAGAATTTGCTAATTTGGTATTTGTGGTGACTTTATAGAACATAATTACCATGAATAAAGAGAATCAACTGTAGAAGTAAGTTATTTTCAAGGAATTCATAAGCACTTATTACACTACTAGAAAAAACTAATTAAATAAAATTGGGTGATACATCAACCAACGATGAAGGTGTGTCATAAACAATGGTGTGACTATTCTAATTCTGTACACCTGAAAATACATGAGTAAAGAAAAAACTTTTAAAGTAAATAAACATGAGATAATTTCATATAACTATATGGGTCACCAAGGAAACCAAACAAAGATTGGTGGGTGGGGGTGATGGGTGAGAGAAGGGGTCAGGGATCGATTTTCTGAGAAGTAGACATTTGCTGTGAGACTGGAGTGATGGGAAGGAGCCCCTTCGTGGAGACCTGCAGGGGACACTGTTCCATGAGCAGGCGCAGTGAGTGCAGAGGACCTGGGCGGAGAGCGAGGCTGGAGGAGAGAAGGAGGGCCACTGAGGCTGGACACAGCGATCCATGGTGGGCGTGGTGTGTAAGATGGAGCTGGAGAGGTCACAAGGTTTGGTAAGACTCTTACTAGCAAACAAATGTCCAGGATGTTCTTATGTATTTGTGACAAGTTATTATATGGCACATGTGAATGCATTTTTATATGTGTGAGAAAGCGGTGGCTCTCTTGTTTTTTGGCTTTGTTAGTTTTCATAGCTATTTTTCTTTTCTTATTTTTCTTGGATGATTTAAGACTACAACCATGTCAAGACATGGTGGCCTAGCAGAGCTGTTGGGGAAAATGCATGTGATTCTCCACTCTGCAGAGTTGAACAAGTGGAAAGAAAGTCCTCAGCCAGCTGACACACTGAAAGAAGTAGAGTGTGCTGTGACATCATTCGATCTGCCTCACTGATTTCAAATGGCTCTGCTGCCCTTATAACTTAATGTTCTAGGCAGCCCACTTTCCAATTTATCAGCAAGGACGATAAATTGCTAATGACTTCTGGCCTCTCTCTATTCTTAAGTTATCTGCTAACACAAAGAGACAGATTCATTCAATTTGGAAAATGTTAATAAGATGCCAAAAATGTGTTCAGGGAGAATAAAAAGAGAAAGGTTTTTTCAAATGGCTGTATCATTTTTTTCCAAAATTAAATTCTAACTGTTCCTTGTTTGTGCAGGTGAACTAAAAGACTATCAGAACCTTAAATGTTTCTATTAACCTAATTAAACAGTGTCTGAATAGAGAAGTGGTGTAGATAAAAGGCGTTCGTGCTCTGTCAAATGAACCTATATGGCAAAAGATAATGAACACTTGTCCCTCCACCCCCGCCCCCAAAATCAGTGCTAGTACTTGCTTTGCCTATTTGGATAATACTGATTTTCTAGGATTTTAGGAAGCTCCTTTAAGTAGGTTTAGCTAATTTTTTACTTGACAAGGATGGATTTTAGTGTCTGTAATACTTAGATTCCTAGTGTTGCTGCCATTTCTCTCAGCACCCTACTCCCCTGATAGTGACACTCTGTATCACTACTTTCTGAGATCCTTCTATGAAGAGGTAGGGAAGATGGCAGGGGAGTAGGATTGAAATCAGCTTGCTTTTGAAACCAGTTGCAAAAAGGATGCTTGACATACTTTCCCAAACTAAAGTTTGGGGGTTCTAAATAGTTCAGCATTTTCTTTATGGGTAAGCAGTAGTGACTTATAGATAAAGCCCCCGATAAGACATTGGATCAAATAAGAAGGGTGTCAAAGGTTTTATGTTGTTTTATGGTCTTTGTAGGAGGACATATAATAAATAAATAAATAAATAAAAAAAACAAAAGAAATAAATATCTTTTAGAATTTTATAGAAGGAAAGTGTTTTCCCCTCCCAAGGAACTTAAAATATTTCTGCTGAGATTTATTTATGTATTTATTTGATGCTTTTTTTTTTGTGGTAGGAAATGAGTCACTTGAAATCCATCTCTTTTTTTTTTTTGCCTTTGCTGCTAATATCATATGTAATGTTTGAGAATTGTTTAGCACTAGCTTATGTATTTAATACATTAATTTGTCTCATTTGTTCCCACAGTGTTTTTTTTGTGTGTATAATTCTTATTATAATCTCTTTGACAGAGTTTTTGGAAGTCAAGGTACAAATAAAAAAATACAAATCCGAACATAGTGTTCAGCTCTCTGTCCTCTAGAGGGAATTTTCTACTGGGTTTGTATTTGTTTCTAATATATTTCATTTTGGTACTAATTTGTTTGGTTTTTCTTTTCTTTTGCTTTCTCTGAATTCTTCAATTGTAGCATGATTCCTTCCTAACAGTGGGAGGAGCATTTGCGACTATATTTCCAAGTAAGTTATTTGGTATTGGCATCAGTCATTAGGACTTCAAAAATACCCATTTCTTTTGATTTAGTAATGTAAATTACAGTGAAGAGTAGTAAGGACATTTCAGTGTGTCAGGTAAGCTTTTGACATGTTGAATCAAGCAGCTGGGTCATGGTAAAGCTTACTTCTGACAGCCATGTAAATAACACCTGTGTTAAACAGTGCAACACTTTTCTCTTATAAATGACATAGTCACTTTTGTACACTGGTTTTTTTTTTAATGGAGATGTCTTGTGGTATCAGATAGTTAATATAGTTCTGATTGCTCAAGTGTTGATGAGTCAAGTAGACACCCCTATCAAGCTACAGGAAGTGAATTAAGAATGGAGCTGACTGTGTAGTGGCAGCTGCCTAAACCATTTATGATTCATTGGCTAAATTGTAATTTTGATGTTGGTAATTGGTAAAATTAGCTTATAACTCCTGACCGTCCAACCAGTGGTTGTTCAGCTGCCTCAAGGGTTTGGGTGAGCATAACAGAGAATTGTAATTACTTTCTCACTAAGGTATCAGATTTCTCACTGGATGGCCTCCCTTTCCCCCTTATTCTGATAAAATATGTTCACCCTGTGCAGGGTAAGGCAAGAGAAAGTTTTGGTACATCTTCCTAGCTGAAGATTAAGTTATAATCATGTTTCCTGACTTTGAGCTTTGTACTTTATTCCTACAACCAAAAGCAGCTGTCCCTGACATACACTCAACCACATCTGCCCTGATGTTTCCATTTCTCTTTGTTTCTGTGTATGTGCATATATATGCGCGTGCGCGCACACACACACACACACACACACACACACACACACACACACACACACACATATATATTCATGTACCTTCCCTTTGCTTCCTGTCCCATGCCTTCTCCGTAACTTCTTTTGCTCCCGTAGCTACCTCTTTCTGGATCTTTCTCTCTAGATCTTTGTATCCCTCTATCTCTTTTCTTAGTAAACCCACTTATCCCTCGTGGGCTTCTCTAAAATGTATCCCTGTATGTGCTCAGTTAAAAAAATAAAAAGTCCTTTACAATATCCCTCTCCCTCTGAAGGTGAGGAGGAATGAATGTAAATAACTGGTAATTTAATCTAATTTAATTATTTCTCTTGATTATTTTTCTTTATTTTTTTTTTTAAATTCTGAAAAGTCTTTAGCTTCCCCACTCCATCTGTAAGGTAAATCTTTTAAAGCCCATCCTTCTCTACTCAACAAGAGTAATCTGTTATTCACAAAAAGCCCAGAAAAAATTTAAAATCATGTGTTCATTTTTTCCACCTTCTCCCTGTCCCCCACCCTACTTTCTACTTTCTCCTCTACTCTCCATCTTTCAGTATATGTGTTAGTTTCTCACACTCTCCGTTTCCTTTGCTCGCTCTCTCTCTCTCTCTCTCTCTCTCTCTCTCTTCTCTCTCTCTCTCTTTAATCTTTCTCTCTTCTTAAATTATGGAAATTGCAAGCTTTCCTTTCTTGACAGTTATGGTTAAAGGACTGTGCACCTGCTCAGGTAGAATAAATGGGGGCAATGCTGAAGCAAGTACTTATGCAGCTAATATAGTTTCCTTTCTTGTCTTCAAAATCAAGCCTGCAACTCAGAAAAGCTGCTCCTCAAATAAGCACACTGAAACCTTTTACATTTAAGTTCTCTCTGTCAAAAAAGGTCCTTGAAATTCAACTCTGAGGTTCATAGGGACACAGGTGCCATTTCCTCAGAGATGAATGAATGCTTAGCTCACAGGAAAAGGAGAAATCGTGTCTTTTCTCTGAGAAGGAAATAAGAAAGCAGAGGAGAGAGCAAAGACAAGACAGCTTTGATAATAAATGGCTTAGAAACCCCTCCTTCTCATCAAGATCTTATAAACTCCAGAGTCTCAAGGTTGGATTTAAATGCACTTTAAAAAGAGTCTCAAATGTTCTTTAAGTTTGCAATCTTATTTTCAAAGCCCTCTCCAACACCACTTAGACTTCTCATCTATTTTTTCTCTCTGATGGAAGAGGCAGTTCTGTTATGATAACTCATCAATTAGCAGGTAAATCACATTGGACAAACATAGTCTTTGTTGTAAAGAACAAATGACTTGAGAATAGGACAAAGATCTTGTCTCTCTCCCTCTGTTCTCCTCCCCTCTCTCTTTCTTCTCAGTCCCTCTCCCTCATCCTCATGGATGATCCAAAAGAAGTTCCTCACTGTAGCTGGTTAATATGTGTCCTAATTCTATTGTTTGTCCTTTCTATTTCCTTTTTTTTTTTCTCTGTGTTGTGTTGTGTTGTTTGTTTGTTTATGGGTGAAGAAATCGGTTGGTTTGTCCTGTAGAGTTCTCGGTTTGGATTTTGCTGATTGCCACCCTGAAGTGGGATTTAATATATTCCTTATTCTTTGCATTTTCTGTAAACTACTAGTTAGATCTACAGGCTTGATCAGACTTAGCACTGAATTTTGGGGGACAAGACAAATCACAGGTGGTGGTGTGTTTCTGATAGGTGATGTATCAGAATGTTTAGTTGTCTCTCTCTGTTTGGAGGTTAGAAATCAGTGGCCATCATGGTCTAGATTCAATAATTTTCTGTGGGAGGATGGAGCCTGCCTACCCAGCCAAGTTCCAGCCGTATAAAGGCTGCCACAAGTCACCAGGTAAGAATCCTGAAATTGCCTTTCCTCATGGGCCAGTAGTGTGTACTGCACCCCCTAACCTCCCCGCCAGGGCTCCTGGGTGAGAAGTGCATGGAGAATGCAGCATGGACCCCAGGCTAAATGGTGGTTCTCTGCTCTCACCTCCAGAAGTCTGGACTGGGGGACCTGCCAGTGAGGAGTGGACTTGGCAGAGGAGAGCGTGGTCTCGTAAACCCACTCGCCAGGTGAAATGTGGCACAGGCAGTGGCGGGGAAAGAGCCGATTGCTCCTTTTGAGGAAAACGCAACCTCTGGTGCTCCTCACCAATCATTAGCCATTTATTTCCCTGGAGGAAGGGGTGAGAGAAAAAGGGGGGGGGAGAAGTTGAAGCTGTTGACCCAACACTTCTCAAAAAAAAGGGCAGTATTGGGCCGAGGTGGGAATGTGGAGAGAAGGAAATGTGTTCTTTTAGGTCAGCAAATATTTTCTATAAAGGGCCAAATAGTAATATTTTAGTCTTCAGGGGTCACTCATGGCTCTCTGTTGAATATTCTTCTCGTTTGCTTGCTTCCCAACCCTTTAAAAATGCAAGCACTGTTCTTAGTTGGTGGCCGGTCCAAAAATAGGATATAGGCTAGTTTGGTTGGGGTTGGGGAAAATCTGAACCCTTCATCGACTAATTGCCAGTGCTTAATGCGCTATGACATGGGTCAGGATGGGACTTTCCTTAAAGTGGCTCTAAGGCCATGCTGTATCCTACAATTCATTCCCTTTCTAGATCCTAAGTCCACTTATGTCTAGACATGCCATTCAGGATGGCAGTCCAGAGATAGTTAAATGAACTTAAAGGCTGGCCAGCTGACACAGCTTCAGCCGCACGGTGACAGCAGTATGCCAGTGCGTTCACATCTGCCCGTGCTCTCTCCTTCATTCCTGGAGTCCAAAAAGGCTTCAAAACTGAAATCTTTGGCTTGTTAATTGAAGTTCAAAGATTAATACCACAATTCCTGCTTTCTTGTTTTGCTCTCTCTATAGCAAGAGAGGTCTCCTGCAGAGTCTGGCTTCCCTCTGCAGCCTTGGGCACATGCCAGAATGCCCCATGCCCTCCAAAGCTGACCTAATCCTAGGCAGCCAGTAGGACTCACAAGATTCGCATGGCCCCAGCCCCAAGCTCATCATGCTGAGGGAACATATAGACATGAGCTAAAACTTCTTTCTGCCAACAGGGACTTCTCTCCTTTAAGCTGGCTCATTTTCTGCCTCACAGGGGACCCATGCGGTTCTCCACTATTTAAACAAATCCTGTCACCTTCCCTCCACAAGTCAGCTAATTCCACCAGGAAGTGTCCTCCTATAGGCCCAGTCTCTCCCCCAGGTCAGGAAACTGTCATTATCCTGCCAGGTGGCACCTTATCCTAGCATCTTTCCTTCTCTACGCCTAATTCCCTGCATACCTCAGGCATGTTTTCTCACAGTACAGGCTATGCCTGCCTCTGCATCTTGATACTCACTTACTAGTTCCTGAAGTGTTTCATACCAATTTTCCTGGTCTTCCCATTTTAAATCGGTGCAACATTCCGTATATCTCCTGTAAGTGTCCCAATCATCCAAGGGCAGTTTCCCCATTGTTCTTATTGGTTTGCCACCTGGCCTTTGGAGAGGGTTGTTCTGGAGAATTTTCCGAGCCTTGGTGTTCACAAGCCATCATTTCTTTGCTTTCTGTGGTCTCCCCATCTTCCTCTGCTGGATCACCTTGGCCCCATCACCCCCTCTGTAATAACTCAAGGTGATAATTAAAATGCCCCGCTCATCTCTGATTGCAGCTTTTGGAACAATTAGGTCTGAGTATAGCTTTTTACCCTTTCAAATCTGTGTTGAGATCTCCAGCCTTTATGGTTTCCAACTTTTCTTCTCAGAGACCACAGCCTTTCCTCCCCAGAGTTTAAGCAGTATCTCTCTTTATCTTTCTGTTTTCCTTCTCCTTCCCCACAGCCAGTGTTCTGAATGAAAGACTGAAACTGGTTTCTTAAGCTGATCTGATTCTCTCTTGAGTCACCGAGTAAACCTAATTTATAGAGACAGCATGTTCCCGCTAAAGTCTTTTTAATTCCCTTCTAAGACTGGATTTGAAATAAATTCCAGGGACTTTTTTTCTGATTTTCATTCTAAGAAGATGACTTATTTGCTCTGTGATAAACCACTCTACCCGTCTCATGCTAGCCACTCAGTTCCTCTGTATTTGCTCATTGATAAAATCAGCCGCTTCTTGTAGACTTTTTGTAGTAGGCCTTCAGGACCTAGAAGAGAGGAACATAATTCGGGCAGCTGCTCCAGTGCCTCCCAGCACTAGGGTTTAAAGAACAGATTCACACACCTAAGGAGTTTGGGTGCCCTTGCATTTTACAGTATTTCTGGCGAAGACACATTTAAAGGAAAGAAAACAATGCCCTAGTTGCAAAAATTATTTTATGCACCTACAGCTGAACACCGTGTGTATGTGCATATTGCAGCTTTGTTTGCTTGGAGGTGAGCCTTCCCTGGAATGAGGAGACTCTCTCCCAGGGGTAGACCTGCCTGGCTGAGCCTGCACTACCTGAGTCATGTCCAGCTACTGGCCAGACAGGAACCAAAGGCCCAGGGACCCCGCAGCCAGCTTCTGTGGACTCCATATGGCACTCGGCGCCTCAAATGCTGGCCCTTGTATTTGCTCACAAGTTTCCTTTATGTGCTGGGTGCTGAGGCCCCCATCACTGGACAATTCTTCTCTGAGTTTTGACCAGTTGAGATCAGGCCCATGGAACCAAATTAGGGACAAACTGAATTCTCTCCTCTCCTCTCTGCCCTCCCTTTCCCCCTTTCCTTCCTATCCTCCTCATCTTTTCCCCTCTCTCCTTCCCTTCCATACACTGATCTCATTTTGGGATCTGATACCTTTTTTTACTGCCAAGAATATTAATTACCATTTACATTGTTATTTATTTTTAGTTTTTTTTTTTTTTTGCTATTGCTTACAACATCTCTATTTTTATTTTATTTTATTTTTTTGAGTTTCTTCTCTTTGTATGTTTGGCTCTTAGTCTTTCCTGTGAGGCTCTCCTTAAATGCATGCGGGTGTGTTTGATACATTTATATTTAGGAGCCATGTGCTAACAAGTTGACTGAAAGCTGTGTGTATGTGTACTGGTCATTTGATAGAGTTCATGCAGAATGATCTGCCATCTCTTTGGGAAACCAAATTCCTCAGCACTTAGGGATCATTTTTTTATAGATCATATAGATGATCAGAATAGGCCATACCAACATTCGCCATTTTGGCATAAGGATTAATTTAAATCGAAGGCACCTGGGGAAAAGCAGCTACAAGAAAAGTTCTCTGCCCTCCCCCTGACTGTCTAAAATCAGGTCACAAACTCGTGGAGGTGTCTCCCTTCCCCAGATCAGGAAGAGCAGAACTGCAAATCGCCAGGAGAGAGCTGAGGACTCTTATCAACCCAGAGTCAGGGCACCAAGAGGAACCTATATAACGAGTTGCAAAGTTATTCTTATCTTCCATTGATTTTTCTCCATATATAACCTACCACAGTGTGCCATCTCTAAAAACCTAACTCTCTTTTCCTTTATCTTCTCATTTCTTCACAAATGTATTGTTGTTTGTTAAGATGCGATCAAAATCTCAATTTCTGGCCACCACTCATCACGAGGTGTCCCATCTGTATGCAAAATGCACTTGTTAATAAATACTGTTTTTTCTCTTGTTACTATGTCTTTTTGTCCGTTTATTTTGCAGGCCCAGCCACTGAACCTAAAAGAGTAGAGGAGGTATTTTCTCTTCTACAGTCATTTTTCAGGGACCATTTGATTTATCCAGAGAGGAGTCTACCAATATCCTCTTACGTGGCTGCCCTCTTATTAGCTGGGTGTTTTTGAAGGTGAGTAGGGGGCTGGTGGTCGTCTGGTTCAGTGTGTGGATTCTGCCCTTTCTAGTGCACTGAAGTCTGGAGACAGTCTGATTTAAGTTCTCCCCCAGAGTAAAGCGCCAGTGTGCTATGGCGGAAGTGGGGGACAGGAAGTCTGGCCGGTGGGCCAGAGTCTAACCTTCTGCCACGACTCCCAGCGCTGCTCCCCTGCCCTCTGCCTTCTTTAGCCTCCCGCCTCGTCGTACCCTCTGCAGCTCTTAATGTCTCCAATGAACTACTCTGAGGGTCTGCAGTGCGAGGTGGCCTGATTCTCACTTTCATCCCTCTCGATGGTGCTTGGCACTTCCTTTCTTCTCTCTTCTGATTCCTTGACCCACATTCCAGCTTCTCAGTTTTGTGGATGTTTCTCATCTGCTCTTCACCCATTTCCTTTGTCTCTTCTCTCATGTACTCATTTTAGTGTGGTTTCAGAATAGAATAAAGAGAATAAATTTGTGTGTGTACCTGATAAGTTTAACAGAAGATGCCCTAATCTTGTAAACAAACAAACAATGGTCAAAATCAATGTGGTTCTGTCTACAGCCATGCCACCCTGAATGAGCCCAATCCCATCTGTACTTGGATGGGAGACCACCTAGGAAGACCCGGTGCTGTAGGCATAAAAAAGAAAAAATAAAGGATTGTAAGCTGACAAGGTCCTTGCAATCTGTGAGGTCAACCAGGGGTTGCCTCGCCTTAAAAAAAAAAGTCCATGTGGTTCTGCTCAAGGTCACTCAGTCACGAGCAGGGCTGGGTTAGAACTCTAAAGCTTTTGAGTTAACATCTGGGCTGAGATTTATTGGTAAGAGGTTTCAACTAATCATTTTTCACTATTGAAAGTGAAAAACTGATTCCTCCTCCTTCTCTTTAAAATTTTATTTTTTAAAGCTGAAGTCTGCTTTGGGGTTTCCTAGCTCCATCTAAACTTCTTTAGCCTCCAAGGTCACAAGCAGGTCTCACTGGGACAGTTACAGATGCCTATAGCACCAGCAAAAAGCTCATATATGGACATTTCTGACATTCTGGTGTGTCTGGACCTATAGGAAAAGGCATCCTACCTGCCAGCCCTGCATCCCCCTACAGAGTAACAGAGCCTGAGACTGTGGGCTGCAGTTTTAGCAAAAGTGCTTTGCAGGGAGGGAAGAGGAGAGGAAAGGGGCTGGCATGCTCCAGGAAATGAAAGAATGTCTGAATGGTGCAGTGACAAGAAGGTAGTCACCAGCAGGCTGGCTAATTGAGACTTGGCTTACTGGGATGACAGCAGAGGAAGAGCAGTCGACTGGTTTCAGAACCAAGATTAACAGGAGGGGGAAAAAACAAGATCTAATTGGAAGCCGCATTAACTTTTTGAAAAGGCAGATAACGGCTGAGAAGCAGGGCGACTGTTCACACAGACAGGCTCGTAATGGAAGGACATAGACGACTAATCCATGTGGGTCCTCATGCTTGGGCTGTTGTAATATCCAAGGACCTCTTCTGAGTCTGCCTTCTCTTTCCTCCCTCTCACGGTCATTTTTTGAACTGGAAGGGGAGCATTTATGTTGAAAGAGCTAGTGAGGCTGAAAGGGGATGATAACCTGGTGGGGCCATACAGATGGCTGCGTGTTACTGCCAGACGCAAACAGAGGCTCAGACCTGATTAGGCTTTTTAGGGCCTTGAGGCAGACATCCCTGTGGGTTGGAGAGGACTGCCGCCTGCCAGTGGGAGCTGAGCCAGGGTCAGGGGATCTGCGGCAGGTTCATAAGGAATTTGTTAAAGCTTCTTCGCAGGGCTACCTGTCGAAGTGCAGGGGTTTTAAATGTGGAAGGAAGCCGCAGAGACAAAAGCGTTTTGGACAGAAAGGAAGCTTCCTTGTAAAGAGATTTTGCAATGGAGTCCAGGCTTCCAGGCTTTTGAAGACTGCTCTCCACACAAAACATGTAACAGTGATTTAAAGAAAAGAAATAAAGATTACCAGGGCTATCATAGTATGTTCGTGGTGGGAAAAGAGCAGTTTTCTCACTTGATTATCAGAGGTGATCCCGTATCTAGAGATAGCAGGACTTTAGAAGTCAGGAGTAAAGTATTATTATTATATATTTTTTGGCTGTTGTTATTTTTTAAGGAGTCATCATTTAATGGCTTAAGGTCTTATTTATTTTGAGAATCAGACCCAGATGGGGTAATCCTTATTCGTTTCTTGTGTTGTTGTTACTGTTTTTCTCAGATGCAAAGTGCTTGCTGGCTTAGGGCATGATTTGCAGTTATTCATAAAGGAGACGAGCAAGGTGTCAGCTTTGCTTTCACGGGCCCTCCTAGCCCTTACTTATACCCCAGAGGTACAGATTTGATCACATACATTTCCTTAGCACTTTTATGATTCACATCACTGAGTTGATGTTTCTTTTATTGGGCTGGTTTTACAAACATAGGTATAACAAGGGGTGTTGGTTAATACCTCCTTATGATGTGGTTAATAAAACTAGGATACTAGGCTTGAGAATTAGTTTCTGTCTGAAAGTTTTATAAAGCCTTCAGGGCTGAAGTCTTATTCTTTTGATGTGCTAGAAGTAATTTCATTGCCCTTACTAGTTTATCTGTTGAGACTGGGAACTGAGAACTGTCTATTCTGCTCTCCCAGGTTTCACCTGCAGTGCCTATAACCGTAGGGGCTTTCTCCAGTGTCTTTCTGTTCCTGGCCAGCCAGGGCATGACATTCTTTACCATCAACACAGCTACGGTTTCATAAGCCACTAAACAACAACAACAACAACAACAACAACAACAACAACAGCAACAACAACAACAAAAAGCCAGATTTTTTTTTTTTGTATAAAATTTGGGGGTATCATTTTCACATATAATATATAGTTCCTGTCTCTTAATTATAGGTTTATCATACCTGATTAAATGAGATTTGTTTCTCTGTGTGACATTTCTAGCATGGTCCAGGTTACAAATTTGATTTTTTCAATTATCTTTTGGTGGAAAGGAGGACATATTCTTACTAAAACTATGTAAATGATATGATCTTGGAAAGTAAAAAGATTTATTAAAGTACTTTGCATGATGTTTAATCATGGTTATTCCTATTTCAAGTTATTTTGTAGGAAAGGCCATTTGATTTATGAAACTTTTTCCAGAATCATAAATCTTAGACTTCGCTGATTATTTATTAGCTTATAATCTTAAGATATTCAATAGATTTTTCCTGAATTTTGAGAGTTCAGTAGAAACAAGATACCATTTAAGAATATTTCATTCTAGTTCAGTATACGCACAACCTATTAAATTGAGGTTTAGAGGTAGATCAAGAAGAAATAAAAAGAATTTTCCTCATACGCTCGTTAAAAATACACCATTACTCACACCCGAGTCAGTCAGTTTAATTTGTTCCTAGGCAATGAATTTTTGTTCTGCTGATCTTGGGTTAGTTAGCAGCCTACTTTCAAGAATTTATCTGTTTCCGGACTAAGAGTCCTGGATTACTGATTTAGCCCTTGGTTCAGACTGACGTGTCTGTTGCTGATGACAGTGCCGGCGTACCCTGGCGAGCCCACACTCATTAGTCTATTACATTATACTACTAGTTAAGAGAACATGGGACTTACTGAGGTTCTTTTTGATATTTCTTCCAAAAGACTCAAATTTCTGCCCTGTACATGTGCTGATAGATTCTGTTTAGAGCAGGAACCTTGAGACAAATTTGAGGAAAAAGCGAAAAACACATGTGAGTGATAAGACCGAATGGCTCAAGTTAATTTATTATAACAAACAACAGTATCAGAAAGAGGCGTGGTGGACTCCTCTCTTGATGTATAATACATAATAGAATGTACAAGGGCTTGATCACTCATTACCCCTAGAATACAAATATACTGTGGACCAGGTGGGCACTGACAAATTTTCAGGGCCTTCTACGTCATACCATAGTGTGATGGTCTCATTGTTCCTAGTTCGTAAGGGTATTTAAACTCAGAAACAAAATCTTAATTAAGAAAAATTTATTTGTTGGGAGTTATTGTGTCAATCTTTGTACACGACCATCAGTCTATTCCTATCCAATCTGAAAGGTATTCAATTTCAAAACATTCATATCAATAATATTCGACTTGTATATAATTAACCTAGAGGGGTAGAGCTCCCCTTTTGATGTGCTAGCTCTTTCATATTTGTGGGCTTTGATTGTGTGGAGGTAAGTAAAAATGTGGAGACTTTCCAACATATCCAATTATTTCTAGTAATTTTTCTTTTATAAGGAAGGGAAGCAAATCTTTGATATTATCCAGTCTCAGAAATCTTAAATATTAGATTATAAAAGACAAATCGTTTCGAATGTGGGGCCTAATCCAAAAATATTTGTCAGAAGAAATACGTATGAACTTAAGTCATAAGTGCCTAAAGGGAAGAAATGATTAGTTCCAGACAAGAAAGAAAATAACCACAGTATCCTGTAACTACAATTATTAGAAATTCTAGCTTTTTCAAAAATGGACTTGTGTTAAAATCGATTCCAGAACAAATAAAGAACAGAGAGTTAAGAGGCTGCTGAGTATAGAGAAGGTATAGAACGATCTTTACTGTTTCTTATTAAGAGCAAACTGTTACCCAAAGATCAATTTTTCAGTTTGTCATTTTCCCAGGAAGAAAAATAAATTCGAGTTTTAGCCTTTTTGTGTACCATGCACGTAATGTCTTTCTGTGAAGAACCCACAGCCTTTTATCTGTCTCTAGGCTCCACAAGCTCGGGTGCGTGGGTCAAATCTGGCCACAGCTATTTGTTTCCTTGTGGTTGTGGCTGCTTGTGAAGCCATCACAGAAGAGCTGGACAGTTGCGACAGAGACCTGTGGCCCACAAAACGGAAAGTGTTTGCTATGTGGCTCTTTATAGAAAAAGTGGTTTGGAGCTGAATTCTACCTTATACATAAATTCATCAAAATTGAGTCAATTTTGATAAACATTTAAGTCCTTCTTAGCACTTCTTTCAAACTCGTTTTTGGATGTAATTCATTGCCGTGACTTAAGGGTCTCCTGTCTGATATACCAATCAGGCAGGGAGTGCAGTTTTGTCATTGCTCGTGTATGACACCCCAGGGCATCTCAGTGAAACCTCAGAATCACTCGTACATTGTTTTTTTTTTTTAATGACATTTTAAATTTCCCATTCATTATCAATGGCTATGCTTTTAAAATCTCAGACTAATATGTTCCTGCCACAGGGAACAGTTTCCAAATCACTGCTTTAGGGACATCACCCTGAACAGTGATTTCCAACCTGGGAATGGGGTGAAGAATTATTGTAATGGATCCATTAATATATATATACACACACACACACACACACACACACACATATATATGACACACACTGCTAGGAATAAGTAAATAATAGGCCTCAGACATGATTTAACCAATATTTTACAGTATTTTATGCCACTGTGATGAATAAAATATAAATTAACTTAGCAATTATTGAATTCAAAGTCTCTTTTTTGGTTATTATGTATTTTGCCACTAAGTGGATACTAAAAGTTGTATCCCTTGGCCAGAATGAAGGGGGCAAATAGTGCTGGGAACATATTTTTTATAGGAAGAGCTTCATCCATGCATCGAAGGAATTTAATTGGGGTGGGAGGGGGCTATTATAAATTAACCTCTGTGTCTTTCCTTGTCACAATAAAGGTGGGGACAGGAACTCACTTCCTGCGTACCTACGGAGGGTAGCTCCCCTGACAAGACCGGAACAGGGGGAGGAGCCTTGATTTTCTGGGGGAGAAATCTCTTGTGAAGAGAGAGAGGATTTGGGGAAGAGAAGTAATAATCCTTATTTTTATAGTCTCTGAAGTTGAAGATGCAGAAGCTAGTTTCCATTCCATGTTCCTGGGGACTTGACAGGGGTTACAAGCTGAAGCTTTAGTCTCTGGAGCTTTAACCATCCATCGGGGCTCAGTCCAGGTGGGGTGCAAGGACCTTGTGATTAGGTCGGGGGTGGGATTTGCCTTTCTTTAGATCCCAGTCCAGGTGAGGTCTGAGTGAAAGGACTCTAGCTCCACTCAGGGGATATGATGGTAGTGGTTTGAAACACCTCGTGTAGGGAAATGGAATAGAAAACAAAGAAGAGTGGGAAAAACGCATCAGGAAATGACAGCTTGAGAAGATGGAGTGAAATTAGTTGTGCTGAATCAATAAGGAGAGTACAGATTACTAACTTATGAAGATTTACGCTAATGTTCATATGAAGTAAATGAAAATGCCTGGGGATATTTGCAAATAGCAACACTTCCAAACAGCCTTGTTTCCACAATTCATTTTAATAGCCCTTTTAGGGAATTCTTTATTTATGTCTGTAATTCACTCTTGGAGGCTAAAATGTCTTCATTCCTATTGCATCATCCTAATTTACTTTGCAGCTTGGACTTTTCCTTAACCTTTTCACTAACTCTCTTTTCAAATACCGGCTCTTGAAGAGTTCCCTGTGGTCTCAGCATGCTTTTGCTTCTGAGTTTTCTTATCTATAATGCATTCTACGGGTCAGCAATGTTTCCTGAACTCTCCAAGTCAGAGCTGAATCTAAGTGAACACTTAACTCCTTTGAGAATGGAAAGAGACAGATTTTTTCTGAAATCTTAACTAAGTCAATGTCTGTATCCAGTAGGGGAAAATGGTCTTTATGTTTGGAGAATTTTGAGATCCAGAGACATTATACTTGAATTGTGGACAATTGGTTCAAATTAAACTGAGAAGCGATATGTAATCATTTAAATATATGCAATATGAGAGCTAATGAAACCGTTGATTACTATGCAATATCATTTAAAAATATATTAGAATCTTTAATTTGTCGAACAGTTTTATGTTGTGCTTGGCTTTCTTTGAGTATGTAAATTATAGACATTTTAATTTGGGCTACATGATTTTATAAACCTAATTTATTTCCCCTCTTATTACATTAATAGAATGTTTTTATTTACTATATAATTTAACCTAAACAAAAGACTATCAGCAAAAAAAGGTAAGCCTTTATAGTTTGATATTTAAAATTTTAAATGAAGAAGTTACTTTTTAATTTTTTTTTTTGAGAGGGAGAGAGGAAGAGGAAGTACATATGGGGGTTGGGAGGAGGGGTGGGTTTTATTTCTTTAAAAAAATTTTATATTTTTAAATAATTATATATTCACAAGAAAGGACACAGAGATATACAGGGAGGTTCTGTACACCCCTCAGTTAGCCTCCCCCAGCGTTGCTGTTCCTTGTAACTGTAGGACAGTATCAAGCCAGGAAATTGGCACTGGTACAATCTATAAAGTTTATTTTGATGTCACCAATTATGTAAGTATCCATCCGTGCTCGTGTGTGTGTATGTGTGTGTATGCGCACACGCACACGCGTATGATTGTGGTTCTTGACTCTCCCGTCTCTACAGGACTCTCTTGTGACTTTCCTTTGTAGCTCCCCTCACTGCCTCCCGCCCGACCCCCTAATCCCTGGCACCCACCCACCGGTGGGATGCATCCTTCTGACACTGGCTTTTTTTCACTCACAATTATTTTGACTTTGAAGTTGCGGTGTGTATCATGGTTGTTTCTGTTTATTGCTAGTAGCATTTCATGGTATATTTGTAACATGCTTTGTTTGACCATCCGCCCACTGTAGGCATTTTGACTATTTCTGGTTTTTGGTTATTACAAATAAAGCTCCTAAGAATAATTATGTGTGGATTTTTGTGTGGACATAAATTTTTTGTTCTGTGGGATAAAGGCTTAGGTGTGTGACTGCTGGGTGGTATGATTTGTATGTGTTTAGTTTCTAAAGAAACTGTCAATCTGCTTTTCAGGGTAGGTGTAGTATTTTACATTCCCAATAGCGATGTCTGAGACCCACTTTCTCTACATCCTTGCAAGCATTTCATATTGTCAATATTTTTTTATGACAATGTTATTGAAATATACTTCACATATGATAAAATTCATCTTTTAAAGTGTACTATCCAGTAGTTTTTAGTATATATGCAGAATTGTGCAACCATCACTGCTATCTAATTTTAGAACATTTTCATTACTCAAAAAAATAAAACACAACAGTCTTGTCTAATAGCAGTCACTCTCATCCTACACCCCCATTCTAGCCCAGGGCAACCACTAATTTTCTTTTCTGTTTTGTATGAATTTTCCTGTTCTTCACATTTTCTTTAAATGAAATCATACAGTTTGGTCTTTTGTGTCTGGCTTCTTTCACGTGGCACTATTTTCAAGATTCATCAACGTCAGAGAATTTATCAGTACTTTGTTCTTCTTTAGAGCTGAATAACACCCCATGGTATGGATATACCGCATTTTGTTTATCCATTCATCTGGTGATGGGCACTTGGGTTGTTTCCACTTATTATGGTGCTGCTATGAACATTCTCGTAAAAGTTTTTGTGTGGACATATGTTTTCAGGACTCTGGTCTATAGCTGGGAGAGGAATTGATGGGTCATATGGTGCCTCCAGGTTTAGCATTTTGAGGAACTACCAGACCGGTTCCCAAAGTGGCTGCACCACTTAAGCATTTCCACCAGGGATGCATGAGGGCTCCAGCTTCTCTGCGTCTCTGCCAACATCTGTTATTATCTTCTTTTTTTTTTTTTTAATTTAGCAATCCTAGTGTGTGTATCTCATTGCAGTTTTGATTTGATAACCCCAATGACTAATAATGTTGAGCAGTTTTCATGTTCATATTGCCCATTTGTATATATACTTTGGATTTGGTTATTTTTTTTAATGTTGATTTGTAAGAGTTCTTTATTTTGAATATAAGTTCATTTTCAGATATATTGCTTGCAAATCTTTTCTTCCATTCCATTGGTTGACTTTTCATTCTCAGAAGCTCTATAGGTTGTACCAGTGTCAATGTTGATAATGTCTTTTGAAGCACAAAAGGTTTTAATTTTGATGAAGTACAATTTAGTTTTTCTTCTGCTGCTAGTACTTATAGTATTATATTTAAGAAATTATTGTCTAGTAATAAGTCATAAAGATTTCTTTGTTTTCTTTTAACTGATTTATTGTTTTAGCTCTTACATTTAAGTCTTTTATCCATTTTGAATTAATTTTTTATGTGTGGTGTGATGTAGGGGTCCAATATTGTTCATTTCTGCATGGATTTCCAGTTGTCCCAACATCGTTCGCTGAAAATATTATTCTTTCCTCATCGAATTTTGTTGGCACTCATGTCAAAATCAACTTGCCGTAGATATGTATTGGATTACTTCAGCACTACCAATTGCATTTCATCCATCTCTTTATGTCACTACCACACTGACTTGATTATTTTAGCCTTTTCGTAGTAAATTTTCAAATCAGAAAGTGTGTTTTCCAATTTTGTTCTTTTTTTCTAAGATTGTTTGGCTATTCTGGGTCATCTGCATTTCTATATGAATATTAGATTCAACTAGTCAATTTTTACAAAAAATGCAGCTGGGATTTTGATAAGATTGCCTTGAATCTTTAGATCAATTATCAAGTTTTCCAATTCATAAATATTAAATACCTTTTCATTTATTTAGGTCTTTAATTTTTTCAATGATATTTCATAGTTTTCAGTGTACAAGTCTTGTACTTATTAAATTTATTCCTAAATATGTTATTGAATTTGATGGTATAGTAAAATGAAATTGTTTTCTTAATTTATTTTTTGAATTATTCATTGCTAAGGTATAGAAATACAATTGATCTTTACATATTTGTCTTGAACTTTTAAAATAGTTTTTGATTGGATTCTTTAGGACTGATTATGTGGCATTTGAGCAGAGCATTTCAAGTGGGTACAAGTAGTGAATAAGAGCTAAGATCCTGAGATGGGGCATGGTTCACAGGTCTTCAAGGCACAGTGAGGAGACTGGTCTGGGTAATGGTGAAAACTTTGGACTTATCCTAGGGAAGAGGGGACACTGTTGGGTCATCATGCGGAGAGTCACAGCCTGTAATGATCCTGCCATCCTCAACCCTGCCTCTTGTTCCAGTTGTGGCTGGAACCATTTTCACTTGGAATTTCACCACAAGTGCCTCGCTCCAGGTTTGTGCCACATACTGAGTGGCCTGTCCTAGGGCTCCTCTGGACCTATCATTTGGGATACCCCCTCAGACTCACAGATGTATAGCCCGGTGATGGGGGAGAGGTGGATAGACAGCAGGCACTTGGAGCAGCCCTTGATAACTGGGGGTCAGAAGCAAATGCCTAATTCCTTTCTCCCAGGTGCATAGCTCTGAGATGTATTCATAGTATTCTTCTCAAGGTCCCCTGAGAACAAAGCATTAGTTGCTTAAGTTACACTTTCTTGTATTGACTCCACCTGTTCCAGAATCTTTTCCTCACTCTGACTCCCTGGGACCATATTCTCACATAAAATGTGCACAGAGATTTTCTCTCATGCTTTGCCTTGAGGGACCTCAGGAAGAGATACACAGATTTTAAGAGTCCTTCTCTGGCTGCTGGACTAGAGAGGGGAAGGGAACAAGAGGGAAGCAGAAGAGCAATTAGAGATGAATCACTTCTTCAGGGAGAGGTGATAGTGGCTTAGCCTAGAGAGTCTGTGAGAGTGGGAGGCATGGTTGGATTGTAGACATTTTGGGGTAGAGCCAACTGGAAGTACTAATAGATTATATGTGGGCTATAAGAGAGTGAAGTCAAGGGTGACCCCAAATGTCTGGATGAGCCATGAAGGCGTGGAGTTGCCAGTACTGTTGGTAGGGGCTGGTTTGAGGAACTTCATTCAGGGCAGTCAGATTTGGGAAGTCCATCAGGCATTCAAATGGAGATTCCCTATGTTGGAAATAATAAAACGGAGACCAAGGAAGGTAAGAAAAAGTCATATCAATAAGAAACCATAATAAAAACAAGACATAGGAAAAAATGAAGGCAAAACAAAAACCCATATCTATATATTATATCAATATATATATTCTAAATGTTTCACTTCCCTTCACCCCCCCCACCCCCCGCCCCTTTCACCTGACATTAATCTGTTCCCAGAAATTCTGGGAGGGGAAAAGTCTTCTGGAGCAAGTGTGGGCTCTGGATTTGACTTGGCCTTATGGACATGATGGCAGGAGAAGTGAAGGCTGAATAGTTCAAGTATGTAGTAATCTTGGTTGTCATTTCATGTCCTCCTAAACATCCTTTGATTATATTACCTATTCCTCAGAACAGTTGAGAGGTGGTGGTTCAGAATCCTTGCTGCCACTCGAGAATATGGACTCAGAGAGGCTGAGTTATTTGACTGAAACTGCATAATTAATTAAACTTGCTACCTAAATGAGGAGTTCTGCCTGGGAGCCCCCAGAGCTGGTTGCTGCACACCTCCTTCCACATGCATGATCTTCCAGGGGGGCCAAAGCCAATTCCAGGGGAAGCCCCTTGTGGCCTGGCTGAGGGGCCCAGGAGCCTGGAGCTCCTCACTCTGCTGCCTTGACAGACCCCTGAGGAGGTCGTGTGTATGAGCACCATGGACGCCAGGATGCTGGGCTGCCTTTCCAAGAGGAGTGGGGTCCACAGATGTTTCCAAACGATTATCTTTTTGTCCAGTATCTTGATAAAAACTTGCAGCTGATGGGGAAAAAGATCCTTTCATTACTGTGGCATTAACTGAACAAGTGAAGTGCTAACTGGCCCAAGGCCAAGTTTAGCTGTTAGGCACATGAAAGCTGTGAAAGCAAGATAATGCATTTTCCACTCCAGGGAGAAAGAAAAACATATTCCCCTGTTTCATCTGTATCAGTTATCAACTTAGCAGTTGTCTGAGCTTATAAAACTGAGCTTAAATTTAATTAGCATTCACTGTCTTTTTTATTTTTGGTAAAATAATGCATTTTAAAAGTTTGTCCTGTAATGTGTTAGGTATCTTTGTTCAGTACTTTGCATATATGAGTTTTCTGTCCTATATGCATTACAAATACGATTATTATCTGAAGGACTTAGTGAGATTTGGTGTTGCGAGATAGTCAACAGGCATAAGAATGAATTGTTTTACTAGCCAGTGAGAACTGAGACCCAGGCACACCTGTAGTAATTTTTGGCAGAGCTCATGGGGAGGTGGACAGACACATGGATGTTTTCATCAGTGTCTTAGAACAAGACAGACTTCAGGTATGGATATTAATATTGGTCTGAAAGATGGTCCCCTTGCTTCCCGTGGGTGCGGTGAAAAACAGTTTTGTCTGTCTGTGGGCTGAGAGCAGGACCAGCTTCTCCTTCATTTTCGCAGTGGCTGCCCTGCTGGGTCCACAATTAGAAAGCCTTTCACCATTTCAGGGAATTCGCATATTGATTATTGGCACTAAAGAGAAAATAAAGGCAAGTAAAGCTAAAACTGGAAGAGAGGAGTTCTGCATGAAATACAATTATAAGCGGAGTTATTATTACCCTCATTTTATAGTTGCAGGGCTCAGATTCAAGTTGGCCGAGCAGCTTCTTCACTGGAGTTCTGGGCTTGCCTGGTGGGTTTGGGAGCTCAGAAGAGAAGCGAGCATGAAGGACCAGGGAGCCGGACTGCCCCTCACATGCGAACCAGCCATCCAGCCTCTGTGCCCTGGGCAAACCCGCTTCCCAGAAAACGAGGGTAGAACTAGCCTTTGGCATACCAGAGGCCTTCCGGTCCCTGAGATGGGTTCATGTGACGATTTCTACCAAAATAAAATAAAATATAAAATAAAATAAAATATAAAATAAAAAAATAAAAAATAAAATATATAAAATAAAATAAAATATAACATAATATAAAATAAAATAAAATAAAAATATTTTGGCTATTAGATTAGATACAAATAAAGTATGTGATGTCCAGTTATATTTGAATTTCAGTCCGGGAAATAGTGGGACATACTTATACTAAGATATATTAATTATTTATCTAAAATTCAAATTTAGGGGGAGGTAGATTGGGTAAAAGGGGTCAAATATGTGGTGACAGAAATCTAACTATGGGAGGTGAACACACAATGTAAACATATATATGCCTTACTGTTGAATTGTATCTGAAGCTTACTGGATTTCGTTAACCAATGTTACCATAAAAAAAAAAAAAAGGAATTGGAAGAAAAAAGTAAAATAAAATTCAAATTTAACTAGTCATCTTGTACCTGGTAATTCTGGCAACTCTATGTTATACAAATTTATTTAAAAATGACAATGAGGAAACTTACCTGCTTAGATTTGATAAAATCAAATGGCCAGGAAAAAAAAAATCCAGTGGCCAGAGATGTTATATACTGGTGGGAATATTATTAAGTATTATATTTCTGTAGGAGAAATCAAGGGTTATTTCACCTTTTTATCAGTGAATGAATAGTAAGTGTTACTAAAAATAATACAAACCTACCTCTTTATTTGGTTTTCCATATTTTGGCAATTCCTTTCTTTTTCTAAACTCTGGTATTCCAGTAATCACTGGTTTGAGAATTTTGCAGGTAAACACGGATTTAAAATGGTTCTGCTTTCTCTGAAGGGAACCCAGCTAGGTAGGGTACATTTGCAGGGATATGGTATCTACAGGGTCCCATCGGTGAATGAAGAGGATGGGAAAAGTCTCTGATAGGGATGGGATTGAAGTAGAGCCGGTATGGATTCGCATTAGCCAGCCAGACCATTCCTTCTTCCCTCATCCATGTTTCTCGGCCACGTCATCCTTTTATACAGTAGTCATGCAAAGCATTTTCTCATAACAGGTTAGATGCATATTACAACTAAATATTGATAACGATCAATGTCAATAGTTTTCTGTTTGCCAATTCTGTCACCCTCTCTACCCACCACCATGTCATAACAAGGGGTAAGTATTTCCATAATTACATCCTCTGTCTACTCTTTATATGTCGGTTCTTTCTAGGACCCCATCATTGACCCACTCTCTTCTTCCATTGTATTCTTTCCCTGAGTGATTGTATCTACTCTTGTGGTTTCTGTTGATGAGTTACGAATTTCCAATGAATGCACATTATTAAGCACCTACTAATAGTCCAGGAGTTAAGGATTCATTGGTGAGTAAGATACAGTCTCCCTCTAGCTGCCAATGTGCCAGCTGCCTATTAGACATCATTCCTTGAGTGTTTAATGGGTGTGTGAAAGTCGGCTTGTTCAAAACAACCCTGTTATCCTCTGCAAATCTTTTTCTCCATTATCAATACAATTATCCAAGTCGAGACATAATCCTTGATTTCTTCTTCTACCAAAACCCCACGACCAATTTGATAATTCTTTCTCAAAACCTCCTGGAAACATAGGGTAGTAATTATAACTTTGGAGAAGACTGCGTGAGTTTGAATCCTGGCTCTGAAAGTTTACCTTCTGTGTGACTTTCTGCCTCAGTTTTCTCATCTGAAGATTAGGAGTATTAATGGCTCCTGACACAAAGCGTTGTTGTGAGGTTTGAATGACTCAGCCCATATCAAGGTCTTTGAACAGTGCCTGACACACAGGAATCACTCAGTAAACATCAATTTATCATCATTATTGTCATGTGCCTTCTCTTTGCCATCACCACTGCCTTAGCTGGGGCCATCATGGTCTCACCTGGATTACTGCATTGCCTCCTGCATGTTTTCCCATTACCAGGCTTTCTGCTTCCTACCCATTTCTCACACTAACACCATAATTCACTTTTTAAAGTGAGAACTAATCATTTTAACCTTTACTTATATCCTTTGGCAGCTTCTTAGTAGCTTCAGAATAAAGGCGAAAGTTCTTAGTGTGTCATCCACAAGGCTCTTGTTGACCTAACTTCTGCTCACGTCTCCATTTTCACCTTTACTTTGTATGCACTACTGCAACTGTTTTGAATCTTTCCCATTCTTATACCACCAACCCACCTGGCAACCTTTAACTCATTCTTTCAGATTCATCTTAGGGGTCATGTTTTCTAAGAGCCCTCTGTGGCCCTCCAGCATGAGATTAAGAGTGTTTCTGCTGTGCTGGTGAGGCTGTTCATGCATCAATAGCATCTAATGTAAAGCTGAGCATGTAGTGAGCACTTGACACCAGCTTGCTGGATGAACTGTCACCCAGTATGTCACTGGGAGACCAAGAGTGGGGCTTATGGTTCCCAGGGCTGTATGATGGGGACCATGTTGCCTGCCTTGTCCCTTTTATAACTACATGGAACTGCATGGGACAGAGCAATCTGGGCTCTTGTCTTCCCTGCTTATGTAAGGTTGTTCTCAGTTTCTTAGCTTCCTACTGGAGAAAACCATATAACAATGGCATAGAAGCTGGAGGAAAAGTGGGGTTGAAGGAAGGGTCCTCATTTTTAAAAATTTATTTTTCTTTTAAAGTATTTACTTTTTTTAGCAAAAGATAATATATGTAATTGACATAAATGGTATCATACCTTATTGTTCATTAATTTGTTTTTCATTTAATGCTCATTTTGAGATTTCTTCTTCTTGATTGATACATGTGCATTAATTTGTTCATTTTAACTGCTGTGTAGTATCTGTCTTTTCAGATTCCCATGGAAAGGAAGAGGCCAGAAGAGTTCCAGGAGAGGCAAAGAATTTGGGGAATATGAAGGCATTTGAAGGCAGGGGGCACCTATTGAGCCCTTCCCTAATGCCAGAGATGGTGCTTTGTGTGCATCCGTGCTTCCTGGCAGCAGTCTTATGAAGTAGTTAGTATTGTTATACCCATTTTACATTTGAAGAAACTGAAGCCTAAAATTGTACTGTTTATAGTTGGCAGAGCAGGAGTTTGTACTCAGGACTTACCTGCAGGAAAGTCTGTTCTCTTGATTGGCACGTTGCTCAGTACTCCCTCTCTGTGTGCTCTCCAGTGGCACCCCTAGGCTGTCTCAATTATTTCCTCAGCACCAGTCTAGTAGAGGACTGTGTAGGAGGCTTTGAGAGAGACCCCCCCCCCCCGCCCTGCAACGATGGTGTCTGGGACCCAGTGTAGTGTCATTTGGGAATGAGATGCATGATGGAAATGCTCGTGATGCTCAGTAAACATGTGTCTCTGTTTTGTTAAGTTACTTGTGCAAAGAAAGTGTCTACACCCCTTGCTAAAGCTAGGTCATATTGGAGGTAAGGTTGGGAGGTTGAGATTGGCTGAAATATGGAGTGAGTGGGATAGACCGGGTGTAAGCTGTGGAAGATAAAAGTGGTGCTCTGATGCTTTGAGTGAGTAACCTATTCTATTTCTCTGCCCATCCATCTTCCCTTCCCCCATTCAAGCAGGGAGCTGGTCCTATTCTTAGGGAACTCAGGGGAGGCACGAGAAAGGGCAGAAAGCAGAAATCCAGGCTTTTGTTTTCAAAAGGCCGGGCCCCAAGAGGGGAGGAGATTCAGGGCATGGATAATGCGTCTTGGTCAGAAACACGAAGAGAGAAGGATTTTCTCCCTTCAGAAGCCAGTGCTTCCTGCCCGGAGCGGACAAGAGCGGATGAATCTGTGGGTCAGGGTCGGGTGGAAGGACCTATGCCTCTCTTCTTTGGCAGTGTGCCAAGCAAGGGATGTCTGTTTGGTTTATCCAGACCTAGAACAAGATCCAAGGTCTCAGGATCGGCCTAGAAGAAGAGAGGAGGCTCGGCTCTAAACAGGCCGTGCTGTGAAGTATGACTTGATATTCAGAAGGTCCCCTATCGCCTTGATGCCCCAGAAACAGCCTACTTTGTGGATATTGAGGTGAAGGATGCCAAAAGGGATTTAAACTTAAGTTTCCTGCCAGTCTTGAAATGGGCTCTTGAATATAAATTAAGCAGACATTCCTGTCATTGGCAGTAGCTTTGGCAGGCAGTTGTACCTTGTGCCTAACTGGAAACACCCCAGGTGACCTCTATACCAGCTGCTCATCCATTGCAGGTGGACGGCTTTGTGTGGGAGGGGAGTGTCTCTCTCCAGTGCTGATAGTTTGCAGAGGAGGGGGTTCCTACATCAGGCTCAGAAAGTGCCACTCAGCCTTGTAGCTGGTGCGTTCTTTGAATAAACCATTGAGTCTGTAGGAGCAAGACCTCTGTGCTGTTTGTCTCTCTAATAATCTTGAGAAGTGACAAACAAAGAACAGGAGGCAGGGAGAAGGTGTGGATGGAAAAAGGAAACAGAAGAAGAGTTTGGGAAAGGAAAACAGAATAACTGGAGAGCAAAGAGGGACAAGGGTAAAGGACTTGGAATTGGTTTGGGGCCTCCAGAAGCTCGTTGGTGGCTCTGATGCTGTGAGCTGTCCTTGGCAGAGACAGGCTCGCCATTTCTGGACCCTGAGGCTCAGTGCACATTGTCTAAGTAGGGCCGAGTACTCTGCATCTCTCTGCAGAGGTTCAGAGCAGAGGAGGGAAATGAAATTTTAGAAAATGTTCAGCCCAACCAGCTGTTGACTTGAGCTCATTCTGCTGAAACATTTCCTTGAGAAGAAATGAAAACTGCAAGGTCAGCGTCTGTAGCTTTCCTTTATGAGAAGCATCTTTAAAAAAAAAATATGTTGCAAGATTCACCTGAGACAGAACTCCATCCTGTCTCAGGCTCAAGTGCATTGCAGAAGTTTCAAGGATTCCATCTGTCAAAGTCATCTGTCCTTCCTTCTCACTCACTGGTATGCTGAGGCCCACAGAGAAGTGACTCGTGTAGGCTCCTTCCACTTGTTAGGGCACACCTGGGTCTAGAACTGAGCTCCCTATCAGAGTCGCGGTATCTGGTGATTCAACCGACTTTCATGAGGTCACTTTTTCTAGAAGTGTGAGTGAAGTTAAGGAAACCCACAGGGGAGCCACCCAGAAACAAGTGACAGCAGGAAGCCACTGCCTCCCCTAGGGCTGAAGTAGCAAAGGGAGCGAGTGTTAAGTCTACTGAGAGCTGAGTCTGGGGAAGACGCTTCCTGACCCTTAGCTGTGCAGGGTCACAGCCACTGCCGGAATGGTGGCACCAGTGCAGGGAGGAAAGGAGGAAGAAATGCTTCAACTTCTCTCCTGTGCTCCCAGCTCCTTCCATTGCCTACCACTGGGCCACCCCAACTAGAAGCCAGCCTTCAGGGAAGCCTGGGCATGCAGCCCAGGGAGCCCAGCCTCTGAATAGGGCAGAGAATAGATCTGGTGGTGGAGGTAAATGTGGAATAATCAGAAGCCCAGATATCCCGATTTCCCACGTAATATTCTTCCTGACATCATCTTCCGCTAGACTCTGGGGATGGGGTAAAGTGGGTCGAGTTCAATGTTTTGCCCTGAAGGGGAGGAAGCACTGAGACTTCTGTCTTAGGTGTAGGGATTTTCTAGTCGTCTTCCTGTAGCGTGGGTTCTTTTCACTCCCCAATGGACGAATACATAGTTAACTGCCATGGTTTTAAAACCCATACATTTAAATTTTATTCTTTCTGAGAACTAACTTTAAGCTGAAAGCTATTAACATCCTTGTCAGTTTTTCTTTTCTCACTACATGTGGTCAAAGAATTACTCAAAGATTCTTCAGGGCTGTTTAGATGTAGGGTTCGAACGTCCTCTTGTGACAGAATCTTGAGAACTGTATGAGACAGAGTGGTCCGGCCTCTGGTCTTCCCTGCTTCTGGAAGTTTCTTCCTGGTTTCTGAGCTTCCTACAGGCACAAACTCTATAAAGACAGCATAGAAGCTGGAGGGAAAAGGATTAAGGGAAAAGTCCTTATTTTTAAAAATTTATTTAAAAAATGTATTTTTTAAAAGTATTTATCTTTTTTTTTTTAGTGAAAGATAATACATGTGATTTACATAAGTGGTATAATACCTTTCATGTTATTCATGATTTTTTTAAATTTAATGCTTGCTTTGAGATTTATTCTTATCAATTGATAAGTGTGTATTAATTTATTTAACTGCTGTGTAGAATTCTAGTGTGTGAATTAAATAACTTACTTGCTCATAGACAAATTCTAGTGTGTGAATTAAATAACTTACTTGCTCATAGACAAATTATGTAGTGGTTAGTTTTTCATAATTATAAGCATTGTTGCAGTTAATATCCTTGTCCATGCCTCCTTGTGTAGGTATGGGGAGCTCAAGGGACAGTGAGGAGGAATAAGCAATGAGGAGCATTTTTCAGTAGAGTGGGCAGCTCGAAATGCAAACTTCTGTTTGTAGGTTCAGCAATATTTATTGAGCACCTGCTGTATGTGTGACACTATTCTAGGAAGAGGGAAAAACTGAGGCGAGTAAAGGAAGCATAGGCCTTGCCCTTAGTGAAATATATACTTTGTTGAAGGGGATATTAACACAAAATAAATAAAATTCAGGATCCGTTTAGATCAGCATAAATATAAGTATGGCTGTGAGAGTAAAGAAAAGAATGACTAACTGCTGGGGGAAATCTGGGAAGATCTCTACCCACCCCACCTTCATATAAAGCCACTGCCTCACCTGGGACGGGGGCGATCAGGCAAGGAGCAGGTGGAACAGATGGTATCGTAGGCAAAAGCAGCAGAACGGATAAAGTCATGGATACATGGAAATGCAAGACATGTACAGGGCACGAGGTCCAGGGAATAGAAATTGAATGGAAAGGATTTTAATGAAGCTGTGAATTTTCTGGCAAATTCATCTTCTTGGTGGTCTAGACTGCCACCCACTAAAACTCATCATTAGAGTCATGCCTGCTCATTCTTTACCCATTTTTTACCTACATTTAAAAAAATTTTCTTTCTTAGGTATAATTTGTTACCTTCTGTATTTTATATATCCCCACTTGGTTTCTATCAGTTCTTTTTGGAATAAAATGGGTTAAAAATAGCACTATTAAGTAAATGCTTAAGGAATAAAGAATAAGACATTTTGCCCATTGCAGTGGCCCCGAATCAGCCTTTTCCTCCTCCTTCTCCTTCTTGCTGTTGTTGTCACAGTATATAATGTATCAGTAATAACTGCAGTCGATTGCTTTTATTACACCTATTAAATGAGGTTCTGAAAGCTCATTACCATCCAGCCTTCTCTACATTATTCCTGCCTTTTCTACAGCTCTGCTGCTCAAGTGAATTTGTGGGTATTTCTCTTCAGTCATGTAGAGTGAGTTTGGTCAAAGTTAAATGCCAAAGAACAAAAGCTGATTGGTTCAGAATTGGTTGACCAATAAACACATTTTTAAAAAGAGGGCATAGATTTAGGCTTATGGAAACTTACTATCTCCCGGTATCAACAGGTCCTCAATAGATCAGAAGTATCCTCTCCCGTCTTTTGATATTTCAGCTCCTTCCCTCACTTTTGGCAGTGCTCATGGGTGCCTCAGCAGAGAAAAAGTAATTGAGTGGAAATGATGTGTACAACTTCTGGGACATGGTCTTCACACGTATCCGCTTCCTCTCCTTCTCTTGGCTCTTGGGAAGTGGTGGCAACTGGAGCAGACACTTGGACACATGCATGGAAGCATGTGTGGAGGACGGATGAGCCTCTCCACCAACCTGGAAACCTCACAGTACTCCTGGAGCAGAGCTGCCTACAGCCCTGGGCTGTCCACCCACTTCTGGTCTCTTAGAGAAACAAATGTCTATCTCATTTAAACCACTGAATTTTCAGGTCTCTTTGTTATGGTAGCTTAACCTAGAACCTAACAAAAATACCTAGTTAAGAGAAAGAAAAACTATGGGTAGATTAAATACATCTTTTTAGAATATAGGTAAATGTGGCAGGGTGACAGTTCAGCAGACTTTATTTTTCAGAGACTTTTAGTGATTTTTTTCCCTTCAATCTGAATACCTTTTGATGAACTATATTCTAATTTTTCCACAATCCACACCGAGCCTTATTTTCTTTTATCTACTAGATTCACACATTTATATTATCCTCCTGGCTCCTGTGGACATTTGAGTTTGTTACTCCTGAAAACAATCCCAACAATTTTTTGCAAATTGAAAACTCTCATTTATTAACACCGTGTGATAACAAGCAGGGTTTCTTTAACATGCTACAGTCTGGAAACGATAGCGTAGATCAGATCACACCACTTACCGGCATTCACTGGGGCCTGAGAATAGCTTAGAAGTATTGTACTGCTGGGACTCTCTAGATATTGGATAAATACACCAGATCTGTCTTACTCATGTTCCTGGGGGAGCAGACAAGAAAACAAATTTAGTGGGGTTCACCAAGGGGGATGAAGATAAAATGTGACACGGTCCAGAAAGCAGAAGAGACTTGGGATTAGTTTTCACTTGACACGACATTTAATGAGGCAGTGGTTAATGAAGCTTGAGAACTCAGATATTTCAGCCCTTTAAACCAGCATCGAATGAAACAAAAAAAGTCAATTTTATAGATGAAAAATAATGTGACTTGTTCTCCAAAGCTTGTGTTCATCTTGCTCGCTGTCACAGCATTTTAGGAAGAACTGTGGATATGAGAAAAAACATAGGTGGAGACCTCTGGAAGCCCTGGGCAGAGAATGACCTTCAAAGCCCAGGAGGTCCAGTGGGTTTATTGTGGGAAGTTATGTGGGTAAGGACAGAGCGGGGAGTTTCAGTGGACCGATTTAGAGTTAAAACTGGAAACTGTGATGTTTGGAAACTACAAGTCAAAATGAGTGGGAGTCAATGAAGGATGTAAAATCTCACAAAATCCTAAAGTAGAGTTCAGCAAAAGCAATCGAGGCCTCAAGT
Organism: Macroglossus sobrinus; assembly: GCA_004027375.1. Taxonomy (NCBI): domain Eukaryota; kingdom Metazoa; phylum Chordata; class Mammalia; order Chiroptera; family Pteropodidae; genus Macroglossus; species Macroglossus sobrinus. The sequence goes on from PVKZ01000955.1 coordinate 139,208, forward strand.
CTCTGGAAATCCAGCTAAGTGGCAATTGGCATCAAAATGCCAAAGCTGCAAAGCAAAGCTGTGTGGGGTATTTGCCTTGCTTTATTGAGACAATTATCAAAATAACATTCTTTATAGCAAAAAACCCAGTCTGAGATATGATCTTGTATTTACTGCCATGTCTCTTTAATCTCCTTCAGTCTGGGAGAGTTTCCTAGTCTTTCCTTAACTCACATGATTTGACACTTTGGAAGATTACTGGACAATCATTTTGTGGAATATCCCTAAAATTAGCTTTGACTGATGTTTCCTCCTGATAAGACTCAGCTTCTGCATTTGTTGTGGGTGGGAAGTTGTATGTGGGCAGAAATGTCACAGAAATGATGCTGTGTTCTCACTGCATGTCATCAGGTAGTACATGATTTTGATGTGATCCATTATTGGTGGTGTTACCTTTGATCACTTACTTGATAGTGTTTGCCAGGTTTTACTGCTATAAAGTTTATGTTTTTTTCTCTTTGTAATTATGTTTTTTTTTCTCTTTGTGAGGAATTACTGTGAGATTATGTAAATATTGTTTCTCTTCAAATTTTCATCTAATAGTTTAAGCATTCATTGATGTTTCTTGGCTCAATTAATTATTACTATTGTAATTGTTATATAGTGATTTTCTACTTCTATTATTACTTCTATATGGATTGATCAGTTGGCATTATGCCATAAGGAATAACTTTTTCTTCTCCCCATTTGTTTGTTTATTTATTTATATCATGGATTCCTGTTACAGTTATAATGAGTTATAATCTATTAATATAAACATTTATATAAATTCTGAAATGGACCCAGATTACGCCAGTAAGATCCCCTTCAAGTTGGATCCTGTGTCCCATTCGTATATATCCATTATTCATTGAGCTCTTCCTTACTTTCTAGCATGATATGATGCTCTGGACTGATTTTGTACATTCCCTGCAGCAGCCCTGACTCTGACATTTCTCCAAGGGGCACTGGTTCCTTTTATGGAGAATGGTATTTAAAAACTAATATCTGATCATCAGGTCTGCTTACTGCCACACACACACACACACAAACATTTATATTTATTCCTATATCACTCTATACTGAGATATACGAGTGCACCCCAATACTTTCAATTTTAATTCAACGCTACATTTGTAACTCCCTTATCCTTGGTTTCAATTATCCTTAACATACTTAGAAATTGGATCAAACCCCTCTATATATTATCAATCTCCTGTAGCCATAGTTTTCTCCCACCCTGCCCCAAGCAGATGCTGTTCTGACCTTTCTCAGGCTCTAACACCTGACTCTGGGCTCGGATCACATAGACTGCCTCCTTATCCTGCTCAGGCTTTATTGCTCCGCATCGGGCCATGTTTTTACCCCCAACCTGTGCAGGAGCCCTCATCATCCCACTGAGGCTCCAACATTTGCCATTGGCCATGACAGCACCGTACTCTCAACACAGATGCCTGCCTTGCTTGGTCCACAAATTGGCTTTGGACTGTATTATTTAGAAAGGCTGGAACACAGCCAGGAAAAGCAGAAAGGTAGGAATGCAGATAGGAAGCTGATACATTCTTCTTGGGAATAATTAGAAAATAGGTAAACTAGGGAATGGTCATAAAAAAGGGCCGTAAAAGTAGGTGGTGGAAAGGAAGCGGATAGTTAATGAAGCCTTGGAAGAAGAAGTCAAGGATGACAGAGACAGACCTCAGAACTGCACAGGTGGCATCAGAGAGAGGAGCTGAGTGGTGTGTAAGAGATGGGGGAGAGGAGTTTGGCACATGCTTTGATGTGAGGTTATTGAGGAGGGAGTGGAGAGCTATCTAACAAGTTGATTGAATAGAGGTTTTCCAAAACTTTTTTCTTATAAAATAGCCAGTTATTTGGGGCCCTTGGGAATGTGGCAATTTCCCAGAAGCAGAATGTAGGAACTCTGAGTCATAAAGACCCATTATTGTGCAAATTTCTACAATGCAAAATGAATTTATAAACGTCCCATTTAAGCTCCAAGAAAAGTAAGCAAAAACGTTTTTTGTAAGTGAAGAATAGCATATGGAAATTAGTACAGTGTCCATTGTTACTAATTTAAAGTATACAAAATGTCATTCGTATTTCTTTTGATTAATGGGCTTTTTGAATATAGACTTTAAGAGTAGTTATAGGTTCACAGCAAAATTGAGCAGAAGGTGCAGAGATTTCCCATGTACATAACTCTGACTCCTATCCCACATACATAACTTCCCTTGTACCGACACCCCCCACCAGAGTGGTACATGGTTATAACTGATGAACTTAAACTGGCACATCATTATCACTTAAAGTCCATAGTTTACATTAGTGTTCACTTTTGGGGTAGTACATTCTGTGGGTTTGGACAAATATATAATGACATGTATTCACCATTATAGCATCATATGAGTAGTCTCACTGCCTTAAAAATCCTCTGTACTCTGCCTATCTTAATACTTTATTTCAAGAATAGAAAGACTATTCATAAAAACTTCTACTGGGTCACTTTCAACCTACCCTTCCGTTTCTATTTTGTTACAAATTTCTCAAGTGTGAGTTCTGCTGAGGAATTTCTCAGGAATTTAACCCCATTTCTGGGAAGCAAATACTGTGATAACCATGAGACTAAGTTCATGGATCATGAAGTTCACAACCTATTATCAGATAAACTTAAACCTTCACACCATTTGATCTTTTGGTGTTTTATGTGCAAATCTCTACTCTGTCAGTTTTCTCAGGGTTGTCTGATGTCTCCAGGGAGTCCCTAAGCCTTATGCTATTTCTTTAAGGGGTCAGTCACCTGATAGTTCTAAAAAATGTAAGCTATGCAAAGTGGTTGGCTTCAGAAAGTCTATAGAGCAGTGAGATCCTATAAGAACATCTAACAAATATATGATTGGTGAATAATTGGCTCTTATTTTACAAAAGTGAACATCTTGATGAATTAATTTTATCATTTACATTTTAATGTTTGTTTCTGTTTAGATATTTGACATTAAATTTGTACATAATAAAATCTCTAATGGCTTAATTTTATGCCATTTTTATGTCTCTTAAAAGGGAGCAATTTTAAAATGAAAAAAAAAAAAAGCAAATTAAAAAAAATGAAGAAGAAACAGTTTAGCTGTTTACCTATGCCCAGAGACTGGCTAGAAATCAAGATGACATATTCGTATCTAGCAGCTGCTTTATCTCGATTAAACATGTAGAAATCTTTTAGTATTTAGGAAGTGACCTTTGTTTAAAATTATGAGTATTAAAACCTAATACTCATACTCATAATAAGTATGAGTATTAAAAACTGCTTTTCTATTTTTACATGTCTCATAGTGCTTCAGAGTCTCTAAACCTAAAACTGTCCTTCAAAAAAGGTTTATTTAAAAAAAAATGCTTCAGATGACTCTGTAAGAAAAAAGAAAATGTGATGGCCGGGGAAAAATGTCACATCAACAGATTTAGGAGGAAATTGAGACAAGGAATAAAAGAATAACCTCAGGAATTTCAAGCAGGGCAAAAAGGATGAACCAAAATATAGAGAAATGATGCTTCCCTGACTGTGGGTCACCCACATAATAGTCCACACTCTTCTCCTCACTGACAAGAATAAAACTGGAGGAAAGTACCTGAAAGATCACGAACAGTCACAGCTTAACGATGGATATGTTCTGAGAAACACGTCGTTAGGCAGTTTGATCGCTGTGCGAACCTCGCAGAGTGCACTTACAAACATGGTGGCTTGCTCCTAGGCTAGAAGCACATGCAGCATGTTACTGTACAAAACAACACGAGATTAAGTCGAGCACAGGAGAAAATGGTGCAATCAAGGGATGTGTAGACACGAGATGTATGACGTTGCTGCTGGCATACTATGGCATGCTGTTTTACAGCAAACTTTTTTTATAAGTAGAAAGAGTGCTTATAAAAAAGTCACTCTAAAATACTGATAAAAAGTATAAGGTAGTATATATTCAAACCAGTAACAGTTGTTTGTTATTAATTGTTACCTATTGTCCATAAGTACGTGCTGTACTTTTAAGAGCCTGACAGAGCAGTAGGTTTGTTTACACGAGCATTGCGAAGATGTGGGTAATGCCCTGCTTTACGACCTCACCACGTGATGACGTTAGGACGTTATGACGGCTGCTACGTCACTGGGCGATAGGAAGTTTTCCGCTCGGTACCGTGGGCAAGTATGTGGTTCGTCATTGGCTGGAATGTCGTTATGTGGCGCATGACTGTAGTTCAACTCCGTGCCATGAAACCAGAGGAAGCTGAAGTTCGGAGAGACTGAGGGACCTGTGTGAGGTAAGGAACCATTAGGGCTGAGCCGGTTCTGAGCCTGGGGTGCGGATTCTGGGAACCCACCTTTCCTTGTGCCCTTGTGGCTCTTCAGCGAGTCTGCAGTTCTCCTTGTTACCTCAAATTGTTCTTGGTTTTGCTGTTTTGGACTCAAAGTATCATTACTCCAGAGAGATCAAGGCATAACCCCTACACATTTTGGACTAACCTTGCTTAACTATACCTCAGCACCAGAAATGACTTGTGAGGACGGGGATGGTGGGCACTGGTCAGGAAGAGGCGTGTGCATGCAGTGTGGCTGGGAGAGAATATTGTAGAACGCTGATGTGTGATAGAGGGTGTGTTGTTGCAGCCACTGCATACCCTTTCTTTTAATAAGTTGGATTTTACTTAATGAAACAATTCTGGTCTTAGTGCACTAAATAATAATGATCATAATCATAATAGCCAACAATAAGCTTTATGTATATTGCATACCAATTAAAATGCTTGTCACATCTTCCTTTTTTCAGACTACCTGTTTGTTTTTCTTTAAATACCCGAGGGAGGAAGGGAAAGCAATTTTACTGACAAGAGCAGATTAAAAGCTAAGCAGGATGTAGTATCCCTGAATCGCCTTTGACCTTTATGTAGCTACAATCACTGTGTACATGTTTTGGATTTCACATTTTTCTTTTTCTTTTATTTTATATCAGGTTTCCACAGCTGGACTCAGTTCATGGGCTTATCATGTTAACACTACCCTGCTAGATGCCCATTACAGTTTTATACTCTAATTCCATCAACTGGTACTTGGATTGTTTCCAATTTTCCTAATCTCTAAAGAGCCCTGCTATGCCCTTCTTTATACAGCTCATCTTTGGCATTATCTATCAGGTTAATTTCTTAGGATGTACCCCTCGAAGTGAAACTGTAAAGTATCATATGTAAACATCTGATAGTTCTTTTCTCATCCTGTCAGTTTGCTCTCCAGACTGAAGCAACTCACGATGTCAATAGTCATAATTATATTTTTTCACAGAATTGTATATGTTGAGGTTTATTTGTTTTAATAGGAATGTAGTGTCACTTCCAAGCTTTAAAAAAATCTGCATTTCTTAAATTGTTACTAAAGCAGTGCCTTTTTTTTTTTTTACAGTTTGTGCTTTTAGCATGTATTTCCTTTTTCCAGTTACAGAATAAGGCCTTGCATATCTACATTGATTATTTGTGTGTGTTGGGTGCTGAACTTCAGTTATGTCTATCACATTTCTCCCATTCTGTTGCATTCCTACTTATTTAAATAGATTTTAAACCATATTTTGTTTTCATTTTTATATTTATAAAAATATCCATATTTTCTCTGATGACAAATTCCATATTTTCAGTGTTTAGAATACTTTCTCCTCTTTACGGAGATTCCATATGCTTTGCTCTCTCCCATTTGATTGTACTTTATTGCCGAAGTCTTTCAATCCAACTGGAACTTACTTCAGTATATTATTAGTAATACTGGGTCCATATTACATTTTTTGTTCGGCAAAAGACATACTGTGTTCCTTCTCTGTGTCCAGTTCTGTGCTAGGCATTGGTGATGTTAAAGAGAGGTGATATAATCTTAGGGGCAGTTTCTGCCTTCAAGGATCTTACAGTCTACACAACAAACAGGTGAGTGTGCCCAGGTGTAGAGCAGTTGTATAGTGTTAGGATGTTGATAGATAGAGGCTATGGAGGAACACTAAGCAGGGTTGCTTAACCCAGTCTTGCTGACTGAAGGGAAGACTCCTGGAAAGAAAGGATATCTAATCTGAGACCTGAAAACCTGTAGGAGCCAGGTAACAAGGAAATCAGGAGGAGGACTGTTCCAGGCAGGGGAACAGCAAATAGAAAGCCTAAGTCAGCAAGAGCTGGTTCTTCTACAGGTATCAAGTCCTGAGCCTTTCTGGTACTAAAAGTACTTTGAAAAGGAAGCAAAAGTAACCTCTACTCATCTACCCTTGCTGACTGCCTCCAGAGAGTTAGTTTTTGGCATTGCTACATTTTACTGCTCCAGATAAATAAAGCCCTAGACTCCTGGTACATGTAGTCAGCCTTGGGCAGAAATAAGGCCCTAGAGAAGTGGGGTTCCACTTCTCATGTAACAGACTGAAGGAGAGCAGGAAAAGAGTAAATGTTTAGAGGCCTTGAAGAGGAATTTTTATTCAAAAGGCTAATCAGCTCTCTGTTCTGCTTCTGTGAATATGCTTGTTGCATGGGCTGTACTCAAAATTGACTAAAGACTCACTTGCTTTTGCTTGTTTAGTCTAAGCAACCAATGTAACCTTGTAATTGTTTGTACCCCCTAGCAACTCCCATGCTTTTGTAATACTTTGTAATTGCCGGTAGCCCATAGCAACCCCCCTCCCGCCCTTGTAAGACAATGTAACTACCTGCAACCATAGCAACTCCCTCCGCTTTGTAGAGGCCTGAGTTCAAATTAAAATCAGGCAGTGTTGAAAAGGGTTTCTGTAAGGTAAGTTGCAACTGAACTCTGGGCCCAGATCTTCAGAGCACTAGCTCCTCTGGGACCGCCGGTGTAATAAACCTAAGTTCTCCAGCTCTCTAGGTGCTGTTGGTTTCTCGCTGGTCTGATTTTGGATCTTTTCTGCAACATTTCATCTTGATTTTTTGGCCTTTCCCGAAAAAGCCACTGAAGTTAGGGGATCTGGCCAGGGCCCAAGAAAGGTTCTCCCCACCTTAGATCGATCGCTTGCCATTTTCATCCCAGAGGGTGAGAGGAGGGAGGACAGATGATTGCTGCCAATATTTCCTAGGAAGCTTTGAGAAATGGACCTCTTAAGAATCACTTGGTACTAAAACTACTTAATTATGCGTTAAAAATACTTAATTCAATTGGCTTAAGTGAAAGGATCAGGGAAGAATTCGGATGTTTGGAATAGGACTTTTGGCAAACTGCAGATATCTGAGTATAGACTGAAAGGCCAGAGGAAAGGGAACATGAACTGCTTAGGAGCTTTCCTTTCTCTCTCTCTTTTTTTTTTTTTTTAATGAGCCAGGAACATTTTAACACTGTCATTAAAAACATCCTCATTGTATTGCACTATGATGGCAGGATGTGGAGACTTTTTGTTTTTATTAAATCCACATTATATGTCAGAATATTGAAGGAGAGGAAACACTGTTCCTTTGAGACCCTCTGCCCTCCCAGGTTCTTTGGCTGGGATCCTACAAAACAACTAAAGACAGATTAATAAGAGAAAAACAAATGGAAGTTTTTATTTGTTTTTCTCTTCAGGTTTTATTTTAAACTTTTTCAAGCCTTATTTTATTTTATCTATTTTTTAATTTTCAGGTACAGTTGACATTCAATATTATATTAGTTTCAGGTGAACAACATAGCAGTTAGGAATTTATGTAACTTACAAAGTGATTCCCCAATAAGTCTAGTACTTCCAGACATCATACATAATTATTATAATATTATCGACCATATTTTCTATGCTATACTTTACGTCCCCCTGATTATTTTGTAACTGGTAATTTGTACTTCTTAATCCCTTCACCTTTAAGTTATTTATAACTGCAAGTTTGTACTTCTTAATTCCCTTCATCTTTTCTGCTTCCCTGCTCCTGTAACCATCAGTTTATTTTATGTATCTATAAGTTTGTTTCTATTTTGTTTGTTCATTTGTTTTGTTTTTCATATTCCACATGTAAGTGAAATCATATGGTATTGGTCTTTCTATCTGACTTATTTCACTATACTCTCTAGGTCCATCCATATTATCGCAAATGGTACAATTTCATTCTTTTTTTATGGCTGAGTAGTATTTCATTGTCTATATGTACCACAACTTCTTTATCCAATTTTCCATCAATAGACAGATTTTTCCAATAACTTGGCTATTGTAAATAATGCTGCAATGAACATAGGGGTGTACATATCTTTTCGAATTAGTGTTTTGGATTTCTTCAGATAATTACCCAAAAGTGGGATCTCTGGGTTATATGATAGTTCTAGTTTTAATTTTTGAGGAACCTTCATACTGTTTTCCATAGTGGCTGGACCTACTTGCAATCCCATCAACATGTGGGTTACCTTTTCTCTACATCTTCACCAACACTTGTTGTTTATTGATTTATTGATGATAGTCATCCCATTAGGTGTGAGGATGACTCAGCAATACATCATTGTGGTTTTAATTTGCATTTCTCTGATGATTAGTGATGTCGCACCTTTTCATATGTCTATTGGCCATCTGTATGTCTTTGAAATGTCTCTTAAGGTCCTTTGCCCATTTTTAAATTGGTTGTTTGTCTTTTTGGTGTTAAGTTGTATGAGTTCTTTATATATTTTAGATATTAACCGCTTATCGATGTATCATTGGTGAATATCTTCTCCCATTCAGTAGGTTGTTTTTTTGTTTTGTTGGTTTCCTTTGCTGTGCAAAAACTTTTTAGTTTGATGTCGTCCCATCTATTTTTGCTTTTGTTTCTCTTGCCCAAGGAGACATATCAAAAAAAATGTTTTACTAAGAGCATTAAAACAAACAGAAGTTTATTAACAAATGCTTATTGCATACATGTGGGAGAGACTGATGAATAATTCAAAGGGGAAGTTAGAATTTGGGGCTTATGTGGCATCTTAACAAAGGACAATATGTTTTCAGAGAAGTGACAAGATAAAGGAAAAGGAACTTAGGCTTTTAGAGTTGGTAAACTGGACAAGTAAATACATGGGGGAAACTAATGGAAAATAAAGTTTGTCATAGTAAAGTCTGTTCATCTGGTGCTGTCTTTGAGCTGATAAGAGTTTAAAGTCGTCTCTGGCGATTAAGAATTGTTCTTCCCTTCATAGTAGAGACGGGGGTTGGTAGAAAGTTTTTCTGTGTCTACTTCTTCTCAAGTGCCTTCAGCATAAATAATCCTTATGTCAAAGTGGCATATTTTGGGGTGGCATATTCTGATACCCTACAATGTGATCCTTTTTTGGGGGTGAAAATTCCCAGGATATGTTTGAAGATGCTTTTAGCTATCATTTAAGTCTTCCCATATGCCTTTTATATCATTTCTTATGGTATTGTTCTGTTCTATAATCTCTTCATTAATTTTTTTGTCTGCTCAGTTTACTTCATATCCTTAACCTTGACCTTGGTCTGTATCCTAATACATTTCTCCTCTGAATTGCTTTATGTTGTTTCCATTTTTCATTGCCCCATATAGCCATCTTTTTGGATCAAAATTTGTTGCCAAATTATTTCAGTCACTGTATCTTGGACTATCTCCTTCTTGCAGAGAGAAGAGTCATCCTGCTTGGTGTGCATTGTGATCACATCTATTTTCTGAGCTATAGATCTTCTCTCCAGTCCCCTTTCCTCACCTGAGGCAAAGTTTGACATTGTTCTTTCTCTGCTTTAACTTATGCCACTTTTCTTCTTTGTGATGTGTTAGAATATCGATTTGTCTTCAACGTCTAAAACTTGGAAAGTATTTTGTTTGGAGGGAGTCTTTCTTTAAGGATTTTTTTTTTTTTTTTTTTTAAGGATTACTCTTGAGTGGAACTCTGTGCCTGTCCCTGTTTAATACGAGGGCTTAGCCTGTCTTTCAAGTCTGCAAAATCACCTTCATTTCTTGGGCTGTGGTCTGTGCATTTCAAGCCTTTTCAAATCCATTGAGCCTTTCAGTTATTCACAGATGAAGTCTCTTCTCTTTTCCAGGTGTGTGGGTTTATTTATTTGTTGTGTTGTTGTTATTGTTATTAGTAGCAGTAGTCATTTGTTACCTTTGGTTTGGGCTTGCCGTGCAAGGACATCTTCAGGACTGCTCCTTCGTGGCTGTCCCTAAATCGCAGGCTTTTCCAGCTATTGACTTAGATTATTGAGGTTGTGGAAGTGTATGAGAAAATGTATGAGAGAACGCATACCGCAGGATGGAGAAGTGCACCGTGGCCTGTATCCTAGAAGGTATCTGGGTGGGATATGAGGAAGAGGAATGCATGAAGGGGCAGAAGGGGATTTAGAGGGGAAAGAGAGGGACCCCCAGCGTTTAGCATTATGATGGGCCCCTTACAGTTTGGTGTTATGGTTAAGGTGCTCTGTTTTTCCCCAGAGGAAAACTATTTGAGACCTTCTCCACACCTCTGTCTTTTGAAAACAGAGGCCCCCAAATTGTGACTATTCTCATGTAAAACTTTATTCTTTCCCTGTTGGTGCTCAGGGCTCCCTAATGCTCACAAGAGTCTGGGGGTTGTCTAGTTTGGCTCAATGTCATCTCATTTCCTGACTGTGAGTAGATGCTTACTTTGGAGAGTCGTGTATAAATAGCAGAAGCTGGGTGAAGTCTCGGCTCCCAGGGTTGATGTGCTCCAGTTCTTGATGATGCAGCAGAGGGAGGTGGTGGAGGTTTGAATCACAGAGAATGAGTGTCCCAGCTGGTTCAGAAGCTCTGGGGAGAGGGGCGTTAGGTCTCTGCCACAGCTGAAGCTCAGGGGTGGAGTGAGTTCCTAGGCTACACAAGGGGGCACTCACCTCTTCAGATAAAGCTGTCCTGTAATCAGGGCGCGGACCTCACTGGTGGAGGCTGGTCCTCTCCTCTGCCTGGTCCTGGGCTGATGCTCTCCCCGTAGTTCCCTGACAATCAGTGAGTTTCCAGAGACACACTCATTCATGGGCACTCAAGACCTGGAAGGCAGGTCCTAAGTGCTCTCCCACTGGTGACAGGATAGATTCCCGAGGTTGAACACAGAGCCATGGGTAGGGCCAGAGCAGAAACCAGAGGCCCCATCCAGATGCGGTTCCCGTACTACACCGCTTCTTGCCTCCCACATGACCTGTTCCTCTGGCATGAAGGAAGCTCCTTGCCATGCCTTGCTAAGGGAGACAGACCCCTTGAGGGGTACCTGGGTGGTTTCTTTGTGTTGCCTGTATGTAGCTGGCAACTTATTATTTTTATTATTTTTAACAAAACAGGTTTCATCTATACAGGGAGCCCTTCTGATAGAATCTCCACCATCTATCACTGAACCTAAAGGAAGAAACCATTTTGGCAAGAAAGGGCACAGAAAAAGGAGAGTGGCTGGCAAAATCCAATGCTGGAGAGAAGCCAAAGAAAACGAGAACTGAGGAATTTCATCCATAGCATGTCACTGGTGACCTGGGAGAGCACAATTTCTGTCAGTTGAATCAATAGACACTGTACTGCAGGGAGTTATGAAGGTGATGAGAAAATGGAGACCTCAGATATATCTTTAGATGGTAGGAATGTAGTAGTGAAGAGAAATATGTCAGTTATGAACAATAGGTGTTTGGCCGTGTTTGATTGATCTCCAGTTACAGCCTATCTAATGTAAACCCCATAATACTGTACCTACTACTATTAGAATTGCCTTTTTTCCCTGGAAATATGCTGACCAGTGCCAGCCCTGCATAAATTCCAGCAAGGGCCTCAGCATCGGGCTCAGCGGGTTGCACACTGTCCAGTGCCAGGGGTGGCATTCATGTGATGTCACTGGTGTCTCTGACAGCTGTGCAGTATACAACCTGCACAATTAGACAGAGCAGCCCTGATTCCAGCACTGTCCATTGTAAAGCAAAGAAGTGAGTACGTTCTATAGTATTTGTCTGACTCTGAATATATTCCTTTTTGTCTGCCAGGGTTGGGGAAGTGATGCATCTGTCTTATCTCATTTATAACTGCGATTAAAAAATAAATAATGGCGAAAAGTAAATCTTATAAGTATATCCCTGACAGTAATAGTAGCTGTCCAGAGGAGAACATATGGTGATTGGATAAAAATAGGATAATAAACACATAGAGAGAAGTTCAGTAGAAATCCAAGGTCATAAATGTAATGATTATCCACTGAAGAGCAGTACAGAGTGTTTTTTTTTCCCAAGCAATATTCTTTGCTTCACAAGAGTAAACAAAGCTGAATACATAAAATATCTTTCGATCACAATCTAGTGGAAACATTAAGCAGGCTCGAATTTAATAGCATTAAAGCCACAGGGGAACAAAAGTAAAATTTGTTCTTAGAATATTCATCTTGATGTATATTAACATCTTGATCTATGTTACGTACAGAAGTTAAACCAGTGGGTGTATAAAGAAAATTGGTAAATGAAAATAGCTTAATTCAAACTTCTCATTTTACAGAAGAAGAAACCAAATCACAAGCAATTTGCTTAAAGTCGTATAACTAGTTTGTATCAAAACTGGAACTAGGAAAAGACATTCGGATCCCGTACTGGGTGCAGCCACCAGCAGTTATTTATAAAATCATATTTTCATACATAAAAGTCTTCTAATTAAGGGAGTTTAAATGAATTGTTTTGCAAACTAAATACATATATATCCTGCTTTAAGCAAATATGATATGTTTTAAAATTACAGATTTACACGTTATATAAATTAGAAGATAACTGGTTTTGAAAAGCTATTATTCTTCCAGTTATAAAAGATGTCTATTGGATACCTTTAAAGAACAAACTCTCCTTCCTCTGTATCCTTTCTTATTAAATGCAATCTGACTCACAGAAGTGCAATCAGCTTACCCATTAAAAAAGGAGTCTATTGTACAAAGCAAGGTTTATCTGTAAGTTATCATCCAACATGTAATTTTTTAAAATCACATTTTCATATGCCATATAGAGGAGCACAGCACAAATAAGGATTTACTAGTTTTCCTGACTATCTGCACCATTTTAAAGATTAGTGCTTAGGAGCTAGCAAGTACAAGCATAAATATGGCTTTAGCGATAGTGAGATTCCGAATACATTTTTCCACATCTATTTCCTGAACCTTTTGCATCTTGAATTTCTCCTGAGTGATGAATGAATGTGTAGAATATGGATTTTTTTTTTTGCACATGGTATTGATCTAAGTATTAGAGACATAAATGGTATTGGAATAAATTCTCTGGTCTAAAGATTCAGGTTAGGATTCAGCCCCAATGAAAGGCAGCCCCATTTGACAGTTGAGAGAAGCTCGTGAGGATTGGTGGAAATGGCCTCAAAAGATTTTGAATCCCATTGGTATGAGGTGTGTTCCGATAATGAAATTTTGCTGAGATTTCCTTGGTTATTAAGGGATTGATGAACAGAGAGGGATTTTATCAGAAAATGAATTTCTGATGCCCTCACAGGATTGTTGGGAGAATCCAATGTGATGATGGGAGCGAAAGTGCTTCATAAACGGTAAAATCCCATATAAAAATGCCACATGACCAGATTAAGCTTTAGCCATGTGGTGAGTAAGCAGAAGCTTTAGTAAGGGGATATCAGAGGCTATTTGGAGAGTCATTGCAAATGGTAGTGAAATGACCTTAACCCCTTTTGTTTTTGACCTTTGGAAGGGCAGAAAAGTACTGTTTATGGTGATAATGGGATAGGTGAGGCATGGGAATTTTTTGCTAATTAGAGGTTCAAGCCTGAATGAGGAACAGAAAATACAGTGCAAGGAAATTCTTTACATTTCGGTTTGAGTTGCCTCTCAGTATACACTGAGCCAACTGCCTCTCTTGCCCACATTTCTTCTCTCCTCTCTTTAATCCCATCATTTCTTAACTCCTCTTAACTCTCTCTTCCAGGCCCTAAGTCATGCTGTTGTATTTTGTTTTTCTCTTCATGAGGTTGAGGTTGGGGTGGAGAAAGAGAGGCTATGCAGTCTTCAGGGAAAAGGGATGAGACAAGTGGCCCTTTCTGGCATGGGGCTGGAATATTAAAGGGACAAATGTGATAAGGGTACCTGGGATTTGTTTTAATAAGATGTGGTAAGACACACAGACATGGAAAGGATTGGCATGAAGGGAGATGTTTACTCATAGTTTCCTAGAAAGAGGAAGCCTGGCATGCCAGGCAGGGCCACACAGGGAAGCACCAGGGCTAGTCGGGAGGCAGAGGGAGTGAGGAGAAAACGTGGGTCAAAGCCCTTATTGTGGTTTCCTTGGGCGGGAACAGGTGAGGCAGGTAAGCAGGTTTAGGGCTGGCCAGTTTGAATAATGTCAGAGGGCTCTGAGGCATGAGGACTGCTGCTGTCCCTGGTCTGGTACCTGGCCCTGGGCGATTAGAGCAGGGGAACAACAATGGCCCTGAGTGTGAGAGCCCAGTAGAGGAGGTGGTTGAAGATGTGGGTCCTGGGTTTGTTGGAGTAGATGAAAGGCACACTCCAGGCGAGTTATTTACTATCTTCAGGAACTGGCTAGCCCTGGAAGGGACAGTCTGTCCAGGGTCAGCAAGGCCCCAGATGTCAAAACATCAGAATACAAAAAATAGGACATGCTTAGTACAAAAGAAGACTTTAAGTGAATATTTCTACTGCTTAGATTGGCAGCCACTGGACACAGCCTCCACGTGCATGCTGAGGAGCCTTTTGAGAAGTCCCCTTTTAATGACTTTGCTATGGGATGGATCGCAGGCCTGGAAGGGGTTTGGGCAAGCACCCGGGGGAGGCAGGAGGAGCTAAACACCACAGAGTTGCCTAAGAAACTGTGGATAGTTTGAAAAGGGACTTCTTCAGGATACTTGATTTTGTTATAAATGACATAATAACCTCGTTCCTACCAATAAACCACTTTCTCTACCTGGCCAGATTTTAAAAAGCATTTTGATATAGGTACTTTACTTGGGTGCAGTACTCAGCAGATAAGTAATAATAGTTTGCATTTTTCTTTCTAGAAAGGTCTTTCTCTTGTTACCATTAAGGTCCCATGAAGAAAATGTGGATCACTCCATGTTCTCATTCCCTTAGGCTGTCTTTAAAGGGGGGAGGGGGGAAAGCAGGCTTTCTCTGCTCAGAATAACTTAGGTATATGGGGTCAACAACTCACAGAGGACAATTCAATCACTCCCCAAAGACAAGCAGCCATTTTTATTTCCTTTAATTTTTCCGAGGGGAAAAAATCTGCCTTCTCCGTGCTGATAGCGGTGGGGGCATGGCCAAGGAGGCTTACCTTTGCCTTTGAAGATACTTCGTCTTTTTTGGTAAGCCAAAAATGTCTCCTTTGAGTAAATGATCTATATCAGTCTTGTGGATGTCTCTCCTCTGCCTTTTCTGAGCCAAGATGGTGTTGACATAGGAGGAAGCTTTCGGTGAAGGAAGCTGGACCTAAGTGCTGGTCTCTGTGTGGTCCGCTGAGTTTCTCTACCTCTGTGGGGTGTCTCCTTAGTTCCTGGGCATCCTGCTGGGATCTGCTGTTGAAGTCCACCCTGGGGTAAGAGCCACGGCTTTTCTGTTGAAATGGTCAGAGTCAGCGGTTTCCTACCCCATCTCCTGCCCACCCTACTCTTCAGTACTCCTTTCCAAGTGCAGGGCCTCTCCTGCCCGTCCCGTCTCTCACACTTCCCCCACTCCCACCCTCACCGTACCCCCAGTATGGCTTTGCTTTCCAGTCCCAGTCAGCAGGCTTCCCTGGTTTGGGCAGTTCCTGTCCCCATCTTCCTGGCACAGTGAACCGTGTCACTTAGTCTTAATGGCTGCTGGGACCACAGAGAGATGATGAGGAAACATATTTTAAAATATTGTCACTAACACACAAGCCTTTAAACCTAGTAGAGTTACTGAAAAAGAAAAGCCGCCTTCACTTAAACCGAGAAAAGAGAGTCGCTAACGGAGCATCTCGTTTTTGGGGTAGCCATCTCACTGCGTCTCATCCGAGTGGGACTTGCCAGAATTAATTACCCTGAGGCTCTCGCACAGTGGTTCTTCTGACTGGCGGCTCAGGGGTTCTAGAATGTCGGTTTCCATGCCCAAGCCCTACTGACAGCTAGTTAAATCAGAATCTTTGGGGTCTGGGCTTTAGTAGTGTTTGAAAAGGTCCTAGGTGATTCTAACACACGACTAGGGTAGAGAATGACTACTCAATACCTCGGGCCAGCAGCAGTGGCTTCACCTGGGCACTGCAACAGACATGCAGGGTTCCACACCCGGAACAGGCCTGCAGACCCAGAATCAGCCTTTTAACAAGATCCCCAGATAGCTCCTCTGAGAAGCGCTGATAGCTCTGTGGACCGTTCCCGGAGGAGTCCTGACTCTCAGCTGTACCTGTAGGGCCTTCGGGGCCCTGCACTGGACAAGCCAGACCCTTACCCATCTCACCTGCCTCTTACCTCCGTATTGTGTGATAACCGAAGTCAAGTTAACATCCACATCACATGCAGTCTTGATGAGCTAGCTGTCGTCGATCTCAGGCACACACAGAGAGAATGAGAGTGCCAGGCCCATGTATGTGGCATCACTGGCAGCTCTGAGTTCACCAGTGAGATGACACCTGCTTGCGAGCCCCTGTGTTAAATGGAGGTTTGGTGAGCCATCTGCTTCTTTGAGCCTCAGGCATCAGAATCACCTTCCTCTTCACCTCCCCTCTCTCAGTTTTTCCAGAGCAACCAGGTTGTAGAAGTGGTAGAACACCAAGGGGCGGGATGAAGGGGAAATGCATGCCCTCAGAGGCAGAGAGAGCTGGGTGTGACTTTGGGCATTCACAAGGCCAACCAAACTTGCTATTATTACTTGTCAGTACTCTGTCAGTACTCAGGAGTAACACTGTCCCACTTATGGATATCAAAGAAGTACTAAGTTTGTGACGAAAAAAATTATAAATAATAAATTTGTGGCAATGGCGCTCATCTTTCCTTCCATTTCAGCGGTTAAAGGGTGATAGAAAGGAAAGTAAATTTTATAGACTGAAAAGAGGAAGCACGGGGGCCGTGTCTGATTGACGAGTATTTGATTAAGGTGAGGTTTTAGAAAAGCAAGGGAAACTTTCTAGTTGGTCTCTAGGTGTATTTGACAGTCTTGTTTGGCTGTGAGGGGTCAAGCGAGCAGTTAGGGGACGTTTCAAAAGAGGAAAGATTGTTCAGTGTTGGGGTGGGGGATTTTCTGTGGCTGGTCATTTCCTGGAACAAGTAAGGGCTAATGGGGTGCTTTTTTTAGGGTAATGATCTTCATAAGAAGCTGACTGCCATGGCATATATATTTTTTTTCTCACCGTATTTCAGGGAGAAAATTAATTGCATCTCATGTCTAGCTATTGTAGGCAAACAGTATAAAATTTTATCTTTCTATGGCTCTACTTATTAGAGACATTTAGATTTAATTATTTGTTTCACATTCAGAGCTCATTTTTTTTTTTCTTACTGAGAACACAGGCTGAACTCTGGGGTTCAAGGTCAAATGTTTTAAACTTAGGGTTCCTATTCTCTGCCTACAGTTGGAAAATGTTTAAAAAACTTGTCTTAGCATTTCAAATGCAAACAAAAAAGTATGAAGTGAAACTCACCTCATAGCAGCAAAGCAGCATTTAAAAAAAGTGTGGGGCATTAAATCACCGTCCTTTTGAAGACCTGTGATCAGTTCATGTCACCCAAGTCATATAAATTAGTCCTGAAGATGGACAAGCCAATTCTGCCTTTCTGACTGCTCGGAGCCATGCCTGCTGTTATGAAAGCAGCGAATTGTCTTTTGATAGGAGTGGTGTGGAAGCTCCTTGTCCTCAAGAGATCCACTTAATCGACATCGCTGGCTAAGAACTGCGAGAGTTTATGACTTCACAGATAGGAAATTCTCTAAAATAGGCCTTCAGAGTGTGTGGCACATCACAGGCACTCCGTACCACCTGTGTCCGGGACTACCTTTCTCCTGTGGCTTTCAGGAAAATCAGGTTTTCCCAGCATGACTTTCGCCTTTGCTAATCATCACTTGAAGAAGAAACAATTCTCTGAGTTTATTTATTTGCAGATACTGATGCTGACACAGGAAATCTCCCCGAACAATTTACTAACTTCCCTTGTCACCCTGGTCCCCATCATCTCCCATCCACCATCCTTTGTCAGCACCCCTCCCTTGGGCTACCTCCACCAAGCTGGTTGCTTTTGTAGGAATTTGGGGTCAATTGGGAGGAAGGGGTTTCTAAAGTGGGAAGAAGGAACAGTGTCCTTCCAAGTAATGAGGACTTTTGAAAAACTCTAGTATGCCTGGGGAAAGAATGAGATACTTAGGTTTGTATTGTTGGGAGAATAAATGGATCTGTGGACCACTGCTTGTTATAGGTCAAGGGCAGGGAAGGGACACGTAGGAAGCCAGCCTGGGAAAAAGGCGGACCTCGGGTCACTGTCCCTCGAATCAAATGAATCTGTCCATGAGCAGTCTTGGTGCTGGGTCGTATTCAGAGATGCATAACACAGCCTTTGCACAGGCAGGAACGATAATTTAAACCTTTTCTCAGTCTCTGGAGGAAGTCTGTTCATGGTGCAGCAAACCGTCTATATCCTTCCTCCCTCTTTCCTTCCCATTCTCCCGCCTCCTCCCCCCATCTTCCCTCTGCCCCTATCAGTTCCACACAGAATTTAGCTCATCCCTGAAACTCTCTTTTTACTCTCTCAACTCTTAAACTTCCTAAAACCACATCAATTTTATTATCCTTCCCGCTGTGGTGATACCAGTTGTAACATTTAGATCTGTTTTTATTTTTTCTTCTATTATAATTTTTTTCATCCCTTTTTCTTTTCAAAGTGAATCTTCTACACATCTTTTCCTGCTCGTAACCCCAGTGTGCACAAGAAAGTGAGGAGGAGAGATGGAGAGAGGGGGGATGACGTGCTGGCAGCACCAGACTCATGTAATGGGTGGGGGTGGGGAGAGAAGAAGGTGGGAGGAAAAAGGCTGTGAATTTTCAGGCATTCATAATTTTTGTCCCTGTCTCCTTGTGTTGAGAGGAGGATGTAAGAATCCATCTCAGAGGAGCCATGGGGTCCAAAAGGATGCAGAGGGAGGAGGAAGGGCAAAGGGTTAAAGCTGAGACACGCTGCCGCTTTCTGCCAGCGGGTTCCTGGGGAGTATGACCTGCTTGGTCGGGGTGCTTCCAGCAGCAGGACTCACATGCTTCTGGGTGGTCGAGTGGTTGGGGAGAGGCTGGCTCCGTCCTGAAGGAGGATGCACTCCAGCACTAGGAAGGAAAGTCATTGCCTTCCCGGTGGCCCAGAGCTCTTAGAGAAGGAGCCTTGACCATGACACAGGAAGAGGGAAAGGCAGAGCAGCCTGAAGTTCGGAGCTCTGAGAAATACGGTACGACCTGGGATGAAGCTGAAAGGATTTAGACTTGGCATTGAACCCCTTCATGCTAACTGTGGAAAGAGGGGCTATATGCCCCTAACTTTCTTCCTGTAACTGCTTTTCGATCTGAGATGCTTCTTCCCTCATTAAGTCATTGAAGGGCCATGTGTAGCCATTGTTCCCGGGGCAGTGTCCCTGCCCCTCTTGGGGGTTAGAGTAGGATCTCAGGGCTTTAGAAGATAAGTAAGGTAGAGAGGTCATGTGTTGTTTTGAGTCTGCAGCAGGCTGGAGACTCCTTCCTTCCTTCCTTCCATAATCATTGCTAGGTGCCTGTGATGTGCCGGGCACTGTGCTGGTTTAATGCCTGGTAACGGGGAAAAGTGAGTCTCAGAGATGCCCAGTGATCAGTTAGCCATGTGTGGAGCCAGGACTGGACCCCACAACCCCAAACCCCAGGTCAGGACCCTTGCTATCATATCCCAAGGCCTGCCTTAATAAAGCCATGTTGCAAATGTTTAGTCATTTGTATCTTTTCTCTCACTGAACAGGAGAGATCCAAGCTAGGGTGGACCGTCTTATCCTTGCTAGCCCAGTAACTTTCCTTTCCCAGACCCAGTGGGCCTTCTCGAGGTGGGAGCTATTGAAAATATCTTCCTTAATCAAAAAATGTTTCCTAGATGACCATAGTTCTGTGGGCATTTCTCATAACATCAGTCACCAGACAAGTTTGAGAAGTGGATCATGGTGTCTTGTAAGCTGTTGCGTACTTCTCTTTTTGTGTGCCACCCCTCCTCAGGGCTGTGCTGTGGACCATTGGTGCATGTCAGCAGCTGCAAATTCTGACGGGGCAATATGCCACTTGTTTGAAACGACGGTGGCATGCACCTGGAAAGTGATGGGGTTCCTGGACAGAGAGGCAGGAAACAGCTCAGTCAAATGGTAGGAAAAGTGCAGTAGTCATTTCACGTTCGGATGTCTCAAGACACTTTGTGTTACAGAGTATCAGGGAAGCTTGGGTATGTAGGAATTCTCTTAGTTCTTCAGAAAAGAACTCCATGACATTTTTGAGGCTTTCGATAATACATTATTATAAAGCATTTAGATTTTCTTCTTTTGGAATGCAAAACATAAAACAAGGCCAGGACATTTAAAAAATATTTTTTCTTTTTTTTAGAAAAAGGGGAAGATATTGTTTTGAGTTTAAGTGTGACTCACATAAGAAAATAAATCCTCAGACTGGTCTGAGTTGCGTCAAATCTGCCTTTAGGGAAAGAGGCATGGGTGAGACGGGAGGGATGAGAGGTGGGAGAGGCGGCGTCCCTCTGCCATGCTGGGGTGGCAGAGGTGTGTGACCGCGCGGCTGAGTGAAGAACCTTAAGCCCTGCTTCCTCCCTGGCTCAGGTGTGACACCTTGCCGCTCAGCCTCACGCTAGACTCCTGTGACGTTTCTGCCCCACATATTCAGGACCTCGAACAAATGGACGACAAAGTTATTGGGTAAAATCTTGAGGAGACAGTGTCTCAAGAGTGCAGACCGAGGAGACTTGGGGTCCTGAGGGAAGAGGATCTGCAGCTCAGGAGGAAAAGCTCCCTCTGGCTGAGTCAGTGGCAGTGGGTGTTGCCAGCAGTGCCAGGCAGCTGAGGGAAACCACCATTTCTTCCTCCCCTCCTCCCCTCCTCCCCTCCTCCCCTCCTTCATTCTTTCCTTCACCAACAAATACTCATTATGACTTCAGTGTTGCAGGTTTAAAGTCCTCAGCCTGAGTACCCAAGGTCATATTTTTATTTTCTCCATAAGAGAGATCCATGCAGGTAGGAGCAGAAGCAGCGCTTTCCAGCAGAGCGTTCCTTGGACCTAGAGTTGGACACGGATACTCTGCTTGCGAGGACAAGGACATGGTCTGCCAAACTCTGGACTGATCTGGAAACCTCTGTTCTTGCCATGTCTTGCTTGCCCTTTTCACTTTATTGCGAAGAACTGACACTAGTGATGTATTTGCTTTCATTTCGCGCAGTGATCCCCAACCTTTTTGGCACCAGGGACCGGTGGTGCTCCTTTGAGATTCTAATGCCTGATGATCTGAGGCAGAGCTGAGGTGGTGATGCTGGCGCTGGGGAGTGGCTGCAGATACAGATGAAGCTTCATTCTCTTGCTTGACACTCACTTCCTGCTGTGCAGCCTAGTTCCATCCGTGGCTCGGGTTGGGGACCCCTGATTTAGGGGACTATTATAAATATTTCTGCTCCGGGTTCTTGTGTAAACTCAGTGTCGGTAAGGCTCCTTCATTCCTCTGGAAGGGGAAAGCAGACTCGGTGTCCAGAGGCCCCACCCTGAAAGCATTTCTGCCCTGCAGGACCATGCCAAGAGTCAGGAACTGGTCTCTGCCCTGAGCAGGTCACCGTCAAAAAGAACACCCGGAAGTCGTGCACACACCCGGAACACCCAGTGGCCAGGGCTGCGTGACTGAGAGGGGTGATTTCATCCACAGTGGAGCCCATGCCCTGAGCCACACACCAGGCTTCAGTCTCACTCTGTCACTTACTAGCGCGTGTGAACTTGGGAAATTACTAAAGCATTGGTGCCTCAGTTTCCTCATTTGTAAAATGGGCTTGATGTTAGCACTTACCTCACAGAACGGTCCTGAGGATTAAATGTCCACATGTGAGAAGTGGGTAGAACAGTGCCCAGTGCGTAGCACATGCTGCCTTCTTGCATTATCTACCTACCTACTTGTTATGTACGACTAGAGAACCCATTCTGATCACCTAAAGCAATAGTGTATGCATTTTTCTTTTCTCTCTCTCTTTTTTATTTTCTGGCTTATTTTGTACAGCATATTATCTGAATAGTGGCAACAGTGAACCTTTACAAATAGCATTAAACAAGCATCAGCCAAACTTCCCCACAGATGGCCCCTGCACCCACGCAGCTGAACAAGTGGGTCCCCCACGGTCGTGCCAAGTTGCCCAGGGACTTAACAGGCACCACCCCAGTTCTTCTGGCCCCACAGTCACCGTCCTCAGTTCTGTGCTTTCTTCCCTGGATGATTTTGAGCTATGTTGTTCACAACCAGTTGGATTTCTAGTAAGAAGGAAAGGGCTACTTAACCTGGGGACTGCACTGAAGACCGGGTGCCGTGGTCTGCAGGCACCCTCTTCCCTCTCCACACCCTCCCGAGTCTGCCCTCTGCACGCTGTGGCCACGGCTGGCCAGCATGCTCTTCCCAGTGTCCAGGGCCTCTTCTCAGAGGATCCGAGTGTCTTTCTTCCCAAACTGTGGTCGGATACAGGGTACATTGTCCGTATTTAAATTGTGACTTTGAGATATAAATTGATTGACCTTAGGGAGCTTCCTGATCATGGAAAAGGAGATGTGACAGCCAGTTGTTAAATTGTCGGCAGCCTGTGGAATTTGGAGAATGGCGAGCTCTCCCTGCTCCATTTTCTGACATTTCTGCCTGAAGTACAAGGAAGAGAGAACTTGGAGTGAAAAACAAAGCAGAGGTGTGCTCTTTCAGCTGAATCCAAGCTTTTCCACTCCTTAAAACAAAAACACAAAAAAACAGAAACATTTAGAAAGTGAGATTTAAACAAAACAATACTGAATGTGTCTGAGACAGATACTCATCTTCATTCCTCTAATAAACAGTCTTCCCAGGTAATTCCAGCCAGGTAAAAGAGAGCAGCAGAGGAAGAGCCCATGAAAGGGGAGATACTCATTAAGAACCCGGTTGGGAATAGCTAACTGCCCTGTAATTAAACAGGTCCACCTGGAGACTTTGTTGAGGATGGCCCCTTCCAGAAGGCCTCAGGCATCCTGCAGGACTTCTGCTCCCAAGCCAGAGGTCCCTGTTTCTCTCTTTCTTTGGCAAGCCGTGTATACAAGGCTTTCCTTTTCCCTTTTACAGTCTCCTGGAGAGAAGGAGCCAAGGCTGCTTTATTTAGCAGTTAGCTTCTCGCTGACCCATGTATCGCTCTGCAGGCAGGGGACATGGTATAGAATAGCCAAGTGGATGTCAGATCCAGCGTTGGGGGCCTGGAGAATGGAGTGGAATGTTCATTCTGACTCAAAGCAGCTGCTTTGGCTTATACCGTGCCAGCTTGTACACCCAAGCTGTCCCAGACCTGCCATCGCGGAGTCCCAGACCTGTGGGTCAGCCCTGGAAAGTTTGACCTCGGCTGCACATTACAGTCATCACCTGGGGCAGTTTTTAGCATCCCAAAGCCTAAGATGCAGGTCAGACCAGTTCCATCAGAATTTCTGGAGGTGGTACATAGGCCTCAGGGGGTTTGAAATCCCCCCAAGGTTGAGCTGACTGCTCTAAACAATGAGGGCAACTACCCAGCATACAGCCAGCCGTTCTCATTCTGGTGGTACCTCCACCTGCCCCCCCCCACCGCAGAGGACACTGGGAAATGTGAGAGGGTGTTGGGGCTGCTACTTACATTTAGGGAATATGGGGAGGAACATTAAAAACCTCCTACACTTCTGAGAACAGTTCTGCACAATGATAAATGCCATATTTCCAAGGTGCGTGCGTGTGTGTGTGTGTGTGTGTGTGTGTGTGTGTGTGTGTGTGTGTATTGAATGTGAGAGATGCTGAGTACATGCAGTGCCATCCTTTGTGTGGAGTCGATGGCCTGGTCAGTTTTGGTTTGAGATTCTGCTGATGCAGAAGCGAGATGTAGAGGTTTTCCCTGGAAAATCAATAACTTGCTTGCAGAGGCCTCCCCATAGTGATTTTTCTGGAGTGAGAACACTGGCTGTGCGTGTGTGTAAAGCAAATGGCAAAAATTCTTTCCTATTTTCTTCCACAGCCTTCTTGAGTATTAATGCAAATCATGGCTGGGGAGCTGGGGGTTTGGGGGCTGGTAGTAAGGGAGGAACAGGTATTTGTGGAAATGGCATTACCCATGCAATAACTTCCTACCTTTTTAATCTGGCAGATTCTACATGGTCCACTTGGTGCCCAAAACCAAAACAGTGGCAGGAACTGGCCCCCACCGTGCCAATTATGAGATACTTGTGTGATCTGTTATTATAGGCAGGGAGTCAGCTTTGAACTATAAAGATGTTTTGTCCAAATTTCATCAGCCACCCGGTTGGATCTGCTGGCATTTCTGAGGCACTTCCAGTATTTTTCCTTCCTTCACAGCTAGCCTTGCACGTCATGGCAGGCGTACCTCATCATCACGCTGCAGGTCTCCACCACAGCCGGGGCTGGAGCCCTGACCCAGACCCGGAACTGAAGGTTTCACTGGGCCTCTTTGAAGCTCTGCCTCATGGGCTGTGGTCAGAGTCCTAGACTTTCAGAGTTCTCTTCGGGAGAAAAATCTGATTGCACCTAGATCACCTTCAGCGGGTTTTCCAAAAGTATCTATGAGCCACTTTGCCTGAGGTCGCAGAATGCAAAGGTCGCTAAGTGTGGGAGTCTGGGGACAGGAGAGCAAAGGGCCAGACTGAGGGTTCTCGGTCCCAGCTATGTCAGTATCGGCTGAGGAAGCTTTTAAAATAACACCAGTGCTGGCTTCCCACCCTAGGCCATTTGGATTGGAGTTTCTTCCAGGGCTTCAAGTACAGTGAGCCCTCAATGTCCTTGACAGGTTCTTGGAAACTGAGACAACATATAATGAAACCAATTTTACTATAAGTTTGTTGCTATAAATAAGAGTTAAGCTCCTACGGCATATTTTTGGTCATAAAAACGTCACCAAACTTCTAAATAAAGACCCAAAACACTTGTAATGTTAAACACTGAAATAAATGTTAGCCATACTTATTTTAAGAAAGATGAGTAAAAGCAAGTAAGATTGTTCTTTTCCAACTGCTTATTTCAGTTTAGGGTTGTGGGTGGCTGGAGCCTCTCCCTGCTGCAGCTCAGGGTGAAAGGTGGGACCCAGCCCTGGACAGGACACCCGTCCATTACAGGGCTCCTCACAGCGCACCCACGCTCAGACTAGGACAATGGTGATAAATGAAGTTACTTCACATTGCACTTCTTTGGGATGTGGGAGGGAACCAGAGTACCCGGAGAAAACCCACACAGACATGGGGGGAACGTGCAAACTGCACGTAGACAGTGGCCCGGACAAGGAATCAGTTTTTTTTTTTTTTTTCTCATCAGCAAATAAGGAACGGTAAAGCTTCAGATTTAATGGCGGCCATCGCTTTGCCATCTTCATCACTGGGCCTCATTTCCATCGTGGTCAAAGTTAGAAGAGGCAGAACAAATTATACCTTGTGAGGGGGATAGACGTAATTCAAAATACAAAAGGGATTGCAGAGATCTCTATGCTTGTCACGATTCTTTGAGTCAGGAGAGATTTGGTGGTTCTCTCTAACATTTTTAAAAATACAGATAAAAAAAACCATAAATAAATAGTTTGACAGATTACTGAGAAATGCTATATTCTCGAGTCACTGAAGCAAGATTTTCACTTCCTTTAAACTTGGTCATTGAACATAAGAAACAAAGCACAGAATTAATACAACTATAAAATGGAAAGCAGTCAAGCCAGCGCTGTCCTTTTCTCAGGAGAATCGCCAAATGCAGGGTGTCTCCCTGGGAGTTCACAGCCCTCCTCCTGCCCTGCTTCTTTGCACACAGCCAAGAACTTCCTGACGGGGGGACAGAAGGCTGGTCTCCCTGCCCCAGTGGCGGACTAGCTCTGTGGCATGTTCTGTTTCCCAGAGCTCCCTGGAGCATCAGCCTGAAGCCAGAGTTCTGTTGACATCACACACTTGCGAAGCCCTTTTCTCTGCCTCATCCTGTGTGTCTCATTTCCCATAGGAAAACCCTTTCCCAGTAAATCACACCTGAGATTCCTTGTCTCAGTCTGTGCTTCTAGGGAAACTAGTCCATGACAGTAACTTGTAGAAATTTTATTTCGGAGGAACTAGAATGCAGGCTAGCATCCTGGTTACTTCCTTGGACCCCTGGGAATGTTGGAGAACAAGATTTTGAATGTTGGGCGATCGTAAGGGAAAAGGGGAGAGAGAGAGCAGGGTGAATGCTGAAAAGTGAGAGGAGGTATCGAAGAAAAACATTCCTGAATGATTAAGACTTTGTTTAGTAGAAGATCAGATTACTAAGGACATATGAACATGAATGTCACTCTCCCAATGTGTCCTCAAACTGGAAGATGAGGTATTTCGAGAATGTTATAACAGATACTCTTTTTGGATCTCAAGTCCACCTTCCTCATGCTTCCTGATTTGTTCTTATTTTTAAACACCAAAAAAATTTCCTGACTTCTAGTCAGATTCAGTGGGGGCTTTGAGTTACTCATTGGCGATTGTGCATGCCTCCAACTAGCAGCTGGCATTGATTATTCCCCCACAGGACAATTAGACTGCAGACGCCACCGCAGAGCACAGCATCTGTAAAATGGTTTGCCGTAATAGCTAAAGGAGGTTCTAGGATTATTCACTTTTTTTGTTCAGAATGGTCTGAGAGCTGCCATTTAAGGAGGACGTATCCTGGGCTCAGAGACACACGAGTTTCTTTCGGTCACGGCAGGGTGGTTTAAAGTATGGGTTCCAGGGTCCGCTTCTTCTTATAGGGTTTGTGATGATTAAATGAGATGATACTGTCAGAGCACTTAGCCCACGGTTTGCATGAAGCGAATGCACAGTGTCACCCATCAAGATGACAGTTCCTGAGCCTCTCCAGCCCAGATTTCCTGGGCTCTCTCATGTCATCTCTTCTCTTTGCTCTATTTGTTGCTTCTTGAAGGGTCTTGAAGAGTGGCACCTGCTCCTGAGGATGATCCAAACCCTCCCTGTTCAATCCCAGACTCTTTCTTCTTGGCTCTTAGATGATTGACTCCATGTGACCTCATCTCAGTTTCTGGTCCCATCCATTTGGTGCCACCCCCCTTTTCTTCCAGCCTTTGCCTTTGGCACCTTGTGGCTGGCCCTCCCGCTCAGCAATTCTTGATCCTCGGGTTTTGATACTTACCATGATCTTGGGTGAGAGAAATTTCCTCCTCTTACGTTAGTGTAGCTAAGGAGTTAGGTGGAACCCCATCAGCTATATTGTCTTCTCACCCCCCTGGGTAGAAGGGAATGGAAAGGCAAAGATTTGGGAAGACAGAGTACTAATCCGATCTCCTTTAACCACCTTTAGCCGTGTTACCAAGTGATACGCACATTAGCAACTTATGCTTGGTGTTGACTTAGTTGGACCATTTTTCAGTTCCATTTTGATTGGAGAATCATATGCTCTACTAAAAACTCCTCGTCGTCTGGTCATAGCACGACGCTCTCTGTTCCTTTGCAGTCCAAGCGCGTCTCTGGTGAAGACACGAGTAGAATATCTATGGCAGACACATTTCTTGTGCTTTGTATTTTTCAGAAGTACAGCCAGTCATGACCATATGTCAGTGCTTTGTGGCTTCAAGACGTCCGTGTTTGGAGAATGGGAGGCTGTGGTACTGATCTCTATTTGAACTTTGTCCCTGGAATCTATACTCCATGCCCCCAATCTCTGAATTTTTACAAATGTCCTGCCTCAGAGCCCACACCATAGCCCCCCCGCCCCCGCTTCGTTTCCCATCGTCCCCACTTGGTGTGTGATGTGGGGGGTCTTGGCCAAGGCAGCTTTATCTTGAGCACTCAACTCTACCTGAGAGTTAACCTGGGAGCCCCAGACAAACGGAAACATGAAAGAAATCTAGTAGATTATTTATTTATATGTTCTTCATGAAAAACAGTCCAGTAATGTTGGGATGGCTTTACTCTCTCTAGTCATTTTGCGGAAAGACAAAGGGCTGAATTCTAGCCCAGCCTTCTCCATTGAGTAGCTGTGACCAAGAACATGGCACAGCACCTAGTTAAGACTTGGCTTCTGCTTCTTTAGAATGGGGACAGTAACTACCCAATTGGGTCACTGTGAGGACAAGCTTGCCCACACAAAGGGACTGTCTAATAAGGGGTAGATGTTACTTTTATAAACTGCAGAAATAAGTCATAAATACCATCGCTGAAAGGGGATCTTTATTATTTAGAAGATTGAAGTTCATGAAGGAAAACAAATGTACCAGAGCTGCATTTCCTTTCCCATAATGTCCCATAAGGAAAAGATATTAAGTATAATATGAAATCAATATACAGGCAGACAAATAAAGATGGCACATTGAATGTCTAAGTAGGTTTTATTCATGTTTACTAAGGTTACAACAGATATAACTATATTGCTCACCCTTATCTTTTATGAATCCAGAATTTATTTCTAAATATCCTTTTGAGGCAGATGATGAGTCAGGAGACTTTGGTATTGAAGGTGAGGAATAAATCTTGTTTAACTCTAGGTATGTTTAATTCATATTTGTAAATTATTAGTACAATAAACGCTGATTTTATTCATAACTGAGTGAGGCTATTTATGTTTGAATGAAAAGTACATACATTTGCTCACACAAAGCTCTATTGTGAATTAAAAAAAAATCAGTTTTTATTGTTCAAACAATTGCGCATTAACCAAAAGCTCAAAATGAGGGTTCTGAGAATTGTGAGCATAAACTGGGAATTTCAATGTGTTCGGTTTTTTTAAACATCATATCATAGGATGGGTTAGGGCTTGATAAGGGTGAACAGGCTGAAGAATATCTCCCAATGGTCTGGATGCTGCTCACTTAAGCTTTGTCATTTTCTGTGGTGACTCTGTAGCATGCGGAAGGAATAGTCTTTGATTTTTTTCACAGCTTCACAGACAATGAAAGATCAACAGTACCCAAAGCAGCAGCAGCAGCTGTATTTGTGGGCACTGATTCGCTGACAGGTTTGAGGGACAAAGACGTGGCATACGTACAGAGCCAACAGTTGCCTTTGGAACGTGCCACAGACTGAAGCGCTCAGATCGAAGCCCTAGGGCATGGAGGGGCCACAAAACGTTTTGAGTTTCTGCTGGCCTACGTTCCACAAGGCCAGTTGCCAGAGAATAGAAATGACCTGTGTGTGTGTTATATATGTATATATTATAAGGCCTTCACAGGCAAAGAACACCTTTAAGTAACTATTTTCCATGGTTTCTATGAAGAATACATGTAAATTTGAAAAATTAAAAAAAGAATCTTCTTGCATCTCCCCCAAAGGTAACTACTGTAACATCATATATGAGTAAATAGCACATGCTTTATACTTAGTACAGTGACTAGGAGGTCATAAGTATTTAATACACAACAGCTGAAATGTTTTGTGTATGTGTATGTGTGTGTGTATGTATGTATATATGTGTATATATATGTAATTTATATTTGAATGGGCTAGGGAGAGGGGACTTTACACTGGGGTGGATAAGATGTAGTTTTTTGCTCTTGAGTTGGTCATAATTCTAGTGGAAGATGTAGAAAGACGATGGGCACTTTCCCTGGGATGGGCGGCAACATGCTAAGTGCTACATGAAGACTAGCGAGGATTCCTTACTGCTGGCCAAGGACTTTCTGGAGAAACTCACATCCATCCTCAGACCTGAAGGATAAGCAGGAGCTATTCAGTTAATGTAGAAATGAGAAAGTATTTCCCGCAGAGAAAACAGCACGTGTCATATTCCTGAAGCAAGAACAAGCACTGCATGTTCACGAAACTGAACTGTGGCTGAGGAGGGTGCCGCTGGGTGAAACAAGATGGTGGGAGGGTTGGAGGGGAGAGTAGGATGGGGCTGAGACTGTGGAGGAGCCAGCAAGAAGGTCGGTTATGGCCCTGGAGAAGTGAAGAAGCCCCATGAGAGTAGATTTTATCCTGAGAGGAGTGGGGAGCCATTGAAGAAAGAAGACTTGATATAATGGTGCTTTATGAAGAATATGGAAAATCAATAACAGGTTGCCAAATAACAAAATAATTTAAAAATTTAATTAAAATAAATAATAATTGAAAAAGGATGAGCAAAGAAAAAAGGTATACCTTGAAATTTTAAAACATCTTTTATTTTTTGGAGAAAGCATAAATTATAAATTATAAAAATTTAAAAGTGAATGACACCGAGATCACTACCTACTAAAAGCTGTGATGTGTGGCATTCCATGTGAAATTTGTAGCCACAAAACTATTTACTAGAAACAAAAATGGGAAGTAGGTTCGGTAGGTTAGAAATTCAATCTGGGTCTTATTGGGCTAAAATCAAGGTGTTGACAGAGGTGTATATATTTCTGGGGTCTCTGAAGGAGAATAAAATTCCTTGCCCCGATAGCTTTGAGAGGTTGCCCACTGAGATGGGTAATTTTTTGTGTCGACTTGGCCACAACGTACTCAGATTAAAGATTATTTCTGAGTGTGTCTGTGAGGGTGTTTTTGGATGAGATTAGCATTTTTCTGGGCAAACTCAGTAAAGTAGGTAGCTCTCCCCAGTGTGAGCATTATGCAATCCACTGGGCCTGAATACAACAAAAAGCAAGGCTTTTTGTTTTTTTTAAATTTATATCTATCTATCTATCTATCTATCTATCTATCTATCTATCTATCTATCTATATCTATACACACACACACACATACACACATATACACACATATACACACATACATATATGCACACATATGTACACATATATATACACACACATACTGTTGGTTTTGTTTCTCTGGAGAACCCTGATACATCCACATTCCTGTTCTCATGGCCCCTTCTCCCCATCCTTGCACCTTTCTGTGACTTTCTCAGTCACATCTTCCTCTGACTCTCCCTCTTTGCCTCTTTTCCACTTTTAAGGACCTTTGTGTTTACACTGGGTCCAGCTGGATAATCCAAATTATTACTTTTTCTATCTTAAGGTCATTTGATTAGCAACCTTAATTTCATCTGCAACTATTATTTTCCATTGTCATATAACCTAACATATCCACAGTTACTGGGGATTAGGACATAGACATATTAGGGACAATTATTCTCCTCGGACAAAGAAATATTCTCATTTCTATCTCTATCAGCCCTATTTTGCCACTTCCTGCCCCCGCTTCACTTATGTTCTTGTTTATTCTTTTAGTGTTTCTCTATGCAAATATAAATAAAACCAAATATTCCCTCCCTTTCTTACAGAAATAGTATATATACTCTATCCCTGAATTGCTTTTGTTCACTTAATAATACATCCTGGCAATCTTTAGAGAGCCTTCTCCTTCTGCATAATATTCCATTGTATCAATAAGTCATTGTTTAGTTTTTAAATGCATTTCAAAGCTGGGGGAAGGTAAACTAATAAGTAATATTGGGGTTACAGAGAATATAACACACATGTTGTAAATGTTTTGTAAAATATCTTAAAGAATAAACACAAATTATAGAAGTTACTTTTAGAGAGGGGAGAGGAAGAGGAAGAAGGAAGATGAGAGTAAAAGGCAATTTTCAATTTTTCTATTTCCATATTACAGAATTTGTTTTTACAATGACATAATCATGCATTACTTTTTAATTATGTATACACTGTAAAGGCAAATACAGGAAGGTACAATATGAAAACTAAATCTTTGTGGATATTTTTAATTGCTCTCTACATTTTCAGAAGTGAAAATTTCATGTTCAAGGTAATGCCCACTGTTCTTCAAGAGTGCTCTTTAGAATTAATTTACCTACCCATCAGGAATCTACAAATGTTCATTTCCCCTACTCTATAGGAGTTTTCTTTCTGTCCACAGTTTCCTCATCAAATGTATACTAAGAATCTTTTTTCCTATCAAAAGTAAACTAAGAGTTGTTTAAATAGAAATATACATTTGAATACAAATTTATTATTTGTAAGTGGTAGTTAGAATTTAGAGTCTACCTGTAATATTCTAGAAGTGACGTGTTATTTATGGACCTTCACATTGACCTCCACTGTTTGGGGTGTGAGTAAAGAGAGATAGAGAAGAAAGGGTGTGACGTTTCATCCTCGGGATGGGGGAGGGGAAGAGCATTTATCAAATACCATGTCCCAGGTAATATCATTTACATTATCTTACATGTGAGGATATTATTATCCTATTTCTTACCTGTGAGGATATTATTATCCTATTTCATAGACATTAAGGGTCAGAGTTTCAGCCACCATTAGGGTCACATAGCTAGGACATGGTGGGCTGGCGTTTGAAGCCAGTGTCATTTCCCTCGTTCCTTCTCTTGACCTCTTAGCAACTCTCAAAATGATGTTTTTACCAGATGTCCCAGAACAAACAAAATCTGAGAAGACACAGTTATCTTTTCCCTGAATTGCTAATCTGGCTGCTTCCTGCTCTCCTGGATGATCTTGGCACACCTAGAGCCCAAGGCCAGGTTAGAGCTAAAATCCTGCATCTTGTATTTTAACCCAGAGTCCTTTTCTCCTGGACAGCACAAGGGAGCATATTTCAAGGAAAAGCTGAGGCTGGTGTGCAGGAAACCATAGAGATTTTAGACAGACCCATCCTTTTCCCTAGAGCTGCTTTTTCTTCTGGGTAGCTCATTTATCCAGCTGATTGGCCCTAGACTGATAACGCTCTAGCTCAGCCTGGCCATTTTTTAACACCCAGGCAGTCTGGTGGGTCCTGCTGCTGATAGCCATGGGAACCAGTTATTCTGCAGCAGGGCTTGGGGCACAGTGGCAGCATCTGCGTGGACCACATGGGCCTTCTCAGCTGGTGCGACGTGTGGTAACTTGGAGCGGGTTTGCTTTAAAGGTTTCATTTGCATTATCAGCAAAGGATGTGGAAAAGAGCTCAATTTTAGCTGATTATCCAGTGAAGTGCGTGGATCCCACTCTGTAATTTTCATCGCTGCTTGCTAGGCTCTTCAGCAAAGTTTGCAGGCAAATTTAATGCAACACATTCAGCCCTGCTGAATAGCAGACAGAGACGGCTCCGGCTTCCTGTTCTCTTTGTTTGGAAGCATCTGTTACCATAACATAGTAAACACTTTTTAAAATCATTCTGAGAACAGTCATCTGTGAGACACTTCTCTAGTGTAGCCTTAGGCCCAGACTTTGGTTTTCACCCGCAACCTCACCCAGCAAAAATTGCCTCTGTTACACAGGGCAATGAAATAGCCTTTTAACAAAGATTTCTAGGAAATGGCTTCTGGCCATCTAAATGGATAAACTCTCCTAACACTAGAATCAAATGACTAAATTATAGTCCTGTGGCACAGTCCTATGGTGTGCTTGTCAGCCATTATAAAGGATGTTGTGGATTTCACTTCTCACACTTTCAGCTGCTTATGAATCACATGGGGATCTTGTTTAAAAGAAGGTCTGATCCAGTAGGTCCACTGGGGTGGGTTTCAGGGTCTGCATTTCCAACAAGCTCTCAGGAAGTGATCCTTGGACTAAACATAGGAATAGCAAGGCTGTAGAATGGGTTCACTAAGAAAGAACAAAAAGATTTCAATATGTAGGATATGATCCCATTTATGTTAAAAACTATATATATGGGGGAGGATGAGAGAGAGAGAGAGAGAGAGAGAGAGAGAGAGAGAGAGAGAGAGAACGTCCCCACACTAAGTCACAACGTAATATAATAATTTAATAGTAAGTATTGCTGAATGGCATGATTTAGGGCAATAGTTACCTTCATCTTTTGATTGATCATCTTTGTATTGTTATATATTCTGTAATAAACATTTTATACTAAAAACATCATAAAAGCAATTCTTAAAGCACCTGCTAACGGAACAGCACAACTTTTTTAAAGTATCCACTTCCATGGGGGAACATTCTGCCAGTGCTGTCAGGAGGGGAGGATTGGGGGTCCCCACAACCGGACCATCTAGGATCACGGAGGGATGGGACAAGTGTGATTTTCACCTTTCATCCTACAATCTTAAGTGAAGTATATATATGTATAAACACATGCACACCTATATAGGTACATATATGTGTATGTGAACTTCTATGTATATTTATATATACACATATACATGTACAACTTGCCACAAATGTGTACTACTTTTGCAAGTTAAAAAAACAGATGTGATTGTAAGAAAAATAGGGGAGGAATTATCTAAACTCATTAATAGCTTTCTACTTGTATTTAAGCTACATGGCAACTGGCCATAATTGAAATAGAAGATTTTTCACTGTTGCAAATGTGATTAATAAGTTCATTCATTATTTCTGCAAAGCATATTCAAACTCCAACAAAATTATAAGGAAAAAAAATCACTCTGATAATATTTCCTTCAGATTCTGACTCCTTGAGCTATTTAGAGGAGACAGGAAGATTCTTTGAAGCCCATGGCTATGGGGAGTGAATTCTTTCAGTTTTCCAATTTGTACTGGTGCTGGATTAAGTGGAATACTACAGCCGTCACTCCGATCCATGAGATTGCACAGAGGCCTGCTTTGGTCCATTTCTGCAGATGTGTTTGATGAGCTGACCTCTGTTGATGTCTTTGGGACTAAACTGTCATGTGGCAGAGATTTGCTTCTTTCGAGCTGTCTCATCATTGTCTCATAAACCTTAAGTGAACAGTTTGTTGCCAAGATCCACACTTGAAACACTCACCTGTCAACAGCAGAATTCTTTCTCGTACCTTTTATTTCAACTTTCTCCTGGGTAAGAAATTGCTAGAAACCCAGACTATGCCTTGAGGTGGATGAAAATCAGCTGAAACCAGTGACTAGAAATCCTCCAAGTTCCTGGGCCACCTTTCCATGTGCATGGAAGTTTATGCCTATGACCCTGAGAATAACTCCAAGGATAGCCAGCCCTCCCTGGAGGTGCGGAGAGGATAAAATACTGTGGATGGAACCTGTGGCCCAATGCCTGCCAAGAGACCTTCCTGCCAAATCCTGCCTCTAGCAAATGCTTGCTTTGCGTCCCAGAAAGATGCAAACTCGGAGAACCTAAAAAAGGAGAACCAGAAATACAGTCGAAGGCTAGAAAAGTTCTAAATTCAAATGTGTATCTTACTGCATAGAAATAAGCAATCAAGAATTTCATAGAAATTAGGCAATTCATAAAAGCATTATGAATATGTATATATAGTATGTGTGTACTTTTGTATTAAAAATCCACATTTCTCACCAAGATTTATAAGGCCCAATCCTGCTTCTCTCCCTGGGTCCCCGCTTACCTGCAGCTCCAACTTGTACTCCATGCTGAGGCCTTGTTAAACGTCACTCTGTTCTTCCAAATCTCTGGGCTCATCTTCTATGCTCTGCCTATCCTCTTTCCTCAAGCTCTTCTCCTGGCCACCTTCCACACATTATTTTCTTTCTCATTTCTTTAAAAATAATTTTTATTTTCCAATTACAATTGGTATTCAATATTATATGAGTTTCAGGTTACAACATAGTGGTTAGACATTAACTTATGAAGTGATCACCATAAGTCTAGGACCCCTCAGACATCATTATGTATGTTATTACAATATTATTGACTATATTCTCTAAGGGGTACTTTACATCCCCCTGACTATTTTGTAACTACCAATTAGTGCTTCTTAATCCCTTCACCTTTTTCATTCAATCGTCCAACCTCTCCCATTTGACAACCATCAGAATGTTCTCTATATCTATGAGCTTATTTCTGCTTTGTTCATTTATTTTGTTCTTTAAATTCCACATATAAGTGAAATCATATGATATTTGTCCTTCTCTATATGACTTATTTCAGTCAGTATAATACCCTCTAGGTCCACCCATGTTGTTGTGGATGACAGTATTTCATTGTATTTTTTTATATATCTGAGTAAAATTCCATTGCATCTATGTACCACTTATTTATCAGTTCATCAGGTTTCTTCCATATCTTGGCTATTGTAAACAATGCTGTGATGAACATATGGATGCACATGTCTCTTTGAAGTAGTGTTTGGGTTTCTTTGCACAAATACCCCGGTGTGAGATTACTGGGTCCCTCTTTGTCTGTTGTTATAGCCTTTGTTCTAAAGTCTATTTTTTGTCTGATATAACTGTTGCTACCCCAGATTTTCCCCCCATTTCCATCAATTTTCATGAAATATCTTTTTCTATTACTTTACTTTCAGTTTGTTTTTGATCTAAAATGAGTCTCTTGTAGGCAGCATACGTCTTCTTTTTTTTTTTTTTTTAATCCATTCAGCCACCCTATCTTTTGGAGCATTTAATCCACTTACATTGGAAGTAATTATTGATAGATATGTAGTTATTGCCATTTTATTATCCATATTTTTGATCTTTTTTCTTCTTCTTAAAGGAGTCTCTTTAACATTTCTTGTAGTACTGGCTTGGTGGTGATGAACTCCTTTAGCTTTTTCTTGTCTGGGAAGCTCTTTATCTTAGATTCTAAATGATAGTTTGCTGGGTAGTATAATCTTGGTTGTAGGTTCTTACTTCTTATCACTTTGAGTATTTCGTGCCAACCCTTTCTGGCCTGAAAAGTTTCTGTTGAGAAATCAATTGATAGTCTTATGGGAGCTCCCTTGCAGGTAACTAATTACTTTTCTCTTGTTGCTTTTAAGATTCTCTCTTTGTCTTTAAGCTTTAGCGTTTTAATTATGATGTGTCTGGGTGTGGGCTTCTTCAGTTTCTCTTTCTTAGGACTCTCTGTGCTTCCTGGACTTGTATGTCTATTTTCTTTGCCAAGTTAGGGAAGTTTTCCATCATTATTTCTTGTAATGGATCTTTAGTCCTTTGCTCTCTTCCTCTGGTACCCATATGATGTGAATGTTAATATGCTGATGTTGTCCCAAAGGCCTCTTAAACTAACTTCATTTTTTTTGATTCTTCTTCCTTTTTGATGTTCTGATTGGGTTTCTCTGCTGCTTTCTCTTCCTAATCTCGGATTTACTCTTCTCTATCTAATCTGTTGATTCCCTCTAATGTAGTCTTCATTTCACTTATTGTATTCTTCATTTCTGACTGGTTATTTTTTTTGTTTTCTGTCTCCATTTTTATGTTTCCTATCTCTTTGTTGAAGTTCTCACTGAGATCACTGAGCATCCTTATAACCAGTGTTTTGAAGTCTGTGTCTGATAGATTGCTTGTCTCCATTTTGTTTAGTTCTTCATTTTTCTGGAGCTTTTTTTCCTGTTCTTTCAATTGGGACATGTTTCTTTGTCTCCCCATTTTGGCTGCCTTCCTGTGTTTGTTTCTATGTATTAGGTAGAGCAGCTATGTTTCCTAATCTTGGTAGAGTGGCCTTATGTAGTAGGTGTCCTGTGGGGCGGTGGCTCAGGCTTCCTTTCACCTGAGTGGGGTGCTCCAGGTATGTCTCTTATGTGGGTTTTGTGTGTCCTCTGTTGTAGTTGAGCCTCAATTGCTTTTGGCACATCAGTGGGAGAGACTGACCCTCAGGCCGACTGGTTGTGAGGACTGGCCGTGACTATAGTGCAGACGCCGTTGTGCAGGGGCCGACCCTACACAACAGAACTCACTTTAGTGGGGCTCTGGTGCCTGCCGAGTCTACTCTTTGGGTGTGTCAATTGTAGATGTGGCTGGGTTGTACTTGCTGTGGTCTGAAGCTGGCCACCAAGTATGTTGTTTCTGGGGCCTCTTGGAAGTGGTTCTGTTGTAGGCCAAGGTCAGTTGCTGCCTGTGCCCTGCCCAGGGCCACATGGTATGAGATACAAAGTGATCTGCAGATGGTTGCCACTTGTGCTGGGCTTGGAGGTACCTGAGAGAGGCTAAGTTAAACACTGAGGCTGGCTGCTGCTGGTGCTTGGCTTGGGGCTGCTTAGCAAGATGTATGGGGCACACCAAGGCCAGATGCCACTTGTTTGGGTTTTGTTAATCTTTGAAAGCTTTTAGGAAAGCTTTCAACGTGATCCAAGACAGGTCATTTGTATGGAAAAGTCACTGGAAGCGGCTTGGGTGGTCTTGGGGGATGGGGGCAGCTAACAGTGTTAGCTAGGTTGATGGAGACTCAGATATGGTGGCTGCCTGCTCATGCAGGCTGGGTGCGAGAGAGCTCACCAAAGGGACAATGGCCTCTACCAGCACTTCTGTCTGGGACAAAACTGCCCTCAAACCCTTACCCTGAAGCCAGACAATTTATTTCCTTCCCATATGTCCCTGATACCTTTCGAGCTGCTGTGAGTCTGTCAGTGAATAAGTCCCTGCTTGGGCCTTTTAAGAGGAATGCTGGGACTCCAGCTGACCTCTGTTTTACTCAGCCACAGTCTTCACTGGTTTTCACAGCCAGAAGTTATGGAGGCTTTTCTCCCCAGCACTGGAACCCTGGGCTAAGGAGCCTGGAGGGGGCTGGGCCCCCTTACTCCTCAGGTGGGACCTTTAAAGCTGAGGTATCCTTCCCAGTTTTTAACTGCTACACATGGGTTTGAGACTAGCCAATTCTGTGCCTTTTCCCCTCTTACCAGCCTCCATGTGGCTTCATCTGTATATCCTTAGTTATAGGACTTCTGCTAGACTTTAGGGTATTCTCGATGATGGTTGTTCTATAGTTTAGTTGTAATTTTGATGTGGTCATGGGAGGAGGTGAACACAACGTTTAGGTCCTCTGCCATCTTGATCAAAAGCCCTCTGTCTCACTATTCTTACCACTTGCTCTTGGAAGCCTTGGGGACCTCCAGGTGCCCTCTGTGTGCTCTATAAACTGGCCCTTACCGAGTATAGCCCTCAGTACCTTCCATCCCTGTAGTTACACACAGGTGAACACACCAAGCCCACCAGCCTCGCTCTGAGCCATGCCACAGCGTCACACTTAGCAGATGAGAGCTCAAAACTATTTATCAAATCACCAAAGAGAAAAGACCATGCAAAATGAGTACAACAGATCCTCAGATAGCATCATTTAATTCATTGTCCTTTCATTATAACATTGATGACATACCAAGGAACCTAATTCTTATGTCAATTATCCTAAGGTTAAATTGGTTTTGTAATATGTTGTTTCACTTAAGGTCACAGAACCTACTGCCAACATTGAAGACTTGCTGTATACTTTAAAACTATATATCAACAAAATAATTTTTATTTTTTAAACTCCCTTTAAGAATCCCTTTAATGTATTCAGTTGATATATTATACTTTAACTATTCTCTTAATTTTGTGATTGTATCACTATCACGTGTAGTAAATTCTCTAAACTCAGGTACAAGCATACATGATTTCTTGTTTTCGTCTAATCACCACTTCCCTTTTCTGTCTTTCAGTGACATCTTGGGATGACCCCACAGCTTTAGAGTTATTTCTCATTACTAAAAAGTTCTGTCTGGTTTAGTCTGAAACCTAGTCTCATCTCTCTCCGTTCTCTCTCTGGCTAGATCATGACTCTCATGACCTGTAGTCAGGAGGGGATACGCTTTTGTGTTTACTCCTTCTCCCCTCCTGGGGATGGGGTGCTGGGTGGGGAACAGGAGCTTGGAGAGAGGGTACAGGCTGAACTACAAACTTGGTGGTAGGCAGTGGCCCTGAGCGTTTCATTGGTCACTTGGTGTCTCTGTTGATGTAGTCTCTTTGCATCATGTGATTTTTCTGGGTGTATATTCAGCTTGACTCTGGTCCTTCTGTCACTGAGAACCCTTTTAGAAAGGAACCATAGTGTCCCTTTCAAGCCATGCTGTTGGCTTATATCCTTAACCTCAGTCTTGATAGGTTATCTCCTCACTTGGCCACAGTTCCTGCCTCTCTCTTTATCCCTCAGCTCCTTCACACGGAACCAGGAAAGCCCCCTATTTTTTCCTCCACACCCTCCAAAGGCCTCAGAAACTATGGCGTGGAAGACTATCTTTTACCCAAGCACAGTATACCCTGATCCCTTCTTGCTGTTATAGGAGATAGTCCAGCCAGTTCTCATTCTCAGAAATCTCCAACCAAGATGCCAGCCTCAAAGTGGGCCTGCAGATATCACAACCTGGCAACTGTCCAGTTGGTGGGTAGATGCCGGTCTCCTCTTTCATACAGGGACTATAACCTGTGTAAGTTATCCTTAAGAGTTTCAACTTCTTGGCAAAAGTGGGGAATGCCATGAGAGAGAGGGGGCAGAGTGAATCTCCTCACCACGAACACTGACTCCCAGTGACCCCTGTTCATTTCTCTCCCTGGGTGGTCTGCTGATGCCTGGGGTGGTAGGGGTGATGCTAGAATAGCAACATTTAGCATCTGGCCCTGATTGTTTTCTGCTCATTTGACAACATCAGGGAATGATCATGTTCATTATCATGATTGTGGCAATAGTTTCATGGATGTATACACATGTCAGAAGTGATCAAATTAAATACTTTAACTATATACAATTTATTGTATGTCTGTTATACCTCAATAAAGCTGGTTAAAACTGTTGGGTGTAACTTACTGCCTATTTGTCCTCTTCAGCATTTAGTTAGAGTATTGTAAATAATGCTGTGTGAACATTGTCATGCATATAGATGTTTTTTAATATTTTCTGAAGATAAATTCCTAGGAGCTGGGTTACTGGCTACAAGAAAATAACTATTTTTATATCTCCTAATACATCTTGCTATATTGCTTTTCCAAAGAATTGTGCCAATTTCCAGTGTAGCAGCAAATATAAGTATGCTATTTTAATAGCAACCTTAAATTTGAGTGTTATTTAAAAAAATTATTCTTAGATGTGAAATAGTATATCAACTTATTTTTCTTAGAGTAAGATAAAGGATAACACGTGTGTGTATGTTCGGCAAATCTGTATTTCCTCTTATAAGAACGGCCTGTTCTTATTCTGTATCTATTTACCTATTGGGATTTTGATGTTCTTTTATTTTGATTTCTATAAAGGTTGTCATAAAGTTGTTTGTGAAATAAAACAAATGATTTTGCCAGAAGCAGTGTTTATACCCATGGTTAGAATGTGAGAACAAACCGACCAAAGTAAGAGAGGCTTGATTATGGACTGTGGAGGTCTCTCAAATACCTCTCCCGCTTTCTGGAATGAGGGAGCTCCCTCTGTATTTATAACTGTAATATAGCTCCCTCACAAGTTACGTGGATTTTCCCAAGCAACTTGTCTGCCACTAGTCACACGGTTTCCCTAGCTGTTAACATTTCCCTAAGTTTTCTGAAGCTAATCTTGTTAGAATTGCACATTTCCTTTTAGGACGGTGATTTTAAGCAGAGAGAGAGTGGTAGACATACAAAATGGGAAGGGGGTGATGATGGTGGTGGTAGCATGTGTAATTAAAACCAAATTTATGGGAAGAATTCACCCTTCTTATCAAGGAAGTCATAAAGTTTTATTCAGAGTATTTTGAAATTTCAAATAATGTGAAAAGGTTTACATATACGAATAGTGCATTTAAGGTTTTTATGAGTATCAAAATAGACTAGTCCTTATAAAAGATTAAGAAATAACTTTATGCTTCTTTTCAAGATGATGATATGAGTTAATGATTACGGCTCTACAATGATGATACATTCTCTGTCTGTCTGTCTTTCTCCCCCTCTCTTTCCCCTTCTTCCTCCCTCCTTCCCTCCCTCCCAACACATTCCATTCTCAAAAACAAACTAAACATCTCTGTAGACAAAAATCAGAGTGGAAGTGTCCAGTCATAAGTGTGAACTGAAGTGACAAGGCTGCTGGATTCTGAATCCAGAAATGCCCAAAGCTGTCTAGAACTTAGGTTTCTGTGCGTCTATGGGATCAGGAGCACTCCATGTGTAGATGGCTGGCAGTCAGTTTCACAGTGAACCAGAGGTAAAGTATGGTTTCTCACCTATGGAAGGACCATAGCCTGGGCAGTAGCTTTTATATATTTAATACTACAATTTAAAAGAAGAGTTTTATTTAAAAGAGTAAATATAAGTAAAGCTGTAAAGCTGTGGGGGCTGGAGGAAGCAGAGAAGGCAATGGAGATAGAATCTTTGCCAGGACATCTGCTGATTCAATGGCTAAACCTGTGATATCACCCCAAAGTGGACTCTCTCAGATACTGACATAAGACCTGTTCTTAAGTAGGAGTCTCAGGAGCGGGGTGGAGGTACTGCAAAAACACTAGAAAGAAGAGAGTGAATGAAGGGAGAGGGATAATATGCTACCTTCTTAATGAAAATAA
This sequence comes from Macroglossus sobrinus, assembly GCA_004027375.1. Lineage (NCBI taxonomy): Eukaryota > Metazoa > Chordata > Mammalia > Chiroptera > Pteropodidae > Macroglossus > Macroglossus sobrinus. The sequence goes on from PVKZ01000955.1 coordinate 181,446, forward strand.
CAAAGCACATGAAACCCACTTTAAGAAAGCTGATCAATGAATGAAGAATCGGGAGAAGACTTAATTATTGAAAAAATGAAAGTAATTAAACAACCCCAAATAACTTTAAAATAAGTATGTTAAAGTTATTCAAAGAAAAAGGAAGAAATAATCATAAAATTTTGTGAAGTAAAAACTTGCAGCGACAAATCAAGGACAAATGGATATTTAAAAAAAACGAATTGAAAAAACTTAAAAAGTACAGTATTTTAGATTAAAAATGCAATAAGTGGAACAAATTCCAGAATTGGTAGCAATCAGATTTACTAGATTTAAAAATACTACTGAAGATTTTGTCTAGAAAGAACAACAAAGAAATGAGGAGAGAAAAATATTAAAGAAATGTTAAGTGAAATAGAAGATGTATGAGAGGCCCTACATTGCTTTCCCCCCAAAAATACATCCCACCACAAGTTCCTGATGAGAGATGGACTAAAGGATATACTTCACTAAGAAATAAGGAACCCCAGAATAAAGAAATGGGATGTAAGAAACAGTAATGAGTACAACACAGTATGACTGACAGGAATTTAACATTTCTTTTAACATTCCTCTCAGTCACAAATGAAACATTTACTCATTTATTGAAATTAGTCTCTACATTTAAAAGAATTTAAGTCATAGAAAGTTGTTTCTTGACTGTGAGGAGTTAAATCAGAAGTCAGTAATAGAAAACTTTCTGGAAAATTTCCAAATAGTTGGAAACAGTAGTACAGTTCTAAATAACCAATGGATAAAAAAGAAAAATTCTAAAGGGAAATTAGAAACTATTTTGAACTGAACGAAAATTAAACCACAAAAATCGAATTTGTGGGATCACACTGAAGCCGTACTTAGAGGAGAATTTGTAGCAAACATCTTTATTAGAAAAGAAGAAAAGTCTCAGATCAATGACCTCAACTTTATTCTTAAGAAACTAGAAGAGTGAATTAGACCTAAAGTAAGTGGAAGGAAAAAATAATAAAGAGTAGGGAAGAAATCAATAAAATAGAAAACAGATAAGCAATGAAACTGAAAGCTAGTTCATTGAGAAGATCAATAAAATTGATAACTCTAGCTATACCAATTAGGGAGGGAAGACACAAATTACTAACGTTGGGAGTTAAAGAGGTGACATTACTCCAGATTCTACAGATATTAAAAGGATAATATGGGGATATTATAAACAATTTTACGCTAATTAATTTGATAACTTAGATGAATGAATAAATTCCATGGAAGACTCAAACTAACAGCTTTCTCAAGAAGAAATATATACATTGAATAGCATGTATCTTTCAGGAAATTGAATTTGTAGTTAAAAAGCTTTTCACAAAGAAAACTCCAGGCCCAGATGGCTTTACTTATAAACTCTGCCAAATATTTAAGGGAGAAAAAAATTACCAATTTTATACAAATTCTCCCAGAAAATTGAAAAGTAGGAAATACTCTCCTAATAAAGCTGCTGTAAATTTAGTGTTAGCCTGATACTGAGTCTAGATAGACATCACATAATATAATGAGCATAGAAGCAAAAATTCTAAACAAAATCTAGCCATTAGAATAACAATTTATGAAAAATATGCATCATGATCAAGGGAGGAATACAATGCTGGCTCAACATTTGAAAATAAAATAATTCACCGTAATAACAAAGTATAAAAGAAAGAGAAATGACCATGTCAATAGATACAGAGAAAGCACTTAACAAAATCCAATATACATTACTGATAATATTGCTCAGCTAACTAGGAATAGAAGAGAACTTCCTCAATCAAATAAAGAGCATCTTTAAGAAACATACAGCCCAAGCCATACTAATTGGTGAAACACTGAATACTTCCCTCTAAAGATCAAGACCAATACAAATATATCTGTCTGTTCTTACCATTTCTATTCAGTATTGTATTAGAGTTTCTGGCCAGTGCAGCAAGGTAAGAAAAAGTAGTAAAAGCCATCTATGTTGGAAAGAGACAAGTAAGCCTGTCTTTATTCAGAGACATGATTGTTGATGTAGAGATGCTATGAAATCTATGGAAAAATGTTGATAAAACTAATAATCGAGTTTACTAAGTTGTAGGATAGGAGATCAATATATAAAAATCAATTCTTGGTCTACATATTGCAATGAACAATCTGAAATTTAAATTAAAGAACTATTATTTACAGTAACATCAAAAAATACCAAATAAGTAGAGGTAAATTTTTCAAAAGATATAACACACACACACACACACACACACACACACACACACACACACACACACACTGAAAAATAGAAAATATTACTGAGTGAAATTAAAACCAAATAATGAGTCAGAAGACTCAGTATTGTCAAGGTGTCAGTTATCCAGATTGATTCATAGATTCAATGCAATCTCAATTAAAATCTAGCAGTCTTTAAAAAAAAAACGATTTGTACAAATGAAAATGTAAGCAATACTATAAAGAAGCTGGCAAATGATTATGATATATATCCCCATTACTCACGATTCCATATTTGCAAAATCACCTACTTGCTAAAACTTATTTGTAACCTCTACTATCCGTACTCAAAGTGCTTTCACGGTCATTCAGGCGGGTATGCAACCAGCTAAGGATGAGCAAGGTGATGCTCTGTTTTCATGTCTCAGTTGTCATGCTGTCAGTAAGTGTCATTTTCATGATGTTTAGTGCCGCATTTTTTTTTGCAAATTTGTGCTTTTTGTTTGTGATTTCATGTTTAAAATGGCAGCTGACATGCTCTCTAGTGTTTCTAAGTGCCTGAAGGCTGTGATGCACCTTATGGAACATTCAGGCAAGAGGTGTGTTGGCCACCAGTTCAATGTTAATAGATCAATGGTATGTATTAAATAAGGTGTCTTTAAACAGAAACATACACAATATAAAGTAACTGGTGATGAAATGTCGTGACCAGAGGCTCACAGGAACCTGACCCTGTACTTCCCTTAATAGCAATGGTTCAGTATTTGATATTTCAGTGTTTGCCATGTCTTCATAGTTATAATTACTTTCAGTAATGAGAATCAGCTTCACATACACAATGTATAGACAGTAAGTACATAAAAATATACTCATTGAAAACTGAGCAAGGCAAATGAAATAAACGAAAATATTTCATGCTTATCAGAGTGGCAAATGTTTTATATTCTGACTAACTCTTTACAAGACAGGAGGAAATAGGAAACTTCATACACTTCAATGATAGTTTAAATTGGTAAAAACACTTGAGAGAGCAATTTGACAAAATCTAATTAAGTCGAAAACTTCATTTCCTTTGGCTTAGCAATTCTACTTATGGATATAGAGCTCAGAAAAACCCATAAGTGTAGTATTATTGGTGTTAATACTTTTAGTAGTCTAATATCTATTTTAATTCAGATATGGTGAGGACTCTACAAATATTCTTGACTGCTAAACTCACTGGCGTTTTCCAGCATAGCACTGAGGTCCACGTGCAGCACTGTTCCTGGGGAATCGCTGCATTTATCCTAATTTCCACTTTTGTTTCTTCTTCAGCCCAAGAATTATTTCCAGGTATGTTTTCAAATTTCCAAGCACACTGGCTTTTGTAGACATCTTTTGATGATTGATTTCTAACTTAACATGTCCTAATGGTATATTTTGAAATTTCTTGACACTTGTTTTAAGGACATGAGGCCAATTTTTATAAATGTTTCAGTGTTTGCAAAGAAGGTGAATTCTCTGATTGGTGAGTATAAAGTTTGAAATATGTTCCACCGCAAAACAAGTGTTAATTATGTGGATCAAATCTTGGATTACTTAATTTTTGTCTGTGTGATTTGTCAATTATTGTTAGAGTTATGTTAGAATTTCTCAGTATATTGGTTGATTTATTGGTATAAATCAGGAAAAGTTAATTTAAATATTGAAGTTATATATATATTTTTTAAACAGTAGACTATTTTTTAAAAAGAAGTTTTAGGTTGATTAAAAATTGAGTAGATAATAGAGTTCTCATTTACCCCCTCTCTTCCTGTCTCCCCTACTTCCAAGTTCACCTATTACCAAATTTTGCATTAGTGTGGCACAGTTTTTACAGTGAATAAACCAGTATTGATACATTATATTAATTAAAGTCTCTAGTTTACATTAGAGTTCACTCTTTGCCTATAGGTTTTATGGGTTTCAACAAATATATAATGTCATGTGTCCATAGTTACAGTATAGTACACAATAGCTTTACCCCCCTAGCTATGTCTGCTCATCCCCTCCCCACAAACTCCTAGCAACCACTGATTTTTCTTCCTATTTGTATAGTTTTGCCTTTTACAGAATAGCATATAGTTGACAACATACACTATGTATCTTTTCCAGAGTGACTTCTTTCACTGCGTAATGGGATTTTCAGTTTCCTCTATGACTTTGTGGCATGATGGCTTGGTTCTTTTTATCACTGAATGATATCCCATTGTCTCGATGTACCACAGTTTATCTATCTCTTTACCTGTTGAAGGACATCTTGGTTGCTTCCAGTTTTGGGCAGAACTGATATAAACATTTGTGTGCAGATATTTACATGTAGACATAAGATTTTTGTGTAGACATAAGTTTTCAAATTATTCAGGTGAACAACTAGGAGCAATATTGTTGGATCATAAGATAAGACTATGTTTAGCATTGTAAGAAACCACCAAACTGCCTTCCCAAGTGGCTGTACTATGTTGCAATCCCACCAATGATGAATAAAATTTCCTTTTGCTTTATATCCTTGTCAGATTTGGTATTGTCAGTATTTTGAATTTTTCCCATTCAAATAGATGTGTAGCAGTGTCTCATTGTTTAAATTTTCAATTCTCAAATGACATATGATTCTGAGCATTTTTCATACACTTATTTGCTATCTGTATATCTTGGATAAGTTGTGTGTACAGATATTTTGCCCATTTTCATTGGGTTGTTTTTTACTGTTGAGTTTTAAGAGTTCTTTGTAGATATTTGAATAATGATTCTTCATCAGATATGTGTTTTGCAAATACTTTCTCCCACTCTTTAGCTTGACTTTTTATTGTCATAACAGTATTGTTCACAGAGCAGAAGTTTTAAATTTTAATGAAGTACAACTTAATTTATTTTCATGGATTGTGCTTTTAGTGGTGTACCTAAAAAACAATTACCAAATCCAGGGTCACCTAGATTTTCTCCTCTGTTATCTTCTGAAAGTTTTATAATTTTGTATTTTACATTTAGGTCTGTAATCCATTTTGAGTTAATTCCATGAAAGGTTTAAGGTCAGTGTCTAGGGTGTGTGTGTGTGTGTGTGTGTGTGTGTGTGTGTGTGTGTGTGTGTGTGTGTTTTATGGCACATGAATGTCTAGTTGTTTTAGCTTTATTTGTTGAAAAGACTATTCTTTCTCCAGTTAATTGCTCTTGCTACTTTGTCAAAGACCAGTTTACTATATTTTGTGGGTCTATTTCTGGGCTTTCTATTCCATTCCACTGATCTATTTCTCTATTTGTTTGCCGATACCACGCTGTCTTGATTACTGTAGATTTATAGTAAGTCTTGGATTTAAGTAGTGTCAGTTCCCCAGCTTATTTTCTCCTTCAGTATTGTGTTGACTAATGGATCTTTTGCCTCTCATTTGAACTTTAGAATCAGCTTATAAATAGCTATAAAATAACTTGCTGTGATTTTGATTGGGATTGCATTGGATCAATAGAACAAGTTGGAAGAACTGACATTGAGTCTTCCTATTCATGAACATGGACTCTCTTACTATTTACCTATATCTCTAATTTCTTTCATCATAGTTTTGTAATTTTTCTCATAGATCTTGTACATATTTATTTCTAAGTACTTCATTTTTGGTACTAATGTTAGTGGTATTGTGTTTTTAATTCCAAATTCCAACTGTTCACTGCTAGTATATAGGAAAGCAATGGACTTTTGTATATTAACCTTATATTCTAAAACTTTGCTATAATTATTAGTTCCAGGAGGGTTTTTTTTGTTGTTAATTCTTTAAGACTTCTGTGTTTTCTCTTTGTTTTCATAAAGTTTAAAACTGTTATATCTTCTTGGTGGATTCAAACTTTTTTTTATTATACAGCGACTTTATTTATCCTAGTAATGTGTTTTGCTTCAGAGCATCTTATTACTTATGAAAGTGGCCATAAATCTTTTATCTAATACATACTTTTCAGTTTTTTGAAGTGCAACTTTTTTAAGCCTTTGTTTTAGGTTTTTCATTTGAAAACAGTATATAGCCATATCTGTGTGTTTGTGTGTGTGTGCATGTGCACACATACCACATATAACAATGTATTTTCATTGATTTAAATTTATTGCTATTAAATTCTAATTTAATTTCATTTGGTCAGAGGACATACTTTCGTGATTTTATAACTTTAATTCTTTTAAATTTATTGATAATTGTTTTATCACTCCAGATTCATTTTGATTAGTGTTAGTATGGCACATTTCCCCATTCTTTTACTTTTAATCTATTTGTGTTTTTACAGAGTGTACTTCCTGTGGTGGCATACAGAACAGTCTTGCTTTGTTACCCAACATGACAACCTGTGTCTTTTAATTGGGGTATTCCCAGCATTTACATTTAATGTTGTTATTGACAAAGATTTAAATCTATCATCTTGTTCTTCTTTTCTGTTTGTCCCATTTACATTTGTTACCTTTCTGGCTTTTTTTTTTTTTGACTGAGTATTTCTTATTAATAACTCCCTTTTATCTCTTTGTTGGTTTATTATAACTCTTTGATTGCTTTAAGGTTTGTTTATGCTATGCATCACTGATTTACTGGAGTCAACCTTCAAATGATATTCTATTTCACATAGAGTGTAAGAATTTTAAAATAGCTTTTGTGCTATTGTTAGATACTTTATTGACATAAATTCTACAGTACAATGTAATTAGTTTTGTTTAAATCATCAATTACCTTTTAAAGAATTTTAAATGACAAGAAAAATTACATAGTAACCAATTGTTAATGCTCTTCCATCCTTTGTGCAGATCCATATATCCATCTGGTATTTTCCTTCTGTCTGAAGGGCTTCCCTTAGCATTTCTTGTAGTACCAGTCTGCTGGTGATGAATTTTCCAGACTTTGTATGTCTGATCATTTTTGATTAGATGCCAAGTAATCTAAATTTTATCTTCTTGGGTGCTATATATTTTTGCATTTCTATAAATATTATTCAGCTTTGTTCTGGCACACAATGTGATACTTGAGTCTTGTTTTTAAGATCTTTAGATGGGACAGTGTTTAGTGTAGGACTGGTTTTGCCCACAGTTAAGGCATGGCCCTTCTGGGTACTGTATCCAGTGTCTTGTGAATTACGGGTTTTTTTTCTGATGGGAGGAGGTACTACTTCTACCTCAGTGTGACCCTCATTACTGTTCTAATCTTTTACGGTGGTTTTGTCCCATTAGCTTTCAGTAGTTTCCTCACAAGCATATGCCAATCAATGTTTTCCCGAGCACTCAAAGAGGACACTCTGCAGATTTCCGTGCAGCTCTCTCCTCTCTAGTGCCCTGTCCCTGTATCCTAAGTATGCTAATTTGTGCATTTTTAAGCTCATAAAACAGTTCCTTTGGATTGAGTGGTCAGTGACTTAGTTGACTCACTGGCCTTTATTTTTCATTATCTCTTGAGCTAATCCAGAGTAAACTCTGGCTTATGTTGTGAAATACTTTAATATTTATAGAGTAAGTTATGATGTTGGAAACAACATGAAAACACTGTGAATGATGAACCAAAATGTGCCTTTGGGAATAAGCCTATTAGTTTGGGGGACAGTGGATTACAATAATAATTAATGTAAAAGTATCATTTAATCTCTCTTTGTATAGAAAGCTAATACCGGAAATCCAGTAAAGATTATTCTTCTGAATTTTAATTGTCTATTCATTATCTGATTTCTTGAAGTCTTATCCTGACTTGTTGACAGTCCTTGCTTTGGAGCCTTGCACAAGCCCAGAAGTTAGAGAAAAAATGAATAAACACGTTTTCAGGAGGCTCTGCTCTGTTCGTGCGAAGCCTCGCAGTCTGCACACTGTGCCCACCTCATCCGTGGTGTTGCAGCTGGGGTCTGTACTCTTGGAATTCTCTTGGCCACTCCCTCAGTTGCTCTTTGCAATTGTCATAACTATAGGGTAATTTAGCCTTTCAGGAGACGTCCCCTGTCAGCCCTGGTACACCTGCCAGTGGAGCCACACGATGTTGTCACAGGAGTATCTGACTTCGTGCCATTAAACTTTTATTTGGTGATCCTTTAATGTACCTGAGACTGGTAATGTGACAAAATCGTAATCCATCAAAGGTAAAGGCAATGAAATCCTTTTGGAAACAGTCAGTACAGCAGCATGGCGTGTCCTGCACCTCATTAGTGAATTCTGAGTATGTTCGAATCTTTGAATTTTATGATATAATTAACCAAAAGCACCTTTCAGAACAAGAGAAAAATGGAAGGGTCTGAGCATCTTCAAGTTTCTTAAAGTCTTTGCTGTGCATGGCATTGGGCGGGCACAGCCTTGCAGACAAAGATGGAAATGTAGAGGCGGCTTCCCGTAGAGGCGGCTTCCCACGGGAGCTGTCAGGAGAACAGGTGGAAGAAACAGGAAGTCTGTACCACCTGGAGGAACTTATGCTGGAAAAATCAAACGAGTATAATCTATTTATTCCAGATTCACAAGTGGTATGTTAGATATTTGCTGTAGGGAATGGTCTTGAGATTTGAAATATCTCTTTCCAAAGAAATGAAAGTTTTGTTTGAGGAGTATCCTTAAGAACTGAGACACACCATGCTTTCTACTATGAGGAAAAGATAGGGTTTGAGGTTTGTAGACATTGTTCCCTAAGCATTTATGGAGGGCCTGGTGGGTGTCTGGAATTCTGCTGGGTGTTAAGGGTGAGGATGGGATCAAGTAAAATACAACTATGACCTTGAGATTTGAAGAGAGAGAGATAACAATGTATACATAGTAATTGAATGATATGCAAAGTACATGAGTGCAGAAGCGTGCAACACTGCTTGGGAGAGTAAGAAGGCTTTGCAGAGGAAGTGAGGTTTGAACTGAGTCTGTTCTGTAGGGATGTTTAGATGTTTTCATGGGAGAGAATGGCAATCTGGGAAGAGGCAGCAGCATTTACAAAGACATAGAGAACTGAAAATAAGCCATAGCTCTGCAGGAGATGGTGAGTCATCTGGTCACCTGCGCTTAAGGATGACTGGAGATAATGCAAGAGAAGAATGTTGGGTGAGGTTGGGGAGAACATTGTCTGCTGTGTAAAGGAAATTGGACATTATGCTGTGGATTTAAAGTAGAGGAATGACCAGCTCAGATTTGTATTTAGGAAGATAGCATGGAAAGTGAATGGAAATTAAGGAGGAACTAGAAGTGCACAGACATTAGGAAGGCATTGCAGTGCTGAGGGTGGAAGATGGTGTGGGCAGGACTGTGGCTGAAGCTGTGTGTAGGTCTTTGCTGTTATTTGATCATGCAGTTTTCTAATAGACATAGTCATCATCACTTATATGTCTCCATGACTGGAGGGGCATTCGGGGGGAGATAATTGGACCCTTTGGCCTAACTTTGCTCATCTGTACCATGAAGTCATGGTGCCTTTGAGAAATGCTGTCTGCTTAAGTATTGTAGATGTGTCACCAGAGGTTGCGTGAGCAAGGAGAGTCATAGTATTGGCTAAGCTTTGTGACTCCTTGAAGGGCAACTAAGTCTTAATACCTTTTCACAGACTGTGCTCAGTGCATGTTTGTTAATTGATTTGTTTTGATTCAAACAGTGTCTTCAAGTGAGAGCTTTAATCTCTGGACACCTAAATTTTTCTGTGTAGTCTGCCGGTTTTCATTGTTTCACTTTAGTGTGATAGGAGAAATTATCTTGACTTTCCTGTGCATTGTTAGATTATTTGCTTAAATGTTGGAGCCAAAAGGGTGTGTAGATATCATCAGTTAAAATTTCTCACTAATTTATTTATTCATTCAGGAAACAATGACTGAATGTCTAAAATTGTCAGGTACAGTGCTGAGCACAGGCAAAAATGAATTAGTCCAAGACCCTGTCCTTCAGATGCCCAGAGCCTTCAGGAGAACTAAACACATAGTTTATAACATAAAATACTATGGAATTTTAGAGAGAAAAGAAATGAGGGCTGTAGTGGGCAGCGTAAGGACACAGATAGTTCATAAGGAGTTGACCCTTGAGCCAAGCCTTGAAACATGAGTCCACATTTATTAGGCTGGCATTAAGGATGAAGGAGGGTTTGAATTCCAGTTATTTTTGACATAACAAATCACCCCAAAATTTAGAAACTTAAAACAACATCAATTTTTATTTTTATCTGATTCTATGCATTAGTTGGGACCAGTGGGTTTTGGTTGGAGTCATTAATACTAGGAGCTTTGATGGGCCTGGAAGGTGCAGGGTGGCCTCATCCACAGGCTTGGTGCCTCTGGTGGGGTGGCTGGGATAACTAGGGTCTAGCTGGTTTGTGCTCCCTTGTGTGCGTGCTTGTGCGTGCTCTCTTTCTGTCTCTCATTCTCTTCCTGTTTCTCCCTGTCTCTCCCTCCCTCCCCCCTCTCTCCTCCCACTACCCCAAAAAGGGAAAATTAGATTTTTCAAAATCTAGACCCAAAAGTCACATTTCTGCCACTTTCTATTGACCAAGGCAAGTCATGAGCCAGTTTTGATTCAAGGAGAAGGAGCAAGACCACCTCTAAAGGGAGCAGCAGTGTGCATGTGTAGGGTTGGGAGGGGCTGTTGGTGGCCATCTTTGCAGACAGTCTACGCCAGCCAGTCCAGGCAGAGGGCGCAGTGCTCGTAAGAGACAACCCAAAGCACAGATTTTGAAGTCATAGAGTTATTCCCAAATCCTGGGAATTGTGAATATAGAGTAGAACATACATGTTAAAAAATTTTGATGGAGTAAAAAAATGATAATAATAACTGAAAATTAGAAGGTGAACATAAGGGTGAACATAAGTGCTACTTTCCTTACCTTTCATAGCAGAGAATTAGTTAATACTGTCTGAAACTGAAATATGAAGTTAAACATATATAGTTAGGACTCCAATCTCTAAACGTTTTTATAATCTTGTTTACTTAACCCTCGGGGTCTTCTTTAGAAAATACCATCTTTTAGAAGACTTACTTAACAATCAGTAGTTTCTTCAGTTTCTTTATTTTTATCATTATAATTAAATAAAATATAATTTAATATACACTACTTCAGAAATAATATCACCATTTGGAAAACCTTCTGTGCGATCCATCCAGCTCCAGTTAGGTATGTATGTGTAGAGGGAGGTACCTGGCATAAAGTTCATCTAATATGAATTATTTTTTTTTCTTAGTGATTGAGATTATTTTTGTTTTATTATTTGTGCTTTTCTGTATTGATTGATTTTTAAATAATAAGCAAATAATTTTTACATTAAAAAGTTACCTTAGTCTCCAAGCTTGTAGTTTTGGACTTAACTCGATCTCTCTGGACCTCAGTGTCTCACCTGTAAATGGAGTGAAAATAGCACCTGCTGTTGGGAGGAGCAAACGAGACAATGCCTATGAGGCCCATAGCACGGTACCTGGCCCATTGTGAACTCAATACACATTAACTTTAAAAAAATCATATAATATTAGAACTAGAAGGAACTTCAGTGATTCACTTTTTAAATTTTACTCACGAGAAAACTGAATTCCATCTTTTATCAATATACCTAACATGGCCCAAGATCACATGACTGGTTACAGCAGACACTTCGTCTTCTGAAGGCCATCTCTTTGTACATCCCATGGTCTTAACATGTCTCACGGGAGTGAGAACAGAGATGTATGTGATATATAACCACCAAGTGCTTGGGCTAATTCAAATTACTCTTCAGCGTTGTTGGAGCCCATGCCAATAGACATATCATAGAAGGGAGTGCCTGTATACCCACAAGGCCAGGGAGAAACCGGCTGGCAATTAAAAATTTGTCCCAGAAAATTCCAGAGTACGTTACACATATGTGGCTGATAAAGAGGTTACTGTAATTGTCCCTTTCATCTCCATCCAGAAGTTCTTTTTCGTATTGATGTCTGCCTTGGGATGATAAACTGAATAGCTAGCTCCTGATTGTTCAGTTAAACTTCTTTTCTATTGCCACTTTGCAGCAATAAACACAGCATCTAGACAAAATGTGCCTTTCAAGTTTATTCTGAATTTTTGGAAAGAGCCTATTCCACTGTTAATATTCACGATAAGGTGGGTGTTAGAATGGAAGACCTGCTTGCGGCAATTCCACATGCCATTTATACAAATTAATGAACATTGTGATTCTTAGAATGAATGAGGTTTTGTAGATGGTGAGAGAGAAGAGAGGGGGAAAGGTAGAAGAACATTTCATGAACAATTTTAACTAAAAATATGACATCAAGACGCAGGCTCCCAGGGAGAGATGTGATTGAATGTCACTGTGGAAAAAAAAAATTGTCTAGAGTTCCCAGCTTCAAAGCCAGAGCAGCGATGTTATCATTTCCTGGTGCATTCTCTGCAGAATGGAGCAATTAGACAAGTATGCACGGCGCTGGCTTAACACGGTATTCTAAGTAATAGGCTCAGGCCGTCCAGCTGCCTAAATTGATTAATGATATGCAAATGAAATTTATAGACGGTAGTCATCTTTTCCTTGCTGCAGGCTGTCTGTCTTTTCCTAACCCCATTCCTTGCTTTAGCTAAAAGGAAGAGAAACTATTATGAACATGGGTTAGGCTGTAAATTGCTTTCTCTTATTCAATCTCAGCCTTCTGAGCTGTGATTCAAGCCATCAAAAGTCTATCTCCAGCCTATAGAGAACTGACACATTCATTGTAGTGTGTCACTCCTCAAACTCTGCTGCCGTCATTTCAGCTAACCTTAATTTAAAATACTGTCGGCATCAGCTAGAATCCCTAACAAATGGAGCGCCTCATCACCATACTAATTGAACGAAAAATGTTCCATGATTTAAATACCTATTGCTTCATCATTTCCCCAGTCTTCGGCTTCCATTTTGTCAGGCATGAAGTCGGTGATTAAATTCAAGGGATAATTATTAGCAATAGAGGAACCGTTGTCTCATTCCGCAGTTTCCTGACCAGGTGCAAGCTCTTCGCTCCTTACTGAGCATGCCTGTCAGTCTTATGAACAATCCCAGCAGAATAAGTGACTGATTTTCTCTTTATGATCGCGGCGGCGCTTTACAGCTAATTGTCACACTAGACCCCTGCTTCTGAATGGCGTAATGAATGTTTCAGTGCGATGAGAAGTTGATGTGTTGAAAAGGGGTGTCACAGTTGGAGCTAGCACGCTGACGTCTTTTATCGGCACACCTAACACGGCTACCTCCCCACCACATTCGCCTCCGTTGCTTCTGACAGTGGTGTAAAATGAGGGAAGGATTACAAAGCAATGTGCAAGAAACCTGTGCACAAGTTCTGGCTTTGAGGGAAAGTGAAAAAGAAGCTTGTGGGGGCCTGAAGCCCTGTAGGAGGGAGGGGAGTCCTAGCGGAGAGCAATTTATGAGGGAGAGGAAGGTTCATTCAGGAGTTGGAGATGATAAAACACTTTTTAAAAGCACATTTCAGGGACTAACAAAACACGCCTGATTTACTGAGTTGTTTGAATTTGCGGCATGTGAATGGCTGAACTCGTCTGCCAAGCTATCAAAGACACAAGATTACCTATTTGAGTTTCATGAAAGATAGACTCAAAGCACTTGTCCTCCTTTATTTACTACTAGAATTAAAAGTTGTAACTGGTTCCTCTCACTTGTCCAGAAATAGAAGCCTTGGGGTGTGACAGTCTCATGTTTTGGAACTCAACCCACGTCTCTGCAGACTTACTATAGACTCTGCTTGTACCTTCTAAATTCTGGGGTTTTGCCCATAACAGGGAAGATGTACTCTTTGAAGAGGACTTTCTGTTACATCTTCTTTCAAAAACTTTAGCATTACTAATAATTGTTTATGTTGAAATTAAATGAAAAATGTAGGAATTTTTTAAAACTCAAATTCTGACTAGACAGAGACTTTTCCTCTGCATTCGTGCTCCTTTTCCTGGACGCACATGGATCACCATGGATTGTAAGGCTGCATTTTTTATTCATTTCCAAGATGTATTATTTTCCTTCTTCTCAACTGCAGGATTTACAGATAACTCTAGATTATCTGCAGATATGAATATATGTGATATATATGTGTAAACAACAAGCCACATATAAAGAACTTTGCTTTCTTATTTACATTTTAGAAATTGAAGTCCTTGACAACTTTAATGAGAATGAGTAGCCTGAGCCTCTGCTGATAAATTTTATGGTTATTTTAAATACTGGAAGTAATTTACGTGACCCAGAAAAGTATAAAAAGTCCATAAAGGAATAGATCATTGCTGGGTAGTTTTGAATAAAACCTCTTTCTTTTTCTTTTTTTCTCTTTTATTTTTTTATTTATTTTGAAATTTATCTTTAATTAATTAATTTTTTTGGTGACATTGGTTAACGAAATCCAGTAAGTTTCAGGTGTACAGTTCATCAGTAAGGCATATATACATACAGACGTGTGTGTGTGTGTGTGTGTGTGTGTGTGTGTGTGTGTGTGTATAGCCTTGTGTGTTCCCCTCCCATAGTTACATTTCTTTCTGTCACCACATATTTGACCCTTTTTTACCCCAACTACTTCCCTCCCCTGGTAACTACTAGTCTATTGTCCATGTCCATGAGTCTCTGTTTGTTTGTCCTGTTCTTTTATTGATAATACCTCTTTCTAATGAGAATTTGAATATATTTAAGCTATGAATTTACCCCCACCCAAAGTTCAAGGTAATGTTTTTAATGTCACATTTATGTTCATCCAGACTTTGCAAAACTATTTCTTCTGTGTTAAGTTCAAAGACAATGGGGTGAAAATGCCAGAAAACTAGGTGTAAAGATGAGAGTCCTAATTTAACCACTCATTGGCTAGTGACTTTGAATAAATCACTTAAACATGTTTGTTAATTATTTGTAGAATGAGTGGTTGTGACTCTAGGGTTCCTTTTGGCTTTAAAAACTTTGTGAACTCAGTGCTTTATGGAATAAAAGAATATAAAATGCTTGCCCTGGATATGCTTAGACTCTGTCTGCTAATCACATATTGTAAAATATCACCAGTATATAGAATCCATTGGTACACAAATATTAATTTTGATTTGGAAATAACAAGACAAATATCCCTTAATACAGAGTAAGGATTCACTACAAGGTAAGTTTAAATCAAGGAGATATATTGTCCTTGTGTAATAATGTATGATTTGTGTGACTGAAAATACAGTGTTTTCCTGTATTCTAAATGAATGTACTTCTTGTTACGAGAAAAGCAATGTTTTCAAAACTGATCTTAAACTTAATACAGTCTCGGAAGCAGTAGACCTCACCATAGGTTCTCAGAAATTATTGATGACAGTGATTAGTAAGTATTGATTGGATAAGTGAAGGAGGAAGAATATAATTAAAATAGTGGCCTACTGTGTATTTAAATAAAGCACGTTGTGAGTATTTGTGCTTTGAAATGTACTAACGTGAAGTGAGTCACGAATATATGACTCTGGAGGTTTTCAGGTGAACTTAACATGACAACAATTTATAAGCCTTGTTGATCTCTGCTGCACATTACTGGTCCATCATAACAAATAATTTAATACCTGTTTATACCCTGAAGAGAAGGAAATGTTCTGGCCAGTTGCTGAGGGTAAGGGCCCTCCCAGGAGCTGCTTCCCCTAATCCATCCATCCGTCATCAATAGTCTGAGCCAGAGATGTGGAGAATTTTCCACTTACTCTTTTGATCTGAGCCAGTTCTAAAATTGGTTGCGTTGTTTTCCAGAAGGTGGCCACAGAGCGGGTTAAGGGCAGTGGCCCTTGTTCCCCCAAATAAGCAGTTTGCCCTTTCTCTTTTTTCGCAGCGTGAACCTCTACGTGCCTGCAGGGTTCGGACATTGCTCACTCTGCTGTCCTCAGGCGTGGACCTGGCACGCACTGTCTCTACCTCCAGCTCTGTCCTTCTCAGGGCTAGTGACAGACACAGACCCTGCGATCTGTCCCTCTCTGGTTGCCTCCAGAGGTCTCCCATTCCTGACTTGCCAGCTATCAGTGGTTTCCCTTATTTTCCTGCGCTCCCCTTTCTCAGAATTACAGCACGGCAGTGTGTGCATAGGACAGAAGATCCAGGTGCAGCTAGCATGCAGGGCATGCGGACAGGGAGAAACTGCAGAATAGCCTGAGACACAAAGCAGCAACTGTGAAAGAATGAGTACAAGAGCCCAGTGCTCATAGTCTATTATGGCTCTGGCTGTTTGTAACGAAAGGTGAAAGAGAGGTCCTTTGAAAGAGCAAGGATTCATCACCTTGTTTCTTCCATTACATCTAATAAATCTTTGTGAAACAGGCAACTTCAAAAGAGTGAAAAAGAGAGCAGAGGGAAGCCTAGCTCCTAGACACAGGAGATATGCAGAGAACAGCAAGGAATACCCCTGGTCCCATCTCTGGGTGGGTGGGGGTCCTTTTGCTAATATTCCCTCAGATACAGAATTGAGGAGGACTAGAACTGCCTTAGAGAGCAACACCGTCTCTCCCCTGTTTTCAGATGATGGAACTGAGACCCCGCGAAGTTGATTGGCAGCCTCAGGGTTACCTAGAAACAGAGTGGGAACAAAATCAGGCTCCAGGCTCTCAGATCATACTGTGTCCTTGTTAAACCTACAAGAACAAGGTTGTTTTCTTTTTTTGAAATAGACAAAACTGGCAATGATGGGAATTTATTCAACAAATATTAGCCCTACTCTATTCCAAGGCCCAATTCTGGGACATGGGAATATAGCAAAGAAACAAACATCCTTGCCTTATATTCTACATGAAACTCAGCAAATAAACTTAAATGATAATGTTAGGTATTAATAAGTGTTATACACAAAAACAAAGCAGGTTAGGAGAGGAAAGTCACACAGGTGATGTTTTAGAAGGCAGAGAATCCCTTTCTGAGAAGGTGACAGTTGATTAGAGGCCAGAACAAAGTGAGGGAACATGCTTTGTAAAGAACTGAGAGCTGACTCTCAAGCAGAAGCCCTGAGGCAGGACTGTGTGTGTTTGAAGAACTCAGGGAGGCCAGTGTGGCCGAGTAAGCGTGAATCGAGGAGAGAGAGGGAGAGAGAAGCCTGCAGAGTGCCAGTGGCCAGAGCCTGACAGCTTTGGATTTTATTTTAATGTGACGGAGGCCGCTGGAGGATGTTGAGCAAATCCGTGATGTCACCTGATTTACTTTTGAGGAAGATCAGCCTGGTTTCAGTGTGATTGATAAACTATAAAGGGGCAGGAGCGTAAAGCAAGGAGACCAGGT
This sequence comes from Macroglossus sobrinus, assembly GCA_004027375.1. NCBI lineage: Eukaryota > Metazoa > Chordata > Mammalia > Chiroptera > Pteropodidae > Macroglossus > Macroglossus sobrinus. The sequence goes on from PVKZ01000955.1 coordinate 198,852, forward strand.
AGGCCGTCCAGGAGAGAGGTAGCAGTGGCTTCAGATGACATGCACTGCACATTGGCTCACCCAGAACTGACTCTCAGTCTCTTTACCTTTTCTTTCTTTCTTTCTTTTTTTTTCTACTAGAGGACCTGGAAATCCAAATGCTTGATTTCCTAGTTGCCCTTGCAGCTCAAGGTGACAATGTACCATGGTTCTTGCCAGTGAGATGGAAGTGGTAGTCTGCTGAGAAAGCTTCAGGGAAATCTGTTTTCTTAGCATGACATGGTTGACATGGATTTTCTCCTCCTTTTCTCATTATGCTAGCTATTCCCTCTTCCTACCTGGACTGTAGAATTGCTGCCTGGAGGTGCAGCAGCCAGCTTGTGAGCAGGAGGCAATAAGCCAGGAGAGAAAGAGCACAAAACGAGAAAGGTCCTGTGTCCTTCTTGACATCACTGGGCCACTGCACTGGTCCTTTACTGCATACCTGGGAACATAATAATGACCCCCTAAAGTCAGTGGTCAGCAAACTTACTCAGTAAAGGGCCAGAGAGTAAATTTTTAGCTCGGTGGGCCAGATAGTTTCTGTCCCAAATACTCAACCCTGCTGTTGTAGCATAAAAGCAACCAGAGACAGCAAGTGAAAGAATGAGAATGGATGGGCTCCAATGAAACTCTATTCACCATAATAGTCAACAAGCCAAAGTTGGCCCAGAGGCTATAGATTGCTAACCTCTAGTTTAAGCTCCTATGTTTGAGTTTTCTGTTACTTGGAATTCTAGCCATTCTTAAATGATACATATAAATCAATGGTTGATATAGAGATGACAAAAGGTGATTGAATTCAGAATATATTTGTTGTCAAGAATGACATGAAAAGTTTGGGCCTTAAAAAACTAGTTGAATGGTTGTGCCATTTACTGAGATGAGAAACATGGGGGAAGATTAGGTTGCGGGGAGCAGTAATTTTGTTTTGGACATGTTAGGTTTGAGAAGCCTACACGACCTACAGATGGAGATATCGAGGAGAAGAGGTGGGGCCAGAGATATAAATGTGGAAGTCATCACTGAATACTCAGAACTAAAGCCATGGGACATAAGAGATCACCTAGGGAGTGAGTATAGATAGAGAAGTTCAAGGATGGAGTTCTAATGTATTCGAACATTTAAAGCTTAGGAAGAAGAGAATGATTCAGCAAAGGGGACTTAGAAGAAAGAGACAGATATTGAGGAGGAAAACCATAAAAATCCAAAACATGGAGGTTGTTAGGGCCTTGATCAGAGAGGTTTTGGTGGAGTGTTGGAGACAAAACCATAATCTGTGTGAGTCCAAGGACAAATGGAAGGTAAGGTATTAGAGACATCAAAATACAAAGCCTTTTGAAATTTTAACATAAAGATGAGAAGAAAAATAGGCAACAGAAGAGAAGCTAAAGGAGGTCATGAGAGCTTTTTTTCCTTTTTTTTTTAAATGTGAGATATTATGGCCTATTTTCGTGCTGATGGAAACAATCCATTAGAGTTCCAGTCATGATAAACTAGATAATTTGTACCTAATCTCCCACTGAGGACTACTAGAAAAGCTGGAAAAGTGTTTTAAAGTCAGTTTGAAAGCACTAGAGAACTAAAAATGTAATGAAGAAATATAGGACTGATATCCAGGGAAAGCTAGAAATCCAGGGACATAAGCCTGGCATTTGGGGCTGCTGTAACCCTGCCAACACGTGCTGAGCCACGGCAGATATCTGAAAGGGTGGGTGGTGCCTTCGAAAGCCTCATGGTAGCAGAAAGACAAGTGAGAATTCAGCTGACATATCACTCTCCCCACATCCTCTAACTTTTGGATTGAAACTGTCAGTCTGTATCCTAGGAGTAAGGGTGAAGTGGAGGTAAACCAGCCCTCACATGGATTGTCATCTACCTTTGAGAAATCCAGATGACGTAGAAAATACGTATCCCTCAGATGGATTATGATGGATTTCTAGTACCTACTGAAGACTGGCAGAAGAGAGTGAAAATGCTTGCTAAGAGAAGATAAAATTAACCTAGGCTTCAAATAACTCCTCAAAAAGTTTTTTCAAATAAAGTGTCCGAAATACAATCAGAGAAAACCAGACATACGAGGAGACAAAACAGCATGAAAAGAAAATCAGCACAAACAACAGATAATGGAAACAGGTCTACAGCAGCTCAAGATTTTGGAATTATGAAACACAAACTTTAAAAATAATGTAATTATAATGTTTAAGGAGATAAAAGTCAAACTATAGACCTGGGAACTATTTAAAAAGTAACATAGATTTAAAAAACCAATCAAATAGGAATTCTAAAACTCGAAATACAATAACTAAAATGCAAAACTCAGTGTGTTTAACTGAAGATTGTGCAGAACTTAGAAGAAAATTATTAAAATGAAGCATAGGTCAGAAGAAAATACCCCAAATGGAGCATAGGAAAGCAGAGAAATAGAAAAAGCAAGAGAGGTTATTGTCATAGCAGTAACTAGTCTCAGAGGTGAGAATAGAAAGAATTGAGCATAAGCAATAGCTGAAGAGATACTGGTAAGAATTTTCTAAAAACCAAGAAATATATCAGTACACAAATAACCAAGATATATATTTTTGATCAAGATATATATTTTTAAAAAAGGCTCAGATAACAGTGAAACTAAAAACAAACAAACAACAGCAACAAAAAACAATGACTAAGTGATATCTTAAATTTAGTCAGAAAAAATAATGACAGTTTTGGCAAAGGAACAATTATACAACTGACATCTCTACAGAAGGCATTGAATCCAGAAAATATTGAAATGGTATTTTCAATGTGCTAAGAGAAAATAATTGGCATCCTAGAATTTTATATCCCACAAAAACTATTGATAGTAAACTCAAAATACTTTCAGACAAAACTCAGAGCTATGTTATCAGCAGACACACAAAAAAGGAACTAAAGTTGTTTTTAAACATAGAATGATTTCAGATCAAGATTAGAGGTATAAGAAAGAATAGAATATAATAAAAGTGATGTTTGTGAAATTTAACAAGCTAATTATATAATTTATATAAAAATATAAAGGGCAATAATACCTAAGACACTTGAATAAAAACAAGATATGAGGTCTAGCTCTAACTGAAAACTACAAATAATTATTAGTTACAAAGTTACAATAGTTAAAAATTTGATACTGATGAAAAGATAAACAAATAGGACAGAATAGAAGGCCCAGAATCAGACCAATTTATATATAGACACTTACTTAATTTATGAAAATAATGTTACTGATAACAGTAGGATAAAACGGTCTTTTCAGTGAATGATGCTGGGACATTCAGGTATGTATGTGAAAAAAAAGAAAAGATTTCATACCATACACAAACATACCTAAACACACAAAAAATAATAAAATATCTGAAAAGTAATACCTGGGAGAATAGTTTCATGATATTGGAGAGCCAAATATTTCCTAAACAGAACCCCCAAAGCACTAATCATAAAGAAATAGATTGATAATTTTGACTACATTAAAATTATGTACTTTTTGTCAAAATAGATCATTAAAGGAGCAAAAAATCAAGCCACAGAGAGCAAAAAGATATATGTAACATATATAACCAATAAAGAGTTTATATCCAGAATATATAAAGAATCCTACAACTCAATAAGGAAAAGACAAACAACTTACTAGAAAAATGGGCAAGAGATTTGAACTGATATTTCATTAAATAGGGTGTCCAGATGGTCAATAATTACTTGAAAAAGTCTCAACCTCATTAGCAATTAGGGGAAATTAAATTAAACCATAGAGATACTGCTACACAACCATTAGAAACATTAAAATTATGCAACAACAACTCTCATTCATTATTATAGTGTAAGTTGGTACCACATAACCATTTTTGAAAATTATCTGACAGAATTCTAAAGCTGAGTCTATACACACCTTTCTATCCAGCGATTTCATTTTTAGATATATGCTCCACCAAGATGCATGTGCCTGTGTATCAGAAAAATTATAAATACGTTGGTAGTAGCATTGTTTATCATAGCCCCAAACTGTAAACCATCTAAATGTCCATCAGTTGTATAATATATAAATTATAGAAAAATTCTACAATAAAATACTATAACATAATTAAAAGTAATGAAACAGCTACTCACATTAAATCATGAAATCTCACAATGTTGAGTGAACAAGGAAGACACCAAAAAATACATGTAGTGTTTGACTCTCATTACGTAAAGTCCGCTTGGATAAGGGCAGTAGGAAAATGAAAAATGCAGAGTTTAGCAGAGTTTAGCAATGTGGCAAAAATGTAAAGAAAAGCATAGCAGTTATTCAAAAATGAAGTGTCTTGTGCTGCATTCTCTGGAAACACACTTAGCATTTTGTATGTAGAAGATTTATTGGGGACTGCTCTCAAGAAAAACAAAGAAGTGAGGAAAGCAGGACTGAATGGGGGAGGCATTACACTGCAATGTGGTTATAGCAAAGACCTTAGCTGATTTCTAGGAAAATCCTAGAGCTGGGATGGATGGGCTTTGGAGTTGCCTTCCGTGGAAGCGAGGTGGTCAGGCCTTTCATCCCATGTACATCAGTCATTGGATATGGGCTTCCCCTAGGGAGGGGACACCTCTGGAGTGAGGCAACTCTCAAGGTAATTTCTGGAGAAGGAATACTTCCAGTGGCCTAGAGAAGGGGCGCCATTGTCCTGAAGAAAGAATCTGTTCACAGCATCAGGAGAGCGGGTCCCTGGAGTGGGCAGGGTGGGTTAATTCTGCATCTCAGTGATGTCGTGAAGGACTTGCTTTCTTTCCTTCCTTCTGTCCTGCCACCTAAGTGTGTTGGCTTTTCCTCATGGGCTGGCTGCTCTCACAGCCCCAAGATGGCAGCTACCCTTCATGCAGACATCAACTTTTGAAAAAGATTGTTGTCACTGTGTTTGAAATTTTTTTTTTAAATGAGGGAAATATTCTCAGGAATTCCCCTCCGCCCCCATAGGCTTCATCTCATAATTTATTTTCCAGTGTCACACGCCCATTCCCAAACCAACCTAAGTGGAGGGGAGTGGAATTTCTCATGGTTAGCTTAAATTAATCAAGATTCTTCCTCAGAGGTGAGAAGAGTGGGTTGGTGGTCAGTTAAATCCAGATTTCCGTGAGACACATGGTCAACTGACACATGAACAAAATCAAGGTTTCTTTAGCAAGACAATGACTGTTGGGTGGGAAACCACCTGTGTCTGTCTGTGATAAAACTGAAGAGCTTAGACTCATCAGTTGGGAGTGCACGAGAGGAGAGCAGACACGTAGGCACAGCCGTGCGTACACACATCCTTATTTAGATCAGCTACCAAGGCGGTACGAAAGGTACATGTCTACAGCTAGAATTCCCAGATACTTGACTGGGTAATGTCAGGGTGATCAAACCCTTTCTTGACATGTGTCTCACCCAAATGGGGAGAAGTTGATTCAATGTGATTTTTGCACTGAATTTTGCCAGATCGATCTAAATTTTAATATAGAACAAACATAGAACAAACTTGAGAAATCAAGTCTGTTGAGAGACCAGTGAAATATGTCTCCCCTGTGCTATTAAAGTGCCATGCCATCAAATTTGAAAGCATCCTGCTGGAAAAAATAATCTATAAACCATGTTTTCCTGTTTTGCTTTATTATTGGCTATTATTTTCCTTTGTCTCTTTCCAAACACTACTTTACTGAAGTGGAACTGGATTAATAAGTGACCTTTCAAGTACATCCTACATGTCCTCCGAACTAGAAAAGCGATTTGAGGACATTTATAGATATCATGTATAGATCTCTTTTTTCTCCCTTAGCTTCTTTCAAAACACATGCTCTGTTAAATCAAACATGCTGGTCAAGCACACTCTGAACAGGTCTGAAATTAGGGTAAAACACATCACTCTCATTTCACATAATCCACATGCAATGGTACAGCCATGCCATTTTGATCATTCCACACAAATGACACAGAAATTGATTACTAAGAATGAACTGAGCTCGCACTGCAGATGAGTGGCCTCTTCAGAACATGGAATTAAGCACTGTTTGTTACCAACAAAGATCAATGCTCAGGGAGAGTCAAAGAGCTCAAAAATAGTATAAATCTTTCTTTCAGTCATATAGATTTTGAGAGATACAAATATTGTTTCAAAGGAAATTAGAACAGAAATGTAAAAATACAAGAGGTGGAGTACCAAATTATTTAGCTGTTTTAGAGCTTCATAAATCCTGACCTATTCCCTACCAAGCAGTTTTTAAAAAATTGCTTAGCAGAAGATTTTCTGCGTGTGTGATTGCTAAGGTTTTATTTTCAAACTGACATACGGGCTTCCAACTTGTGAAAGAGAACTGGTTCATTAGATTAGCCTAACAGGCCACGTTAAGATTTTGAGGTCCGATGGAGGTAGCAGCTGCCCCGGAAACCATGAAACAATATACAAGTGATCAGTGCAAAGATGATGTAAAGAAAACTTGAAATAGTCTCCTTATCTTCCTGTGGGCTGGCAGGACCAGCCGAGTGCTGGCAGCCTCTCTGGCAAGTTTAGGAAGTGTCCACGCACTGTCATAGGGAGGCCACTCTTCCGGTTATTTCCGACCTCTCCTCACTCTGTTCTCAGATCCAACGTCTCGAGGGTCAGCTACTTACCTACACATACAGGAAAATATACATCTCATCCCAAACCACTTCTCCTTCCAGATCTATGAAAGGTTTTACTAATTATTAGTTGTCATGTTGCTCCCCCATCCCTTTGAGCTCAGAAGAGACCTTAGAATTCGTTTGTGTGATGGGCTCCAAAGGACTCGGAGATCGACTCAAAGACGTTGCCTTGTGATTATGAATTTTGTCATATTTATCGTTATTTGCATACTACTACTACTAAGCAAGTTGTTTAGGCTTACCTTTTATGTTCTCTTTCCTAACCGTTGTTTGTCATAAAATTCTCACACTGTAGTTTTGAATTTGCTTTGATTTTACTTGACCAGTTTTAAAAGCCTCTATTCCCTCCGACTGGCATCTCTTTAGTCTGCTCTCAGGCAACCCTGGCTTCTTACTGTAACCTTTCCTTTGCCTGCAAGGACTCTTGTCTACCTCATTAGATACTGTCCCTGTGGGAAGCTCCATTTCTCTCTATTGGTGCCTCTTTCTGGCCCTGAGTTTCTTCTTGTTCCCAAAGGGCAAAACTTCTGGCTCAGGGAGATCAGCACCGCCTGGGAATAGCATGAAAGGTAACGCAGACGAGCTTAATTGAGATAGAAAGTGAGTGGATGAGAATTTTGCTGGGTGTTAAAGCAACATGGAACTAGATGCATCACAGAAAGGAAAGCATCTCTGTGGGAAACCCTGCCCTTTGCCTGCGTATTATCCGTCATGACCCTTCTTTCTTACTGGTACGCTCAGCTTGCTTTTGGGCACTAATGTGCCCAGCTAAAATTATATCTTCTAGGCCTGCCTACGGGGTCCTGGGTGCTTGATGACATCACTGAGATGCAATAAGCTCTGGCCTGGCAACCCCTGTATTACTTATTGTGCGAGATAAATCTCTAAATTATTGAAGTCACGGCAGGACTGAGGTTTTTCTCTTGTTCAGGATAGAATACAGTCCTAATAGGGTAGGGTTTTTTGATGACCTCAGCGCCACTGACATTTTGGACTGGAAGTTTTTGTCCTGTGGGGAGTTGTACTCTGTAGGGTGTTGAGCAGTATCTCTAACTTCTACCCACTCAGTGCCAGTAGTACTCCCTAGTTGTGACAGCCAAAAATGTCTCCAGACATTCCCAAATGTCCTAGGGGGAGCAAAATTGCTCCGGTTCCGATTCACATTTTTTAAACTATAGACACGGTCTCTAGATAAGGGCGATCACCTGTCACTTCCACATGCCGTTACTAGGTTCCCCAGTTTTACAAAACAAAACATCTCCAAGGTCTTCTAACTGCTCCTTAAAATTACTCTTATTCTCTCTGTGGTGCTTGAAAACAGTGCTAAGAGTCCTCCTCGTTAAGTTATACCAAATGGATGTACATTTTTGTTTCTAGTGAAATTAATAAAGTCTGTAGGCACAATTCTGATATTCCAAATCCATGGTAAATAGAATGACTGATGTAATAATATGTATATATTTTTTTGAGGATGATCAGAAAGCATAATGATAATACTCTTGGGAAATTGTAGCAGTCAGAGAGTAGTCTGTAAGCCTCTGGTTACATGTTTCTCATTAAATAAAAAGTAGAAATATCAGAATAATAATAAAGTCAAAGAGTTCAAACTATCTCATGTCTGCCTTAGGCTAAGATGAAAAAGCATTGTGGTGGGCTATTACTGCTCTTGAAATATAGAAAGAAAGATCTGGAAGGATGAAGGAAGTGATAGTCTAGGACATCTTTCAGAAATGGGAGATATATGGAAAGAAGTCTTCAGTAAGGTAGGAAGCACATTGGAGAAGTGGATCCTCTCTAGTGCCTTGTAGTGTTCTTCTATAAGGCAAGGTGGGAACTTTAGGGCCCGGATTTCTCAGAAGGAGGGTTAGGAAGTGCTGTATAAGTTTTTTGTTGGTTGTCTCATAAACAGAGTTAGAATCATGAACTTATCCGACGTAAGTCCAAAATGAACTTGGTTCAGTTCATGTAGAGAAAGTTTGGGGTCCTGGTTAGAACCTTGGGCATGAGAGCCTGTGACCCAAGGCAAGGGTGGCCTGTGGCACAGGCTTCGGGGTTACTCATCCATAAGGGTTGACTGGCTGGGTGACCTTAATCAGGTTACATCCTCTCCAAACATTGATTTCCTGATCTGTGTGAACGGTCTCAGTGGCGGCCACCTCTGTTCAGCGTAAAACCACCACAGAGCTATGTCATAAACCCAGAACTCTTCCTGTAGGGCCCTCGTGGTGACAGAGTGTGACAGCTCCTCCCACGGGCCCTCCTGATTTCTGTCTGGGTCATGGTCGCTGTCATAAACTTTAACACTTCACAGGATCCAAGAACGGAACACTCAGGGTTGGGCTTTGCACACAGTAACCAACAAGTAATAAATTGAGAAACTCATTCTTTTAGGTTATTGAAATGTCTACTGCGTCAGAATAACTGGGGGAAGGGTCTAGGAATCTGCAGCTTTAAAAAGCCCACAAGGTGAGGTAATGCACCTGATTCTGAGAACCTTTGGTCAGCCAGACCTGTCCAGCAGATCTCTTAGAACCCTCCTAAAGAGGGGTTGGCCAACAGCTGCTGTGAACTTTCCTCGTTCACTAAAACGGATTGGGAAACGACAGACTTCCAAGCAGCCGTGACTGAGGGGGTGAGGGCAACAAGTTGCTTCTCATTCACTCGGTGGGGTCCTGAGGGGGTGAGGGCAACAAGTTGCTTCTCATTCACCCGGTGGGGTTGGCAGGCTTGCCGCCCCGCCCCAACCCTGAGGGAGAGATGGGAAGAGGAAGCACGGGGGCTGAGAGAGCAGGGGTTTCTGACACTCTAGAGCTGGGCCTGGGTTCCAGGGGGACACAGAGGACGTGGCTTCTTCAACAAGGGAAAGCCAGTGGGAGGCCTCTGGGTTTAAGACAAGCCCTGGAGAAAGAAGAAGCACTTCCCTGACTAGCACCTCTCTCCCAAGGGGGTCGGCAAGAATGCCACATGTCCTTCCTTCCTTGTCCAGCTTTCTCCTTCCAGCCCCCTCCAGAGAGTCCGTTTTTAACTATAACACACATATTTCTCCTGAAAATACTAATACGAATATACCTTTTAAAAAGAAGCGATTCCACATGTTAGATACTGTGTTCAGGACTTTACAAATCTTAGCTATTTTTGTCCTGTTGGGTAAATATTATTCTCATTTAAGATGGGGCTCAGGTGTGTTAGGTGGAAGCTGGTTCTTTAAAGACTGGCGGGATTCCAACCCAGATCTGTTGGATTCCAAAACTTGCATTTAAAAAAAAAATTGACAGTGCATCTAATTATACTTATTTGTTGACCTGCTTATCATTCGCCTCTACTAGGCAGCAAAATGACATATAACGTGTGCTTGCAACACACACAAAATTTAAAAATATGCCATATTTACCTCTGTTATTTAATTTTAACACTAATGTTTATTCATGCTTATTCAAAAGATCATCTGTTTATGTTTTGAACCTAAAAATTAGGTTATATCCATTGACAAAGGCGTTTTTTTTTTCTTTCTCATTTGTGAATGCATTTATCTAAAGAGACAACTTCAGGGAGGGCTTTACAAAATTGAGACTGTCTCAGAAAATCTGTGACCAGTAAACAGTTGCCGTTAACTGTCAACATAAAAAGTATTAAAAGGACTGTTGCCAGTCATCATTGCTGGTTGGTTAAAAACGGTTCAGAACACAATTTCTTTTTCTTTGTCATTTATCTGTTTTTTTTTTTTTTTTTTTTTTTTAATAAAGGAAAACATACATGTCAGGAGAAAAGGGACAATTAGCCACCAAGAGGAATGAGTTAGGGTTGAGGACATGGATGGTCATTTCTCTCAGAATCCTTATAAAAGAGTTAGAGCATCTGCAGACACATCAGGACAGCTGGGTGTGACGAACAGCACCAGACTGGGGGAGACTAACAGCACCAGACTAGGGGAGAAAGGCAGACACGCAAATCAAATAGAGCTTCCTTATAAAGCAAAACAGCAAGGAAATTAATGGCGTACTGAAAACAAAGCATCAGTCTGGTGACTACTCTCAGGACAGCCTCTGCCTCGCAGCCCCAGGCAAACCAGAAAATCCAATAGGAAGTTTTCATCATTTAATGGCAGGAGGGGGCCATTAGCATCCAATGTGCCAAGAGGCACATCAAATAGAAATATTCCTTAGATTTGTAATTAGCTCTTCAAAGTGCTAGGGCCGCTTTTTGGAAGAAAAAAAACAACAACGCCCCCTGACAGTTTAGGGTGGGAGTAGAGCTTTTTAAAATGCACAAGGTATCTAGAGCTACCAGACAAGAGAAACTCTCCAGCCAATTAGCATCCTGGGAAACTGCTTTAGTGATGGAAGGCAAAGCGGGCAGTTTAATTACATAGGCGGCTATGCCCTTATTTCTCTAATTTCTCAATTAATGGGTCTACGAATAGCTTGAAGGAGAATAACTCAGTAGCCTGAAGTCCTAGCAGGAGACTAAACCTGTTAGTGCTGACTTAAAAAAAAAAATGTGTCTATTGCTTTCCAACTGGAAAATGATTCCCCTGTTCAAACAGACCCTAGACAGTGTGTGTGTGTGTGTGTGTGTGTGTGTGTGTGTGTGTGTGTGTGTGTGTGTGGAGGGGGTGGGGAACTACTGGGAATAGAACAGAATTTAAAGTGGTCTTCACAGGGACTGTTTTTGGACCTACCTGCAAATGTATGGTCTTGGGAGAACAGTGACACGCAGGGACCTGTGGAATATGACAGGGGAGGCATGCTTTGATAATGGAAAAGCAAAAAGCCATCACTGGTTTCACGGCACAATATGAAGACGATACATACTTACTCATATACTAAGCATTGGCTTCCCTGGGACTAAAGGCTGCCTTTAGTCCCAGTCACTCACCTGATGACGAGAGCTGGCCAAGTGGGCGCTCTGCTAAGGAGATTTTAATATTGTTCTAATTTTCTTTGTCATACTAAATTCAAGACCCAGGTATGGCCTTGAAGAAATAAACCGCACGATTCCACGCTTTTATTTCACTGGCAAATCGGAGATTGTTTTCTATGGCGATATGCCAGGAACGATTGTTTTCTTCTTTTTCTATAAGTCCTCAAATAGCCAGATCACATCTGCAAGAATCCGTCATTCTTCAGGGAGCCTTATAGCTGCCTTTAGGTTAGATCCAACAGCCATTGTGTTCGGTTTAGCAAGCACTTGTAATATCTTACCGTGGGGAGCACTACTGCTCTGTGGTGGGCACGTAAACTGGAACAGACATTGTGGACAGCAGGCCAGACCATGAGAGCTCATTTAAGCTGTAACATAACCAACATAAAATATGATAACATAGACGTATTGATTTATCTTAAATCCTTACGCTTGAAAACCTGGCTTACCTAGAAAGGCCGAGAGGGACTTGACATATTCTAAAAATGTGCTCCTTAGCACATCAAAGGGCTTGCATAGCTCTGCTCCTTGCTATCTCAGCACTTGTCAGAACATTCAGCTTCCTTTCCCATCACGTGCGTCTCTAGCAGATTTTCATCATTCTTTTTAAGCATTGAGACTTTTTATCCCCTAACTCGTAAATGGAACAAAGAAAGAGAGAGGAGAGGACTGGAGAAAGGAAGGGAGTAAGAAAGGAGAAAAAGCGTGGGTGCCTTCAGATGGAATTAAAAGTGATAGCAGAAAAAAGATAAGGGAAGTAATTTGTACACTTTTGTGTCTGTGATGAGGGGGGCAGGAGCCAAGTGGTTACAGGATGGTTAGGGTTACTATATAGGGTTATAACCCATGTAACATAATGCTAGTAATGTTTTATGTCTTGATTTCTATTGTGTATTTGCTTTGTAAGTGTGCATCAAATTTACTGTTAAGATTTGTGCAAATTTCCCCATGTATAGTGTATACTAATTTAAAAATGATGAAACCTGGATATTGGGCATATGTTTTATTATTATACTTACCACTTTCCTTTAGGCTTGAAAATCTTTATAAAAATAATTATTGTGAGCCCATAGGTGCCAGGCAATATAAGGAAAACCAGTATGGGCATGGAATGGTTTGACGCGATGCAGTGCGTGAGTTGGGTGACGGCCACATCTGCCCTCTGCAGCCTCTGGAGAGAAAAATCACTCCTACTTGATTGATAGTTCTAAACTCAACATCTGGTCATGTCACCCTTCATTTGCAGGCTTCCCATTCCTTACAGGAGAAAATTCAAAACGGCTCAGCAAGATACATAAAAGCATTTATTTTCCAGGGCCGTGTTCCTTCCCATATGCATCTGCCTCCTTCAGTGTCACAGTCCCCACTGAATGGGTGAGCCGTGTGGAAATAAATTCTCCAAGGCTGGTTGGATCTCTGCCTCTTTGCTGTCCCCCTGTATGTAATAATCCCCCCTCCCCTGCCCCTCCCCCTGCCAGGCTCCTATGCGGCCTTTAGAGACCCAGGTCACACACAGTTTTCTCTGCAGTCTTTCTGCACGCACCCAAGCGGAGGGGAGCCTTCCTGCCTCTATACTACCACTTTCCCTTTTCACTGCAATGGTTTGTGGGTTTTTATTAGTTTTATTTGCAGAATGCATATGCAACACATTTAATCTTTTTTAAAAAAATTGAACCAATTTTCTATAAGGTTAATTAATGTCTTCTTTGGCCACCACACTTGATCCACGTCCCCTCTCCTCCCATGTGCCAGAGGTAACCCGTGCTCTGAGTGTGGTGTGTGTCCCTAAAGACTCTCCCTCTAAGACTGTAAGGCTTGGAGAGCTATCCATGTCGTTATGTATAGAAACAGGTCCTTCCTGTTACCAGCTGCATGAAATTCCACGCTATGTATATTCCACATTTTCTTTAGTATTGATTATATTGAAGAATGTCTGGGTTGTTTCCAATTTTTTTCCAGCCCACAAATGCCGTAATAAACATTTTGTGTTTGCATCACAGTGCACACCTGTGAGTGTTTCCCTGGTCAGCTCCCCAAAATTGGAATTGCTAAGACATAGGATATGCAGCAGTTTTTGCAATAATTCTATCTCAGCCAGCTAGATCGTGAGCTGCTGTTTTCGTTTTTGTAACCTTAAGCTTAGCACAAGGCCTATCTTACACATACCCCAAAACCCAGCAATCCTGCTCACTCCGCAGGGGGCTCAGTGAAAAGGCAATAAATAAATAAAAGAATAGATGACTGTATCAGTGAATGACTTTCAAGGTAATGAATATGGCTCAGCAATTATGAGATTTCCTGTCAGACATGTGAAAACTAATAAAAATCAGTTGGTAAAAAAAAAAAAAAGCCTCTGAAATTATGCCATAAATGAAGTGGGCATTAAATGCATACCAATAAGATGGTTTTAAGGAGGGGAAATGGTGAGACTACAATTTTTAGGGAGCAAGGCACATGCTACGGTCTGTAATCAAGTAATGATGGCAGAGCCTGACCTTGACAAGGACCACGTATAAAGCAACATGGTGTGGCTGGCAAGAGACGTGTTCATGTCCCTGGCTGTGTACTGGTGCCCGGAATGCCAGCCCTGTTCTTTGTGGCCGCAATGCTGGTCGTGAGTTCCAAAAACAAATGAATGTGGGTGGATGTTTTCTTAAATGTCCTGTGATATTTTTACCTTTCCCAGTTGTACTGTAAACATTTAAAAATATATTACCCAAGAGGATGTTGATGACAGCAGCCTGTTCCTGGTGCAGGAACTTCCTCCAGGACTGGAAGACAGCACAGAGGGATAGGGTACGACATATCCCATGAACACAGCCAACTACATATTTGGCTTTTGCCTAACAAGAGAGTCAGGGTAGCAGAAAGGGGCAGATGAGCCTCGCCTGGAAGTTTGGGAGTCCCAGGTAGATAACTGAACCCCTTTCCATTAAGTTGGCACCACTGACATTTTGGCCAGATAATTCTTTGTTGTGGGGGGGAGTCCTGTACATTGTAGGATGTTTAGCAGCATCTCTGGCCTCTGCTTAGTGGACGCCAATAACACCTGCTCAGTTATGACAACGCAAAATGTCTTCAAACACTGGCAAATGTCTCCCGAAAACACAACCACTCCCAGACGAGAACCATACCTTAACTCCACCTTCTTGATTCCTTTAAGAGAGTCCTTTAAAATCCTTTAACATTTCCTTTACAATTTTGACATTATTATTTTAACATCGGCCTAGAAGATTTAGGTTTACAGGGTTAGTTTTACAGTAATTTTCTTAGCCACATGAATGGCAAAAGGCTTCCCCATGTATCAACAACAACAACTGACAATGTTTGAGAGATCAATATGTGCCCAGCTCTGTACTCAGTGCTTTGCACTTATACCATGTAATCTGAAAAATAGCCCATTGAGTAGGTACTGTTCTTGTCCTCATTTTACATCTGAGATACTAAGGCACAGAGAGGTTAACCAACTTGACCCAGGCAACACAGAGCTTGAAAGTAGCAGCATCAGGATGTAAAGCCTTGGAGCCTGACCCCAGAGGCACTGCTTCCTCTGCCGTTGGAGGAATGGGGAGAGTTTGTGGCTATATAGGATTGAGCGACATCTTAACTTCTATGTTAGAAGCAATTTAAACAAAGAGATCACCTTTCCATTCATTCAGAAAAATTTACAGAACACCTACTTTGAGCCATGCACTTTGTTAGGTGCTGGATTGCAAAGATTGGTATAATGTGGCTTTTTGTTTCACTGACCAATGGGAGAGACATATGAAAACAAATAATACTAATACCAGGTGATAGGTGCCTAAATGAGGATAGAGTCAAAGTAGGAAAACTGATACACAGAGCTGGTTAACCTTAAAACTTGATCTTAAGCCTTAACTTTTAGGAATTTGCCCAAGTTCACGGGCAGTGATGGTGAATTTCAGGCCTAGAATGCGGGTGCCTAGTTTCCCAATTGAAGGCTCTAACCATTAAATCAGATCTTCCTGACTTTCATAACCAATCCCTACAACCAACTCTGACCTTACCCAGTCATATTCTTTCCTGTAATCTGAACGCTGCTTGGGTCTTATCTAACAACCAGAGCTGTATAATCTAGTTAGGAGTTAATTGCCACTGCAAAGTCTTCTCCAGAAAGGAGAGAAAGTAGAGCCGTAAAGAATCTGTGGCTGTTAGGGTTCTAGCAAGAGAGACGACCTATGCAAAGGGTGGAAATGAGGAGAGCCAGGGGAGGGTCTGCTGGTACCATTCCACGTCAAGGAACAATGTCGCTGGAGCCTGGAGAGACCTGGGCGACCCAAAGGAAGAGCCAGAAGGCCAGAGAGACTGCTGTGGGGAACACGGGAAATGCTGGGTCTGTGGCAAGATGGGGCTGAGATGGGACACCAGACACACCCTGATCTCCATCTCTTCCTCCCTCTGATCTTCTCCTATTGGGTGAACCCACCCAATAGCCAGAAAGCAAAGGAGTCCTGGTGACACCTGGGTAGGTCTACCTGCAGTGAACAAAACAGGACAGCGATGGGTGGAGAATCAGTGAGAATCACCGAGAATAGAGAAAACCAGAAAAGTAGGCACATACAGCATGTGATAGGCTGGGCATGGGCATCGGGAGAAAGGTTGCATGGGACATCTCCAGGTTTAGTCAAGGGTGAAGCATGGTTGTAGGCCGGAGTCCAGGGGTCACTGGAGTGGAAGGGCTGAGGATTAGAATGAGAGACACCACGAGGAAGAGGAAATTAGAGAAATGGAGTCTTCCTGAGTGCCACACTTCAGGCAGGACCTAACTTTTAATGCATGGGTCTGCATTTCCTGGGAATCCTGTGGGCCTTGCTGGCTGAGCTACTCCGCCCTGGTGATTGATAAACTGGCTCCATTTAGGATTTAAAGTCAATGACTTTTTCAAGTGGCTTGGACCAAAGCTGCCTGGATTAGCACCAAGCCATAGTCATCTGCTGCTGCTTAAAAAAAAAAAAAAGTCCCAAATCCTTGACATGATGCCTCTTTGTTTTTGATTGGGATTAAAATGATATTTGTCGGACCAGTCTCTCTAGGTATGTTCCTCTGTGATGTTCCTGTTTTGTATCTTAACCACAATCCCTCCATGACATTTGACTGGTCTTTGGAAATTTACAAGTTAAGAACTGACTGTTGTTTTCTCTGCTTTCTGCGATCTCATCCCTTCCCTAAGGGAATAGTGTGGGATGTCTGGATGATTGAATCAAGGAAGGTCAAGAAGTAGAAGAAAATACTGCAGATGAAAAACAAGTCAGTTATTATATCAAGCTACACTTTTGTTCACAGACTGTATTGTTAGAGGGGCTACAAAGAATCACGCTGGGGAAGCATCAGGTCCCAAGCCACTGATTGTCCAGGCTTTAATTTATCCAGTCTCATTTTACACTGCAGCCAAACCCCACTCCTCCTTCTCTCTGTCTGCACTCTGAGTCTCTGTTCATGGTGTCTCCTCTGCCCAGGGTATTCCTCCCCCCACCTCTCCTGTCAAACTTCTACACATCCTTCCAGACCCAGCTCAATTGCCCCTTTATGTGAAGGTTCCCTCAATCCCTGCTGTCAATATACGTCTACCATTTCACTCTGTCTCCAGACATTACCAAATAGCCCCTGGAGTGGGGAGGGGAGAGATCACTCCTGGTTGAAAACCACTGCCTTAGGGATAGCTAATATGGATTATCCTGATGCTACATCACCAAACAACCTTCTGTTCTATCTCAACTTTTAACTAACTTAATTCAGGAATTGCCAATCGTTAGTTCTTAGATGTGGTTCTTTAGCTTCATCTTTATCCCCAAATAAGTTCATATATAAATGATCTAGCTAATAAATCTGTCTATTCTTAGTGTTGCTTCAGTGAGTGCCTCTTCCAGAGTCTAATATACCCTGACGTCAAATGTTTTCAAATTTTTCTAAATTTCTAAAACTGATAATCAAAATCTGCACCAGGGAGCTTTGGCTGAAAGGCCCAAAATAGCAGCACAGAATAACTTGATCTTATATCCTGAGTAGGAAGAAAGGGCTTAGAGAAAGAGACAAGGAATGGTTACACACATCAAACTTAAAAATTATATACCTTCTGTCCTGACTCTACATGTATTTCTATGAATTCCATGACACGATTACATGGAAACTGTGTTTATTTTTGTGTAGTTTTTTTTCTCAGACCAGAGGACGTAGAGAGGAGGGGGCAGTAGAATTAAAACCATCAACAGGAAGGAAAGAGCCCTCGGCCTGTCTGTGGGACCGGAAGAGTCCTTTCAGCTCTGCATGTCGTTATAACAAAAACGCCGACCGTCACAGGCAAAGAAATTGAATATATATGAGGTATACATATGTCTATAGGCCTTCACAAATCAGCTAGTTTACAAACAATATCGTTACTGAAACATGTTTATATCTCATTAAGATCAGTGACATACCTTGAAAAACTGTTTTTTTTTTTTTTTGGAGCTTATAATAAGATGAATATGGTCTCTTTTTAATCTTAAATTCTATGTTCCTTCACATTATTTTTTCCCTCTGAACTTGAACAGATCCCACAAACCATTGTCCTAAACACTAGATAAATTTTTTCAGCTATGTCTTCCAGTTCACTATCCAGCTTCTTCTACTGTACTTTTATTTAATTCCCCCCCCAGAAATGTAACAAAGATTTATTATTTAAAATGTCTTAATGTTTTATTTTATTTTATTTTATTTCAGTTACAGTTGACAGTATTGTATCAGTTTCATGGATAAGTTTTAAATAAATCAGCTGCTGAGAGCAGGCCTCTCATTTACATGCTCACTGAGCATGTTCTAGTGAGTCTCCTGTGATGAAAACATGCGGAGTTAGTGTGACCCTGCTTCTGAGGTCCAGCTTGAAAGACGCGTGGGGTGACCTTGTATGGTAATGAGAACTCAGAGGAGAGGGGAGCTGTCAGTGCTAGTTTCCGATGCTGGAGTACCACCTGTGTGCCAGGCACAGCCCTTCTGCAAGTTCACGATCATTATCCACATTTTACAGAAATGGAGGCTCAAAAGGAATAATAACTTTTCCCCCAAAAATCCACACTCTAATTTCCAAGCTTTTAATATTATACACTGACAGTGGATGGTGGAAGATGTGTGTGGGTATGTGCCATTGACGTGAGCAGGGAAAAAAGGCTGAGAAAAGCATCTAAACAGTGAGTGTCACGACAGATGAATAGGCATGGCGGTGTCACCACATGGGGTAAGCGTGAGTTCTAGTGATGATAGACTTTTCAACATTTTTCTATCATTTAGGATATAAATGAAACTCAAGATGTCTCTGGCTCTCAGCAAGTCATGCCCGGATGACAAGAAAAAGAGGAGCCATGCTACTTGCTGTCTGAGCTACTGCTGCAGGCAGCAGGGACTTGTGACAGGAGGTCACAGCTTCTTCAGGAAAGGTAAGTTCATGTCTCTTCCCACCGCGTATGTGTTACAATGTGGACAGCCCCTGCATCACGCTCCCATCGGTTTTACTAAGCATCATGTTTTTCAGTGGTATGACCCAGGTGGTGACAATCTGTGGCCAGGAAGCTACTGGGTGATGACTGCAGGCACAATAGGAAGTTTCAGACAGGTCAATGAGTGCATGAGTATTTCAGATGAAGCGATTGTCATCGTGTCAATATTTAAATAATTTCTTACTGGTGCCTGAAACATTGCCTGGAGAGTGAACTCCTGATTAGCTGACATTCTGTTAAACAGAAATCTCTACAAACTGTCACTTCTGCACATCTGTTCCTCAAATGTGATTGATGGTTAGGATAAAGATGCTGGAGGATTTAAGAAGAGCCTTGTAAATCACCCAAGAAAGTTTAAATGAGGTTGACAAATATTTTAGGGTTTAATTCAGTTTTTTTTTTCTGGGTCCAAGTTCTTGGAAATTGGCATTCTAGGGATAAAACATACACAGCAGTTCTTGGAATAACGTCATTTTGTTCAACATCATTCCATTATAATGCTGATGGGAAAAAAATCGATTCCTGGCAGCAACCACTGTCTGTGTGGAGTCTGCACGTTCTCCCCATGTCTGCGTGGGTTTCCTCTGGGGACTCTGGCTCCCTCCAGCATCCCACGGATGTGCACGTGCTGTGAACTGGTTGCCTGAATTGTCCCAGTCTGAATGAGTGTGAGTGTGTCAGCCACTGGGTGTGAATCAATGAGTGACCTTGTCCTGAGCTGTTTGAATTTTGTCTTCATTCTAAATACAGAATAAAAGTTTGTTTCTCCTTTTAAGGGAGTTTCAGGCACCTATGAGCAGAAAGGAGTTGTTTGGGGGCCACCCTTTCAGCACCTCTGAAATCACTTACTTAGGCAGCTGCCTATGCCCATGGATAATAGCAGTTCTACTTATGAATGTCTGGAAACCTTATGTCATAAAAGGGAAATCAAGTCTCTGGGCCTCCTTATTCATATTTGGCAGGAGAGAGGAGAGTTAAGCTATCCTTCAACCATGGGATGTAACTTACTCTTTCCAGGAGACCCTAGGAGATGCTGTAGGATTTAAGAAGAAGTCATAGATGGTCACCTGTAAAGCAATAACAGTTGTCAAGGGAAGTAATGGGATGAATGGCTGGGACTAATTGACAGGGGAAATGTTCCCTCCACAGCGTTTTTATCAGTAGAGATGGCTGTGATTATAGAGCCTCCCAGACCCTGGTCCCAATTCTGGCTCTTTTCCATCTATATGTAAAAGCTGATGCTTTTCTCTTTAAAGTGTTTTTAGAAGTTGTGTATAAAGCATTTGGTAGCTAGAAGGCAGGCACTCAGTAAACGGTACCGTTATAACTATTCCAGGACCAGCTCAGTTAGCGGCCGGGATCAGAAAGCATTATAGTGATGGAAACAAATGTGAAGGAGGAACAAGGCTGTGACATGCACAGTGGAATTTGAATAGAGAAAAGGAGCTACTTCTGATTCATTATTCTCTAAGGTGAAACTCAAGCCAGATACGATATTTTTGCCCATTAGTCTCTGAAGATTTTAAGCAACCCTAGTGTATAAAACAGCTAAGTTACATTGTTTCTCTTCCACTCACATGTGTAGAAATACATTAGTAGGGGAATCTTGAAAGCATAGCGAGAAAGGACAAAAACGTACATACATCAAGAGACTAGAATTTTATTTCTTAGGCCTTAAGGGGAAAATAATAATTTTCTACAGCAGAGATTCCTGGCCTTGGCTGCCCATTACAATCACCTGGGAAACTTTTAAAAGCCCTGAATACCAGGCAGCCCCCAGAAGGAAAATATCAGAATCTCAGAATGGGAGCCTGGTGGTTGCAGTGTCCAGCCAAGGTTGAAGGCCAGTGCTCTTCAGGTATGCCGTACTGTGTGCTGACCAAGGGCCCTTTACAGAAATGGGCAACATTGTTCAAGAGCTTCCACTGAAGTCGTGCAGGAGATATATTCTCTCGACTGCTGAAGACTCTCAGAACCACACCCCATACCCCACTGGGCCAGAGAAAATACAGCTACAAATAGTTTTTAGGTGATCTCAAGAGAGCAAGATTAATATATTTCTGGTTCTGCTGAATAATTTCATATTTTCTACCCAGTAGGGGTTTCATCATTTTTTTCCCCTATGACTCTCCTCTATTTGCTACCCATGAGTGAATTTTACATTCCCTGAGTTGAAGGCCGAGAAGGAACATCCAGAGAGATGGAGAGACTATGCGGGAATAAAACAGAAAGCTCTGTGATTCAGCAAACATTTGTAAAACAAAGAAACTGTCACCCTAGCAACTTTGGGGGAAAAGAATGTGGAAAGTAATTAGTTATCAGCATTTAATTTTAAATTGAGAGCCTCACTCCCTTGCTTTCTGTTTTGCTGGAGGAAATGTGTATCTTGATTCGAATATGCCAATTTAATTCAGGTCTGCCTTTGTTACTGTCAATTTAAACTATCACAGCACTAGTGCATCATAACTTTCTCCCTTTCACCTCTTCCCTGGAAGTCCATTTTGAGATTTATCAAATTCATGTTGTGTGTTTTTTTAAAATAATTACTGTTAGTGCATTTTAATCAATGGGTCTTTAAACAGTTTTGCTCAATTACGGGATTTCTATTAGAATTATCTGCTGTAATCCTACACGTAAAGCAAGGGAGAAATAGAAAGTTTAATTTTTTCCTACCAAATTCTCACAGCATTCTGATGAATAAAATTATCACAGCAAAAATTGCATTTTAATAGAATTACCCGAACTATTACAGAATGTTTTATGCAAAGAAAAGGAGGATATTATTAGTTTGCCTTGAGAAGATACTGTGTGATGCAAGAAGAAACTTAAAAAGAAGCAGCAAAGAATCATCACTAGATGCTAAGGATAAAAATTTGATGAGGGATAGAATGTTTAAATAGTCTCAAAATACCCTCCTGCAAATTATTAATTCCTCAGGGAAAAACGGCAACATTACAATGGAGAGACCTGGTAGACAATAGCTAAACTAAGTAATCAAAGATAACAACACCAGCAATGGAACAAATCCAAGTCACGTGCCTCCTGGTATAATGCCCTGAGAAGAACATGACAGCACTTCTGCGGTATTTATTCCTACAAAAAATGCATAACTTTAGTCAGGAGGAAACATCAGGCAAACTCAAATTAAGGGGCAGTCTACGGAATAACTGATCAAAACGGTTAAGTTCATGAAAGACTAAAGAAATCTAAAGACACCTGGGCTGGATTGTTTCTTCTTGCTATAAATGACCTTAGTGGAGAAAATGGTAAATCTATCTAAATCTTGTAGGTTAGACAGTGATATAGTATCAATGATAATTTCCTGATTTTCGTAATTTGTGCTATGATTATATAAAAGAACATTCTTAATTTTAGAAAAATATAGTTTGAAGTATTTAGGAGTAAAAGGAAAGTATGTTCGCTAATTTTGAATGTTTATTAAAATATATATCTATATATGACATGCATATCGTATATAGGTATATATAATATAAATACATATTATATGTATACATACAGAGAGAGAATAGTATCAGCATTTGGAGGATCTGGATGAGGAGTATTGAGAAATTCTTTTTTCTTTTTCACCCAGCTCCCCCCTCCCCCTTTCCCCCTTTAAGACATTTTTGTAATATTTTTCCTTTTTTTTTTAAATGACTGCAATTATTTAAAAATAGAAGGTTAAAAAATAAAAGAGGTAGAAATCTTCATGCTTTACGGGTAGAAAGATGGTAAGGCATGAGGGCAGCCCCTATCATCCGTAGCCACATGGCACATCTGGGGAGTGGAGGAAGTCATGCTAAGTTGGGAAGGATGTTAGAGGAAAGCTCAGTGCGCAGTGGATGCTCATGAGTTTAAATCTTTTTTGATTTAGGAATCAGGCTCTGAGAGTCCATGCAACTCCCTGAGCATTTCGAACTCGTTAGCTAGAGCTGTTTTCGTTCCATACTTCCAACGTTTTTAGTTAAAAAAAATAAATTCAAATTTCGTTCTGACACATCCTGTTTAGATAGTGTAAGTTAAAATAATTGATTTGACACGGAATTATACAAGGTTCTTGAAACTTTAAAAATAATGTCATTTGCTGTTGTTTGAGAACATCCATGTAAATAAGTCCAAAATTCAATCAGTAAAAATTTTTTTTTTTGCCAGCCAGTGGTGGCCTGTAGAAATATACTCAATAATAAAATGAATAAAGTTACTACTCACTTCCATATATCCAGAATATATTTTTAATCCAGATCTAGAGATGAGCAATTATTTTGGCATGCTTAGATAAGTTCATATCATAGACTTGAACCCTAAAATCTGCGCAGAGATTCCTTAAATGTGTATTTCTTTGAATTGCCTCAGTTGGAACGTGTGGTGACCAGTGTCTGGACAATATAGGTATCCAGTAGGAAAGTGATTCAGATGCTACAAAACTATCGGTTGCAGCACCTGCATGTTCTCTTGACTCTATAAATCCACATTACCCTATCACTTTTTTCTCATCAATATCACCCCAAGCTTTGTATATAAGAGCCAGATTCATGACAGAATATTTAGTTTAACATTTATTTATTATCTGATGTGTGCTTGGCAGTGTGCTAGTTTATGTTAAGTGTGTTTATATTTAAAATAGTTTAAAAATAGAAAAAAATATTTTATAGCTAAATGATAAGTTTCATGTACCATCTTCAGCAGGTAGAAAGTGTATCTGGAAGTATCCACCAGATATTTTAAAAGCCTGACATAGAGGTTTCCATCCAATGAATGGAAGGTTTGAGGGGAGTTTACATTAAGCAAAGAAGGGAAATAGAGCACATGCTCCAGTGCTGTCATCAGCCCCAGTCCCAGGGAGGACTGGGGGACAAAGAAAGAGAAGGGTGAACAGTGTGCCCCATGGATAGTAAAAATAGAGAAATAATTTTCAACAGATTTCAAAACTTAATTGACTTAATTGAATATTCTCCAAGAATTACAGTAAGAGAAAGCAAGCAGCACAAATGAACAAGAAATTGGATGAATTATACAGGGTACTTGGGCTCTCAAGTGAAACTTAAAACTTTAATATTTTTTGCTAGGGGAGAAAATTCTATACTCACCATTGTCCATACTCAACCCTGGAGATCTAAATTATTGAGGATGTTTAAGTGGGGACTGGAAACAAATGGGTGCCCCAAACAGACCTTACAGCCACGTCAGGAGATTAAACACGGGGAGAATCGTCTTCTCTCAGCTCTGTTGAAACCCTAGCAAGATAAATGAGAAATACGTTTGGAGAAAGAGGAATTATTAGTCTTCCTGTTCCTATAACATTATATTTGAAGGCAATGTACTTTCTGGATAATGCCTCATGCTTTAAAAACAACAAATGAACAAAAAAATGCTCAGGGCTATTGTGCCACCAGAAAATTATGCTTAAACTCTGTAATACGTGATTACTGAAAGCTCTCGTGGCCATGAACAGAGCTTTTGTGTGTGTGTGTGTGTGTGTGTGTGTGTGTGTGTGTGGTGTGTGTGTGTTTGTCACAATTTATTCTCATATGGAAATGCATTTTTGATAAAGGTAAACATACTATTTCATCCACAAGAAGGCTTTATCAGTGGAGTTAGAATTGCTGAGTGGAATTCTAAAATTACTCAGACATAGAACTATCGCATTAGCGTAGCCAGAATGCAAACGCACTCACCCGGAAAATGGAAATTACTTCAGGCAGAAAGTCCTTCTGCTGTGGTAAAGATGAACCTTTTTCTCATTTCAGCTTTCTCTTCTATTTAGCTTTAGTGCCCCTATCTTTGAAAAGCTCTTTTAATTTATTTTTAAATCACCAAAATATAATGACTTTAGATATTTTTCCCAGAGTTGTTTTCTCCCCAACTCCATAAATTTTCCATATGTGTGCGAATGGCCAAAGGCAAACGGGTTACTGGGCAGTCTGTGATGCTGCAAGGTGAACTTCCTCTCACTGATTAAGGAGTCAGGTGCTTTTCCTTCTGTACCAGCCACCACGACAGTTTCTTAATCTCAGATCTGGGCCTCAGTGTGGCAGGCCGTATATTTTATGATGGAGGCCTTGATGACATAGCCTCCTGGGAGAAACCCAGGTCCTTGTTAAGAAATTGAGTAATTCTCCCTAAGTTGTCTATCTTTTGTCTTACAGTTTGCCTATAAATAAAAAAAAACTGTTTCAGTCAAATTCCACTTTTTAGTTTGTTTATTCTTTACTTATTTTTTTCCCTTATGTTTTAAATTTTTTGGTAAATATAGGAGAAATATATGTATGCTGCATACTAAAACAAATCCAAGACGATTTGGGTCCATTCCCACTTCTTTGTGTTAACAGTGTGGTAAAATTCTTCCTTCACGATCAAACAAAAATAGAAACATAGGATGAGTTTTTCCTCTGAATTAGACTATGCTATATACCTCACATTGTAACACGTTTATTTTGTTTATCAGTATTTTATGGATATTTTTCAGCTATAACTCTACCTCATTTTTAAAAAGGTAGCTATTTAATATTCTATACTCCATATTATGTGCTATAATTTAGTCCCCCATTTCTCTTTGCTGGATGTTCGTTTTCTGCTCTTCTGCCAGTGCAAATGATATGGCACAGAACATCCTTGTGCTTAAATTCTTACATTCTCTTGCTCTTATTTCTTTCTGTTACGATTCCTAAAAATGGGAACGCTGAGTCAATAAGTATGAATACTTTAAATATTCATAAAAACCTTGAAAATCTTTCCCAAGAGATTATGAAAATTCAGCTTCCAGCAGCAAGCTATGAAAGTATTTGACTTCCCACATCCTTAAAGTCATTGCCTTACATTACTGTTTTAATTTTTGTCCAGGTCTGGGGCAGAGAATGTACCAGGTGAGCTTGGGACTTCTTTGTACACCAAAGTACTCTTTCAGGGAAGGATGGCGTTTTGCCAAGGAGTCACACAAAGCTGCCTGGTAGAGTCTCCTAACAAAACTGGGACAACTTTCACATAAAAAATAATAATAACTGTAATTAATGGATTGAAATATACCATATACCAAAAAAAAAATGTTTTCTTCAATTCCAAAGACCACCAGGAACATTTGTAACTGAGCAAGTTGAATTTATTTTTGTCACTCATTGCAGCAAAGGAGAATGTATGCCCTGGGGAAGGGGAGTGGGGAGCCAGTGAAGGAGGCATCTCAGTAAGAGTTTGTTAGAAAAATCTCCTATGGGATTTGGGCTGTGGTTAGCTAATTTGAGGGAGAGTCAAAGGAAGTCAAAGTTTGTTCTAGGTTAGTATTGTTAAAAAGGATATCTATGAATGCTATGAATATCTCAATATATCTTATTTATAGGGAGGGCAGAAAAGAACAAAGATAAAGCTATAATTTGTAAAAACAAAACAAAACAAAACAGTCACTCATATTTGCTGAGAGGGGAGTGTTTGGTATTTTGTGGGTTATGTCTAACGTAGATGTTCTCTGAAATTGTTTATATCCAACAGGAGAACAACATGGCTTAGATTAGATCAATCTGAGGTCATTCTTGGTCATCAGAGGTTGCTTATTTTCCAGGTAGGTAGGTAGGTGGGTAAGTAGATAGATTGATGGAAGAATAGATACTCAAAAGAGAAAGCCAAACTAAAAAAAAAAAAAAAAAAAGTAAGAAAAGAGGAACATCATTGGAGGTAGTTATTAAGCAGGTCAGTTCCTTTCTCTTAAAGTTGGTTATAAAGTAGAAAGAATTAATCACTTATTCTGCCTTTTCAGCATGAACTCTGTATTAGGATAATCCCCAGGCCCTGGATTACCATCTAAGAGAATAGCTCATCATTAATAAACATTGAATAAATTAGAAAACTAGAAAACTACTATTTTGCAACCTGTAATGAAAACCCATTTATTCAGGCCAAGATCATCAGTGGGTGCTACAGTTATTAGAGGACAGCTGAGTGGAACTGAATATCTCTGTTATCAGAATACCACTTCACAAGTTACTTATTGGTCACAATGGGAAAAACACAAGTTTACAGTGTAGGGTCAGGTTATTGCAACCTTAACCCAATGAATCCAAGAACCAGTTATAGAGGGCACCGGATATTATCTGTCCATAGTGGTGTGATAGACAGTGTACAGTGTCACCTGTGAAATCTTGCCCAAAATGCTTAACTTCAATCTAATCGAGACTTTAGGTCTAATTTAGATTTACAGGCAATACAGGGGCAAAATAAGAAAAACACAAAGAGGTAACCCAGTACATGGGACATTTTCTAGTTCAGCTGGCCTAGTCTCTTCATCCAATCACTGCCTTGGAAAAAATGTGGGGGTGGGAGTTTCATTTAAGATTAAAAGAGATTCAAGAGTTATTACAACCAAATTTAATAAGTGGTCCCACTTTGAACAAACCAATCGTAAAAGACAGTTCAGGGCCCACTGAGGAAATTAGAATACAGGCTGGGTATTAGATGATATTAAAAAATTATTGTTAATTCACCTAGCATTTTGCCACATTCCTTAATATATATGATTTTTAAAAATTTTTAATGGTGGATATTATGCTGTTACTCCCTAAATACTTCAATATACACCTCTTTGAAAAAGGGCAAAATGCTAACAATTATTAAATCGAAGCAGTAGCTATAGGTGTTCATTATATTAGTACTTCTAATTTTTATTATAAAATGTTCAAAACAGTAAAAAATAAAATTACATGATTTTAGTAAGTTAAAGTGTAACTTTTTTATTTTGCATTTCTGCAATACTAGTAAGGCTGAGCATCTTTCCTTAAATTCACCAGTCATTTTCATTTCCTGTGACTTTCTCATTTATCTTGCTTGCTCATTTTGTTACTAATCTCTAAGAACTATTTAGATATTAAGAATATTGACCTGTCACGCACTATAAGAGTTTCTTTTCTAATCTACCTTTTTGGCTTTATCTTTTTTCCTGGTGTATTTTGGCCTGCAAAATGTTTAAATCTCTATAAAATTAAATATATCTATTTTTTTAACTGACTTTTGCATTTTCTGCTTTGCTTAAGAGGCACCCCTATCATCTTGTTATGTGGATTTCCTTCAAAATTCTCTTTTGAATATTTTTATTTTTTAATTTGAGCTTTATAAATCTATAATTTATGTTTATATTACTACTTTTGTCCTATATTAGGGTCCTGTATGTTTCTGGGTCTGTTTTTGATCTTTTTTTTCTCTTCTCCTAATTCATTTGCCTATATCATACTGTTTTAATTTTGTTATTTTGTTACATTTTAATATTTGGTAAGAAAAGTTCCTCCTCACTATTTTTCCTTTTCAAAATAATTTTTGGCTATTCTCATTCATTTATTCTTTCATGTGAACTATCAAATCATTTTTATATCACTCCCCTAATAACTCTTTTGAGATTATAATAGCAACTATAATTAATTTATTAATTTGGGGAGTACAGTACATCTGTTTTCAATTGTTCAGAATTTACTTTATGTTCCTCAGTAAGGTTTTATAATTTTTTTTGCACATAGAATCTAAAACTTTTTTGTTCAATTTATTTAGTTATTTTACAATTTCTGTCACTAGAGGGAATAGGATTTCTCCCTTTACCCTTACTTTGTATTTCTAATTTGTCATGCCTAGGGCAGACAATTGCTGAGGATTTAATATAGCACTCATAATCTTTTTTCCTCTGTGTTCTTGGGAGCATCGACAGAGGCCCAAACATGATTTGAAGTAGAGTATGGAGGAACAAGAAAGTAAATATTTTGGAGAAAGTTTTAGTTAGTAGTATTTTTGATATATTAATAGAGAAGTAAAGTTGAATTCTGACAGGTAAAAAGGAAAAGTTCTACTAGAAGAAATGAAAAACATAAAACTTCCAAATTAATTTGGAAAGGAAGAATAAAGAGAATTACCCCTGGATCAAAAAGAAAATTAAACTAAAATTATATATTAGCCAGAAAGAGGTGAAGCGTAAATAGCATATAGAAGACTATCCACAGATAAATTTCTAGTCAAAGGAATTTTTAAAACTTTTAAAAAAATTTTTAAAGGAATTTGTAAAAAGTTTTTAAGGAAGAAAATTAAAGAAATTAAGCGATTATTCAACCATAAGGAGTTGTAAAAAGAACAACCAAATGAAACAAAAGAAACTAGAATATGGTAAATTACAAAGGTAAAAGCAGAAATAAACAAAACAAAACAGAAAACGTAGTAGAAAGGAAAAATGAAACCAAAATTGATTCTTTGAGAAGAATGATAAAAGAGTCTTCTGTCAAGTCTGATTGAGGATAAAAAAGAGCAAAAGTATTCTATGTGAGAAATGAGAAAGCAGACCGAAGAGACCGAAGTGTAAGCCAATGAATTTAAAAATCTAGAGGAAATGGATAATTTCTTAGTTTAAGAAATTTACTAAAGTTGATTGCAGAAGTAATATAAAACAGACCAGGAAAGACAGGAACAATAATTAAAGACATTTTATTTAAAAGATCTGAACCAGATGGTTTTACAGCTGACTTCTATCTAATCTTTAAAGGATAAATTATTTTAATACTTATTTAAACCATTCCAGATCACGGGGACTCTATCATAATCTTAACATTAAAATCTTAAAAGGTCAGAACATAAGTAGGAAAACCATAGAACTGTTTCAAATATGACTAGAAATGCAGGATTTCAAAATTGAATATTACCATATCAAAAATTAATAGTCATGATAAAATGAAATTTATTCTAGGTAAGGATAGTACTATTTTAAGAAATCAATTGATATAATTTATTACAGTAGCAAATTAAAGAACAAACACTACATGATTAATAGATACTAAAAAGATATTTGATTAATTGAAGAGCCATTCTTAGTTTATTTATTTATTTTTATTAGGTTTACTGAGGTTACATTGGTTAATACAATTATATAATTTTCAGTGTACATTATAATTTGACATCTATATATTCTATTGTGTGATTACCACCCAAAGTCCAGTTTCCTTCAGCTACCATATATTTGATCCCCTTTACCCACTTCACCCTCCCTCTACCCCACTATATTTGACCCCTTTTACCCTGTTTACCTCCCCCTTCTTACCCCATCTCCTACTCTAGTAATTACTAGTCCATTGTCCATGTCCCTGAGTTTCTGTCCTGTTCATTTGTTGGTTTTAGGTTTATATCCCACATATAAGTGATAACATGTGATTTTTAACTTTTTCTGTCTGGATTATTTTGCTTAGCATAATTATCTCGAGGTCCATCCATGTTGTCGCAAATGGTAGTACTTCATCTCTTCTTATGACTGAGTAATATTCCATTGTATATATGTACCACAGCTTCTTTAGCCAGTCATCTGTCTTAGGACACTTCGGTTGCTTCCATGTCCTGGCCACTGTGAATAATGCTACTATGAACATCAGTGTGCAAATATCTTTTTGGATATGGGTTTTCAAGTATTTGGGGGTAAATATTTAGTAATGGGATGCTGAATCACCTGGGAGATCAATTATTAGTTTTTTGAGGAACCTCCATCCTAATTTCTATATGTACCAATTTGCAGTCCCACCAGCAGTGTATGAAGGTTCCTTTTTCTCTGCATCCTCTCCAATATTCTAACAGGTGTGAGATGATATCTCATTGTGGTTTTGATTTGCATTTCCCTAATAGCTAGTGATGTTGAACATCTTTTCATATGTTTGTAGGCCATTTGTATGTCCTCTAGGGAGAAGTGTCTGTTCAGGTCTTCTGCCCATTTTTTGATTAAATTATTATTATTTTTTGTTATTGAGTCATATGAGTTCTTTGTATATTTTGGATATTAGGCCCTTATCAGAGGAATTGCTTGCATTGAGATGGTTGTCTTTTTACCATGTTGATGATTTCTTTTGTTGAGCAAAAGCTTTTTAGTTTGATATAGTTCCATTCATTTATTTTTGCTTTTTCTTCCCTTGCCTTTGAGGTTAAATTCACAAAATCATCTTTAAGACCAAGGTTCTTGAGTTTTGTTCCTATGTTTTCTTCTATGCATTGTAGTGTTTCAGGTCTTATATTCAGGTCCTTAATCCATTTTGAATTAATTTTGGTGTGTGGTGATAGACAACAGTCTAGTTTCATTCTTTTGCAGGTGGCCTTCCAGTTTTCCCAGAACCATTTATTGAATAGGCTTTCCTTTCTCCACTGTATGTTTTTGGCTTTTTTGTTGAAAATTATTTGCCTGTATAAATATGGGTTTACTTCTCGACTCTCTATTCTGTTCCACTGGTTCATGTGTCTGTTTTGCTGCCAATACCATGCCGTTTTGATTATATATACCATGTCGCTTTGTAGTATAATTTGAAATTGGGCAGAGTGATGCCTTCAGCCTCATTCTTTTTTCCCAGATGGCTTTGGCAATTCAGGGCCATTCTTAGTTTAAAAAATCTAAAAAAGAATAAAAGAAACTACAGTCCTTAAAATTCATGAAGACAGTGTATCTATTTATGAAGAATAGATACCTTTGCTATTACCACTAGTATTCAATATTACTTCTGGAAGTTTTAACTAATGCAATAAGACAAGAAACAGAAATTATTGATAAACATAAGAAAATTAAAAAATTATGTTTTCATCATTAATTTATTTACTAAGAAAACTATCAGAAAATCAAAATCTATTAAAATAGATAAGAATTTAGAAATAATGTAAGAAATTAATCACATAATTATTTTTAAATCTGTAGCTATTGTCTTCCCTAGAAATGATAAATTAGAAACAAAAAAGTGGGAGTGAACAAGAGATCCTGTGGATGTCCTTGCTTCTTGCCTTCTCTCCCTCCCTTCCTTCTTTCCTCTTCTACCAAGGTTTGTAAACTTGGCAATATTGACTGTCAAACCATCTGGGTTTAAATCCAGCTCTGTGAACCTGGAGGATAAGATTTTGAGATACTTAACCTAGTTTTCGTGTGTGTGTGTGTGTGTGTGTGTGTGAGAGAGAGAGAGAGAGAGATACTCATTTTATCCTTGCCATTCTTAAGAAATGGATATTCAAAATGCAGAGATTCATGTATTCAACAATGTTTATGGAGCACCTAGCTGCGTGCAGGTGCTGATTTAGGTGCCGAAGGTACAGCAATAAAAAAGAAGGACAGATAAAGGTCCCCGCTCTTATGAAGCTGACATCCCAGTGGAGTTAAAATAGATAGTTAATAAGGAGATAGGTGATAGATTGATAGATAGATAGATAGATAGATAGATAGCCGATAGCCAGAGTAACTAAGTAAATAAGAATAATATCAGATAGTAGTAAATGTTAGGCAAAGAATTGAAATATTGTAATAGTATTCTAGTTGTCTGTTGCTTAGTATAAACCCCCAAATCTTAGTGGCCTAATAAAACAACAATATTTCATTATCTACAAAATTGTGGGTGATAAATTTGGGGAGAGCTCAGTTGAGCAATTCTCCTGCTACACATGATATTATCCCAGGGGTATTTGGCAGACGGCTGGTGTTCTCTGGATGTTTGGTGACCAGGTGAGATGGCTGGAGGGCTGGGGTTGTCGAAGGGAGGCTATCACATGGCCCCTCCTGCATGGCAGTGTCAGGGTAGTCAGACCCCTTAATGGCAGGCAGCTCAGGGAGAAGTTACAAGGCACCTAGCTTCAGAAGTCCCACGGTGTCCCTTCCACTGCATTCTGTCAGTCAAACAATTCACTAAGGCCGGCCCAGACTCCAGGGAAAGGAACTGAGACTCTTCCTTTCAAAGTAAATGATGAGTTGGATGATGAGGAACGCTGACTGAACAGGTAACATTTACGCTGAGAGCTAAGTGATGTGATAGACTGAGCCCTGGAGATGTCAGTAAAAAGCTCACCGGTCATAGGGACTGTGGAGTGCGCAGACCTGGTGCACGTGAGAAACTGAAAGTGCCTGGGCGTGTGTGCAGTGGGCGAGTTTAGGAGCAGAGTGAGATGAAGTCAGCAGAGCCACCAGGAAGCAGGTTATGTCAGGTTTTATAAGCCTGGCTGAGAATTTGGGTATCATTCTAAGTGCTTCTTATTCCAAGAATCTACTCAAGGGATTTTAGCAGATGCTAAATAAATGAATCTATAGACTCTCTACAGAATTGTCAAGGATGAAACAAGGGCAGGGTAGGGAGGTTAGCTAAGAGGCTCTGCAATAGTCTACGAAGGAAATGACATTGTACGGACCAGTGTGGTTGTGGGGAAGATGGTGAGCACTGGACAGATTCAGGATAGACTTTGGAGATAGTCTGTTATGCTTATTGATGGTTTATATGATTGGAATACAGGAAAATCAAATAAAGAGTCAAGGATAATTTCCACGCCCAAAATAGGGTTCAAAGAATGGAAGAGCAGAAAATCTTTCAGAGGTAACTTCTTTATTCCTGTCCTCCTTTACTCCGTGCGGTCCATCACCAAGGCCTGCCTGTTCATTCTACCTTTAAGAAGCATCCCAAGTTCTACCGTTTCTCATTGCTTTTGCCACTAGTCTAAGCCACCAGTGACCTTGTCTTGGGTGATTGTAATAACCTCCTGAGTGGTCTCCTGCTTATGCTCTCGTTCTACCATAGTGAGCTCACATGAAGTGGTCAGAATAGTCTTTTAAAAAGGTAAATCGCATCACGTCATTCCTCTTCTCAAGACTTCAATTTCTATCTCATTTGGAATACATGGTGGCCTTCAGGGCTCTTCACCGAGCAGCCTCTGCTGTCCCTCAGCCTCACTCCCTCTCTCCTCTGCTCACACCGGCTGTGCAGTTCCTATCACAGAGAGCATGCAGCTGCCTCAGGGCCTTTGCATCTCCTGCTCTCTCTGCCTGGAATGCTTTTCTCAGAGTCATTCACTTCTCCACTTCACCCAAGTCTCTGTTAAAATATCTCATTCTCAGAGACACCTGCTCTGACCTTAACCCCCACTACCTAGCCCTCAGCCCTCTTGTTTATATCTTTATTGCACAAATTACCCACCTGAAGTTTTATTTGTTGGTTGTGCATCTATATATTCATCTCTTGTATATTTCTTCCATTAGCATGCAAATTCCATGACAGAAGCAGCCTTGCCTATCATGTACATTGCTATGTACCCAGGGCCCAGAACTGTGCCTGGTACAAAAGAGGTACAAACAAGTAATATTTGTAGAAATAAATAAATGAATAAATATTAGCTATTATTACCATTATTGATATTATTATAAGTCTGTTGCCATAGTATCTTTCCATGCCCTTCTTTCCATGCCTTCTGCCACCATCTGAATTCAGGCCTCTCTCCCCGCGGTGATGACCACTGCAGCCTTCTCCTTGGGCTCCGAAAGTCCAGGCATGTTCCTTCTCCAGGCATCTGCCACGGGACTGCCTGGTTGATCTTTCT
Source organism: Macroglossus sobrinus (assembly GCA_004027375.1). Lineage (NCBI taxonomy): Eukaryota > Metazoa > Chordata > Mammalia > Chiroptera > Pteropodidae > Macroglossus > Macroglossus sobrinus. The sequence goes on from PVKZ01000955.1 coordinate 233,244, forward strand.
GAAGCACTGCTTAATCATTTCATATCTCCTTCCTAGCAGCGTGAAGTCTGATCACTTAGCCTCACAGTCATTTCCCTCATCGCTGGTGTCTCTCAGTCTTCTGTTGCAGCTTAATTTCCCATTACTCCCTCTTCTGAACCCTTGCCCCCAGCAAAATTGCTACACTTGCTCAAAACTGGTACTTTTCCATGCCTGTGAGTTGACCCACATCAGCTCAATCTACCCCAATCTATAAACTTCCCTATGATTCAAGATCAAACTCAGATCTCGTATCCCTGGGGACTGCCTTAGAGACAAGAACTTCCTGCCACTGAGGAGTCTTACATTTGTTTCTCCTCCCTCCCCCATTTGGACCTTGCGTGGGCTCAGTCATATTTTGTATATGAATATGTAGGTATATTCAGTGCTATTTTTATGAATATATAGCCAGTATGTTCAATCAAACACTTTAGCTTAAATAAAGGCTCTCAGATTCCTGCCCTGTCCCTTATTATGTGTGCTTCAATAAATTCTATGAGTTTCTGTTTCCTTTTTGGTAAAATGGGGATAATAATATTTATCTCATAGTGCTGTTGTTAGAATTAGATGAGTTCAAGTACAATGTTTAATACAGAGTGGGCCTCAATTGTTATTATTCCTTTTTGATTGCCCACAGTGCCACTTCATGGTTGATGAGTTTGCAAATAGGCAGAGAAATATCTGCAGCTGGCATTACACCACGTGTTAGCCACATCATGCATATTTCATGAAGATCACTACTTTAAAATAAATGTTTATTCTTGGTGCCTCCCTCTTCCTGTCTTGCTTTGGACATTACTGTTTTCACTTGATCAATGAAACCGGAGTTCATCTAAGCAGCACTGAGTTTTCCCTAAGTATTCTTCTTACCCCTGTGGACGCACCAGTCGTAATGTCTTTCCTGCAGTGAGGGTGTCAATAATGCATGAGGATGGGAATGATGACAGGAACAATCATGTCTGCAACTAGATTTCTGGAAGGTAAATGACTCAAGCAGTGTGGACCCAGAAGTCAGCTTATCCGAGCAGCATGACCATCTGGGTTGAGTCAGGCACACATCTTCTAAAGACCTCTTCTCCGTAGTTTTCGGTTCAGGTAACGACAGCATCACAGAGCTGAGCAGGCTCTTTCCTGTCCTGGTGTCCTTTTTTGGTGATGTTATAATCTGTTTTTCTTTTTTTAAAAATTCTTTCTAATTTCCCTTCTGTGGTCTTAGCAGTTGAGTGGTTGTCAGGGGTCTTATTCTGTCCTTTCCATGCTAGTCAATCTACTCAGGGAGGGAGATAAAGAGTGAAACATACTGTGTAGGTGTCACCGGGTTTCACAGCCAGGAGTCAGTGTCTGCGTCTGGGCTACACGGCACATGCTTATCGGTGGCCGGGAAGGAGACGTGTTGGCTGTGCCTTCCCTTTGACTGCAGTGTCTGTCATGAAGGACAGAGCAGAATCACAGAACTGGTGTGGAAATACTGTTATCTCTCGTTTCCCTCCTACACAGCAGACACGAGATGGAGAGTGTGTGATTTGTGACGGAAGTGATGCAGTCAGGTGGATCAGCCGGGATCTTAGCAGCAGACAGCACACTCCGAAGGGGAACGGAGGAGAGCTCAGTGGAGAAACTGCTTGCACAGGTGCAGGCAGGGTGAGCGAAGCAAAACAAACAGAACATAGGAAACAAAGAAAGTTTAAATATCAAAATGCAACTATCAAATATGTTGTTATGATATATTAAGATGTATAGCTTCTTAATGCATTCGACAACAAGATCTAGTAGTAGATCTAATAATTACTGTACTTTCGAAGCTTCATGAATGTAGTGCTGTTCTGAGGTTTCTGCATCAACTTTCATATGATGAGGAACTAACTGTAACTTCTATTGGTGTCAGAGTCAGAGGTACCGCTAACATGGCTGTGGTCACTGCCCACTTTCATAAATGAAATACTAGATTTTAAAGAGTAGTGACAACAAAGATGTATTTTTTCATTCAAGTTCATGGACATCCAGAATTCTATCTATGAACCACTTATTAACGACTCTTGCTGGGATCTCTTTCCTTCTTTGCCTCCTAGGCCCTCTCATTCTATGGTCAACCCCTCAGTAATCTGCCCTGTGCATTTCCCTCCCTTCTCATATGGATCACCCACCAGAAGGGAGGGCTCGAACATCCTACAGGCGTCGGCCTGGAAAGGGCTTAATCTGTCAAGAGTGCAGGCCATGGCTCTAAAGTAGCTTCCTAGGCCATACTAGGCCAAGGGGCAATTAAAAGATGGTAGATGACTCCATTTTGATGGCTTCACTTCCAGGTCACTTTTCAGATCCCAGAGAAGCCACCGCTATATGAAGGGGGTCTTGTGATTCTAATGCCAAAGACTGGACTAATTCATACCTTTAGGGCAAACGTCACATAGGGGCAATGACAAATGTAGTTTACTACATGAGTCCTAAATTCCTGTTACGCCCCTCAGTTCTCTCTGTCCAAGTGCTGGGAAGTCTGAAGAGATCCCTGGGAGAGAGAGGGAGATGGGGATGATGGGCAGCAGGGTGAGACCTCCCCTCTGGGCCCAGACTCCTTGAGTCCTTGTGGTAACATGGGTGAGAGCTGGTTTAATAATAGAGATTTGAGATCCCAGGTAAGAGGAAGGAACAGAATATTTCATCCCAGTGCCTCCATTTTACATATGGTAGATGAAGGCTCAGAGTGGTGGTTTGTCTGAGATGAGAAATTTTAGGATAAATAATACAAGATTAAAATTCAGATTTTCGACAACTGATCATTGTGCTCTTTTCATCGTTTACAAAAAAATCTAAACAGACCACAAAGACAGTTGACATCTTGGCCATCATTGCCCTGTCCCAGCAGCAGAAGGTGAAGTGGTAGCTGTGGTTTTGTAGGGATGAATGATGAAGACCAAGCCTGGAGTGAGTGGGACCAGATGATAAAAAGCATAAAACCTAATAGGTACACGCTGGAAAGTGGCTCACTCAAAACCCATTTGGGTACCCTTCCATACCTTCTGGGACCATAGAAGCTTCCTAGACTTCTTTGCAGCCAAAAGAGACTATGTGAGATCTAATAAAAAAGATCTGAGCTCAAGTTAGATGGTTCTGCCTCTTTTGCTGCTTCTTTCTTCATGACTGGAATTTGAACTTGATGCTGGAGTTATATCAGTCATCCTTAGGATGATGGGGTGGGGAAAAAGATCCCAGTCCTTTGGTGGCATTTTTAGGGTGCTAGATTAGCCCTTATTTACTTAAACCCAGACTTCTCACACGAGGTAAACAAACCCTTCCTTGCATAAGTCTATGTTCATCAATTTTTATGGTATTTGTGTCAAACATAAACCTAACTTGCATTTCAGTCTGTGAATCAAAAATGAACTCAAGGATGGCAAATGTATGCTAAAACAAATTTCAGAAGGGTACATTCACATACTGAGTTTAAAGCAGAAATGAGTTAGCAGATAGGCTTAGTTGAGAAAGGTAAGAAAACTGTCTCTTGATACGAAATGATGAGTTTGTACAGAGTGATTTCAAAGCCTCCAAATGTGACCTGTGGATGTGCCTTAGGTGGATAACTTTCCAACATTAATTAATCAAGGAACCACAATTCTAGGATATCATTACTATTTGGGGGGCCATCTGTGCTAGTCCTCTCCTAAAAATAAATGTCCACCAGAGGATGTGGAAAAGGAAAAACTAAGGCAAAAACACGCGTGCAAACGGGACTGCTCTAGGCATATCGTCACTGTGGGCCTGATGTCGCGTGTGGCCTGCTGGAGGGAAACAGGATAAAAAATACAGGTGTCAGAATTAAGCCTTAGAAGGAGGTTGGAGAGCTTTGGTTTCTTGTTCCAATTTCACCCCATTGATACAATTATCTGATGGGATGATATTAGCTCCAGCACTGACGTTTAAAGAATAAGGTCCTCGTGGGTGGGGGCGGTCGGTTCCTGAGTCAGAGTCCTCCGAAGATTCGGTAAGAACAGCTGGAGGAGCACGCGGTGCGTGCACCCCTCTGTTATTTCTGAAAGGCTTCTCTCCCTTGGCTGTTTTTAAATTATATCCACCAGGACCCAAACAAGAGGGGGGAAAAAGAATTTAAATTGTGAAAGAGATGTTGAACAATTTAATGTTTCCAAATGTAAGACTAAACACTATTTTAATTTCTCAAAGAAGTAAAAGAAGAATAAAAAAAAAATAGAGTTAGAACTATCGTGTATTGACATTCCCGGGGAAGCTTGCAAATTGGTCCACGTTTACGGTGCCAAAATACGTTTATAAAACATAAGTCATTACTTCCCAATAGCGCAAAACTATTAGAATTCCATAAAAGGAAAAATTATATTTCAAAATTTGAACTTTAAAGTTATTTGAAGATAAAAAAACAATTTCCTTGAACTAACACTGAGACAAACAGAACCACTGGTGTTTTGAAAAAACACCTCAGGTGAGCTCATCAGAACTGGAAAGGTCTGCGACAATGGGTCTTCCCCTTAACTACTATCAGCTGAACAGAAACAGCGGGGGCCCTCTAAGCTCATGTTGGATTCACTCATTAACCTGCTCTGCCTTGTGGCTCGGTGAGTTTTCACTTTCTTTTGGTTCCAGTCCTGTTAGGGAGCAAAAGATACTTTGGACACAATCATGTGGAAAGAAGAGTCCATTGCATCCTGTCTGGAGGAGAGGATGGAGCGACCACATACTTTGCCTACCCTTGGTTACCCACGATTCACCTTCCACAGAAGCAGCCCCTATACATCTTCCATAAAAGCATACACCCACTCTCATGTATCAGTTAACACAACTCTTGGGAAGGCTGTTTGGCAAGAGCTATTAACATTTCAAATGTATGCTTTCTTTGACCAAAAAAATTCCATTTCTGGGAATTGAACAGTTAACATTTCTGCACACATAGGCAAAGACAGATGTCCAAAGTTAATCGTTGCTATATTTTTTTTTGTCATAGGATGAGACAAGAGGAAAAAAATAAGTGCTTGTCAACAAATGACAGAGTGAATACATTTTCTCTGAAAGGATATCAATGTGTCTGGATGCAATCTGAGTCATGATGGACGTCGAACAACTGTGGGGGGAGCTAGTCTCTAAGTCAAAGACATCAGACCTGGATGGGGGAACAGATGATGGAAAGAGTCTGGGTCTCGTGGACATAACTGAGCTGCCAAACTGACTTTTGGTAGAGAAGCCCTATCTGCGGGCTTCTTATTTTGTGAGAGGATAACTTTTCTTGAAGATTTTACACCACTGCACCTGAGTTCACTATTGCTCTCAGTCCAACCATCCAAGAGAGCATCCTTTGAGAAGGAAGGTTTGGGGAAATGCTCTGAGATGACAGTTCTCCTGTCAAGGCTGAGGGATTCCTGTCCTATGACTCTGTGTGTACCTTCCTACTTTGAGCTACCATTCCAGTAGCTCATATCTGAGAATGATCCCCTAGTTTCCCCTGTGACCATTTTCTGCGAGTTTAAATGGACCCATGCAAGTAGCTAGATGAGAGGAAACACCTCATGGAGGCCCACATTTTCCACCTGTGAGACTCAAGAGACCCAATCTGTGGGAGCAAAACTCCTAGCCTAGCTCTGCTTCTCCCATGGGATTGCAGGTGGTCAGAGTTCTTAGTTTCAGGACTCAGAATCTGTTCCAGTTATTGCATGCAGAAAAGGATTTATTAAGGGTAGACTCTTTGGGAATGAATGCTAAAAAAAAAAAAAAGCAGACTCTAGGTTGAGCTTTCAGAAACCACTCCCAAAACCTCACCACAGAACCAGGCCACCAAGGACACTGTTACTTTTGCCTAAGTCAGGAAGCTGCAGAATCTGGAACCTTCTATCAGGGCCATCGGCTCCAGACCACATTGCTTCTGCTCACTTTGAGTTAGAAAGAACATATTCACAGCCTGTTTGTCTCCCCATATAACTTAGTTCTTTCATAACTCAGGGCTGTTTAAAACATTTTTAATGTTTAATAATGTACATGGAGTATATGGGACATCCAATAGTGTTATAACTTAATTTCGCATCAAGGTCTCAAGCAACTGAACTAAATCTCATCTGAACATAGAAACAGGTGAGGTTGGGAAATGGACCACCACGTTCCCACCTCTGGAGTCTTGGGAGGCTGGAATGGTGTTCACTGGGTCTCTAGCGATATCCAGTCCACAATATCCATGACAATCCCCCAAATGGAAATAACACATCCTCACACAAGAGACTGAATGTTCTTCAAACCCAGCCCTATCAGCAATGAAAATAAGACCCCTCAACAAGCCTACTGGGTAGTCAGTGCTCTCACCTGAGGTGCGTGTTGCTCTCCACAGCATTTTAACTGTCTCCACAGTAGGAAATCAATATCTTTCTAGAAACTCTGCCTTCAGTGTGGCAAAATGTGCTCGTCACTCCCACAATCACATGTAAGCAAGATCAGCATCCTGCCATTAGATGGGCTGTTGTGTCTTAGAAGCATGGCACTTGAGCTAATAATAAAAAACAAACAAAACCCCCGAACTGTGACTGGTCGGAAGAACACAGAGCCAGGCTCACTCAGCACCGTGGGAGCTATTTCAGAATCTCCGGTTTGTGCCCGCATGTGCAAAGTGGAGGAGGGAATTGCATCTATGATTACCAGGATACCTTCAAGTTTTAAAAAAATTATATTTTTCTGCAATTAACTGAAGATTTCAGATAAATTTTGGGATAATGTTGGTCCAACCAACCTTCATCATTGCCCCAGTTCCCTTTATGTGTACTCCCAGACAGTGCTAAAATACCTAACAGTCCCAGCGGTGCTGTCAGCAAACCCTGCTGCAGTTTCACAGGGAAGCTGGGAAAGAACATACAGGATCGAGAAATTTCTCTCAGTGTAACAAAATGAACAAAAATAAAGAAGACTATTAAAAATATCGGAAGCATCCAAACTAGGAAAAGAGCACAGCCTTATCATGTAACAGTTTTAAAATATCATCATCAGAAAGCAGATTCTGGAAATTGACTGTAGCTTCTACTTGACCACCCCGGAAGGGGTAAAATGGACAAATATGTGAAGAAATAAAGTTCTGAAAAAACTAACTGATACTCCCAGTTTGGATGGAAGCAAGCTGATGGTGTGGAAAGGGAAACTCAAAAGTGTTAAGAGTCTCTTTGAATAGTTGCTTCTCTCCACAATGAAAGAAAAATGGATATTCATTCATTAGAGTTGAGAAGAACTACTAAGAATGGACATTTTGTTTGTTTTTCTAGTTGGGAGAAACCAGATATAGCAGGGAAGGGACAAATGTAATGAACTCCTGGTTCGTTCATTTGTTCATGCTTTTTCTACTGATATCCCAGAAGGGGAGCAGGAAGGACAAGCAGGGAGCGGGAGGGAGGAAATTATTACTGAAGGAAGCTAGTCTTTGAGAGAAGAGGAGGCTTTGGGTTCACCTGGAATCTGGTGAACAACCTGAAAGCCAAAGGCTTTCTCACTGGATAGGATGTACCTTAACTATGCAGTATAACCCTCAGTACAGAACCTTAACTAAATTACAGAGAAAGTCTTCACTGTGACAAAATCTCCCAATTATGAGCCTATGGCCCTGGTTCCACCCTCCTTCCCAGACCCCCTGAGTCCCATCCTTGCCACCCTCTCAGGCAACAGGAAAGCAGATATACCGCAACCCATGAACACAACAGGCCTAAGTTAGCCGTAAGGGGAGTCAAGGAAACTGCATCATAAATAGAAAGGTAAATATAAGGCTCCAACAGAGGTTTGCCAAAAGAAAAAAAGGGAAAAAGAAAATCAAGAATTAGAAGCTGAATTTGCTAATTAGAGATGCATTTGGCTGCAAGTAGTAGAAAACTCAGCTAACAGTGGCTTAAACTGTGTGGATATCTGTGTGGATATCTGAACTGACTAGCAATAAAACTGATTTTGACCTCTATGTCTGATTTCTGCCTATCAGTTGGCTTCCATTGGAGGGGAGTATTTGTTGACCTCTAAAACTCTAACAAACTTCATTTACTATACATACACACACACACACACACACACACACAACATACCAAGTCTCATTTAACTATTTTTTATTGAGCACCTACTAAGAGCCAAGTATTAGTTTAAGTGTTGGGAGTAAAATGGTGAACAAAACACACAGCTTTGCTTTCATGGAGCTTACACTTTTGAAATGTTAGAGACATCAAACCAATTATAACACATGTGCTTTTATATCTAAATAGACAGTTACAGTGATGAAAGTATCTTAAAAGGGAAAGTTTGGGGTGCCATGGAACCATACAGTGAGGTGAGGTAGAGAGAAACTTACCTAAGATTGAAGGATCATGGAGAAATGAAATACCCAGTGTAAAACATGAAGGGTAAGTGGAAGTCTGCCAGGAAACTCCCTGGCAAGAGAAAGGAGAACGTTTAAAGCAGAGAATGCCTGTGCAAGGGCCCTGGGGCAGGAAATAGTTTGGCACATTAAGGGCCCTCAAATTGCTTATTATGTTTACTTATTATTTATATAAAATACTTAAATTCTAAATCAGAGGTCTGCATACTTTCTACAAAGAGTGAGAGAGTAAATATTTTTAATTTTGTGGGACAAAATTAGTCTTCCTTTTATATTCTCTTGCAACTTCTCAACTTTGCCACTATAGTAGGAAGCAGCCATAGACAACATATAAATGAATGTGTGTGGCTGTGTTCTGATAAAACTTTATAAATAGGTGGTAGGGGGTGGCTCAAAGGTTATAGTTTGCCAGTCTCTGTCCTAAATTATAACAGGCCCCTCCAAAACTCAGATGTAAATCTCAATTTTAGATATTTATTTTAAATAATCTCAGATATTTATTCTGATCAAGACATACTTATTAGAAATCTACTTAGATATAGGAATCATACTAGAGGTGCAGATATAAGTAAAAATGTATCATTCTTTTATGAAATTACAAGATAATAAAGTTTACAGATATTAAATAGAAATGCAATCACTGGTTAATACATATGAAATTCAACTTTAGCTAAGTGCAATTAAGGAGAAGTTTCAGGTCCTGTGAGAATTTAAAATACTCCATGAAGAATTGACATTTCAAAATGAAACTAGGTGTTGGTGAGGTAAGGAGTTGGGAGAGAACCTCAGAGAGAGGACATAGCACAATGAAGGCCTAAGTGGGCAAGGTGACTGACATATGTAAAGAGCAGAAAGAAGGCCAGTAGATGAAAATATAGGGGATGAAGGAGGCAATTATGTTAGATAAGTCTAGGAGTTAGTAGGGCCCCAAATATGTGAGCCTTGTAGTTTAAGAATTTAAAAAATATTTTGGACTTCATATGATATGCAGTAAGGAATTTATGTCCATGGAAGCTCTGTTTTGGATAATCTAAATTTAAAGCTCTTGATCGAAATTTTCTGAGTTGGACATATAACCTTGGATTCCAGGTATAAGAACTGCACTGTGCTAGAGATTTCAGACTCATAAGCCATGGGAGTAGATGAGCTTTCTTTGTTAGTGTGTGTAGAGCAGAACTTAGTTAAAGCTGGGGCTTGAAGTATGTAAGGGAAAGTCAGCAAAGGAGACTGACCAGTTCAGAGAAAAAGGAGACCAGAGGAGGCAATGGTCAAGAGAAGTCAGGTGAGTAGTAAAGGTCCATGCAGCTTGCAATTAGGAGGTCTTACTGACAGCAGGTTCAATTGCTAGATTCAGGCAGAACATATATTGCCATGTCTTATGATCAAACCAAAGGTGAAGAAGAGGCAATGGGTAGAAACATCTTTTTTTTTAATTAATTAATTTTTTTTATGGTGGCATCAGTTAATGAAATCCAATAAGTTTCAGCTGTACACTTTAACAGTAAGGCATATATATGTTTACACTGTGTGTTCACCTCCCATTGTTATATTTCTTTCTGTCACCACATATTTGATGCACTTTGCCCCGTCTACTCCCCCTCTTCCCCCCACTCTGTACCCTCTGATAACTACTAGTCTATAGTCCATGTTCATGAGTCTCTGTTTGTTTGACCTGTTCATTTGTTGCTTTTAGGTTTATATCCCACATATAAGTGATATTAAGTGATTTTTAACTTTTCCTGTGTGGGTTATTTCGCTTAGCATAATTATCTTGAGGTCCATCCATGTTGTCACAAATGGCAGTATTTCATCTCTTCATCTTTTTTTTAAAAGACTTTTTATGAGACTTCCACTCCTGATCAAGATGTAGAAAGAGGAACTAGATTTATCTTCCAATTTGAAACTACTAAAACACCATAGAAAAGTATATGAAACAACACCCAAAACTGGGCGTCAGTCAACAAATACAGTGATCTCTTAGAAATGGTACCCAGATGAGGGGAACCCTGCACTCATCTCAGTTTATCACCTGAAGAAACTATTCAGGCTGCATCGCAGAGAGCGGGATCAAAATAGAGCCAGATGGAGTAGATGGAGAAGGAAGTGTGGGGAGCTGTCCCCTGACGTTCACAGGTAGAGTACTAGATAAGAAAGAGAACACTCAAGGATTTAGTGCATTGCTGATCAGCTCACATACATTACATCACATACCTGAGACCAGGAAAAGAATCACACAAAAACAACAGTATGAGAAGAAACTGTACAGTGCTCATGGAGAGCTGGGACAGTGCCTGATCCAGTCACTAGAAGGAAAAACTTCACATCCAGGAGCATTAGTTATCAGTAAGAGTAAGAAGGTTTTTGGTCAGAAGTGGGGAAAAATTAAACATAGACTAAAGCCAGTTTTGGCCCCACCTAAAAAATAAAAAACTTAAATGCAAGCCCTGAATGGTGAATGGATCAAACTGTTTTTAGGTGTGTCCCTAAACAAAGCTCAAGAATAGTTTTAGGGTGACAAAGCATCCAACAAACAAGGTAAAATTTACGATGTCTTATATCCAATTAAAAATTACCAAGCAGAAAAAGAAGGAAAATAGAAGCCAAAGTGAAGTGAAAATCAGTCCAAAGTAACTGACAAATGACACAGATGAGACTAGTAGTAGACAGGTTATTATTAGTGCATATTCAATAAGCCCAGGAAAAGATTGACATGTTGAGACATGGAAGAAATAAAGATACAAACTGAAATTCTAGAGATGAAAGCTACATGATCTTTGTATTGATTTAGACATTGAAGAAGAAATGATTAGTTAACTCAAAGACATAGCAATAAAAACTGTCCAATAAAACACACAGAAAAAAAGCAAAACAAAACAAAAAGTGAACAGATCTTCAGTAAACTGAGACAGCATACACCTATCATTTGATCCAGCCATTCTGCACTTAAGTATTTTTCCAAAAGAAGTAAAAGCATATGTCCATACAAAGACTTGTAAACCAATGTTCATAGGAGCTTTATTTGTAATGATCCAAATTAGAAACAATCTAAAGTTTATGAGTAGTTGAATAGATTTTTGAAAATATTATATATGTAAAATATATATATGTATATATATACATATATATGTGTATAATATATATATAATACACATATATATATTTGTATAATGGAATACTACACAGCAGTAAAAAAGGAATGAACTAGTGATCCACAACATGAGTGGATCCGAAAAAAATGATGCTGAAGGCACACAAAAGAGTACATACTATGAAACTATATTTTTATATATGATTCTAGAAAGCACAAATAAATCTCTAATGACAGAAAGCAGTTCAATGGAGGAGGGGGCCAGGGAGAGGCAGGAAGGGGTAATTACAAAGACTCATGAGGAAATTTTTGGTGGTGATGTATGTGTTCCTTACTTTGATTGTGGTGATGACTTCATCGTAGTATATATGTAAGAATATATCCAATGAAATATTTTAAACATTAGTAGATTAATATATCCCAGTTGTAACTCAATAAAGCTGTAAAGAGTAAATACGCATATAAATATATAAACTTGATTTTGAAACAAAGGAGAGAAATGGTTCAGCAATCAGAAGGATGTGCTGGGTTGAATGACCATTGTTTTGCTTTGGGAGGATTTTGGTTTTTGCTTTGTTTCTTTTATGGAACAAACTCAAGCAAATTTATAAGCTATTAGTATATATATTTATACACATAGAAATGATAGGAAAGAGAAGAGGCAATTAATGGAGCAAAGTCCTCAGAGAATAGACAGAATATAGAGAACCCAAAGCCGGGGAATGTAGCTGGGGCTGGAGAAGGCCTATGGATGAGAGAATACATGTGGGGCACACGGCTCCATGTTTTATTCTCCAAATGTGGAACTCTGAGAATGAGCCCATATTTTGGGGTACCAGTGATATTATCTCATGCTAAATTCATCAAATTTACACATTCTTCCCTACCTAAGAGTCGTGCATCTCTTTAGAAGTAATTTCTTCCACATTTAATGGCTCCTTCTAAGTCTGGGTTTCAACCAATGTGATCTATGATATAAAAAAGATTATTTTATTGAAAAGTGGACTGTGTTCTTCCCCTTATCAAGGACGGGCTCTGAGTTAGAAGGCGTTTTGCTCTAACTTAGACTTTACCAAAGACTCTTCACTGTAAGCAGCCCCAGCAACGCTGAGAGCCCGGATGTTTGTGTCTCTGGCATATGTTTACGTGGTTTGGAAAGAAAAGCATCTGCCTAAGTGAAAGAGATGTTAGTCTTCAAATTCTCTCTCTCTCTCTCTCTCTCTCTCTCTCTCTCTCTCTCTCTCTCTCTCTCTCACACACACACACACACACACACACACACAGAATTGGCTGCTGCACAGTAATTGATATTTAAGCCAATTCTATTGAAACAGCACAGAAACAAAGTGTCAGTTTAACAGAATCACTTGTCAGTTTAGCATTAAAATAACATGTAACAATGTGCTTTAATTTCTTAACGGACCATTTTATTTAGAAAGATTCAGTCTTTGAGGGGCATTCAGGAAACTTTAAGATGTAGTCCACTACCTAAAATCCTGAACCTGTAAACATAGTTTCTGTACCTTTCATATTCATTTAACGCGATGTGCAAATTAATGATCTTTTTTTTTTTAAAAAAAAACGTTTTATTTCAACCAGAACCACATTTTCAATCAACATTAATTGAACATATCTGAGACTAAACAAGGACTAACAGAGAAAAGAGATATGGTTGTTCATTTAAGTACTGGTCACTTTGGACCGAAATCTTAAGCTTGACCGAGCTGTAAGGGGTCCCTCAACCCCTGGAGCTTGGCTCTTTCCCAAGTACCCGAGGACGTGGGTTCACCGTGTCCGGCTTCTGGAGAGTTTTCAGTCGCCACACTCGTTCAGGTCCCGACTGAGCCAGGTTCCCGCGTTTGGGCAAGTGCTTGGGGAGAGCTAGAATCCCCGCAAACAAGCCGGGGAGAGGGGCCGCAGCCCCTGAAGCTCATTCTCAGTGCCTGGGAGGGAGGGGTGCGTTTGGGACCCTCTCACTCGGGACTCGGGCGGGCGCCTCTGAGCTGCTTGAAGCGCAGGAAAATCCGAACGCGTGCGGGAGTTGTGCCCCGCGCGGTTGCCGCTTGGGTCCCGGCGATGCTCCCCTAAGTAAAGGATTCAGGTACCCCCTACCCTGGCGCCAAACGAGTTGGCTGTCCCGATAATAGGTAACAAAGATGATTTAGGCTGCTCCTGTCCCTGGACCCGGCAGTGGGGGAAGGCGGGTTTGCGCGCAGGCGGAGGGCAGCGCCTCGGCTTCGGCGCTGTCCAGCGCCTTCGGCCCGGACCGCGCTGCCCCCCTCGCAGGGTGCCCGGCCCCGCTGCCCCCGGCAGGGCCCGGGGCGTGATCGCTGGGCTGTGGGCGGCTCCCGGAGCCCGCACTCATGCGGCCGCGGCTCCAGCCCCCCTCTCCCGCCCCTCGCCACTTGGGGGCGGGAAGTGGCGGGTGGGAGTCACCGAACGTGATTGCCCAAGGCCCCTCCTGCCTCAGCAAGGGAGCGCCATAAAAGCCCCGCTGCGACCCGCTCTCCACACCGCATCCGCCAGCTCTCAACCCTCGGGGAGGCGCACGGGACAGCAGAGCCCTCACCGCCACGCCCGCCACGCCCGCCCGACAGCCAGCCGCCGCCGTGAGTGCCGCTACCTCTACCCGCTCGCCCCGACCCAGAGCCCGGGGACTCAGCGCAGCTCGACTTGCCCGGGGCGCTGGGAGGGTCGCGCTCTGCTCCCCAACCCCTGGTGGCCACCCGCTCGGTCCTCTCCCTGTCCCAAAGCGCGCCGGCCGCTGTCGGCGGCCAAATCCCACCTGCCCTTCCCCCGGACCCTCCCGCCGGGCAGTCTTCTGGGTTGTCTGTTGGAGAACGCGACCCCCAACCCAGGGCAGCTGGCAGTTATCTCAGGGGTCCCCGCTTGCTGGGAGGTTGGTTTCCCAGGCGGCCCCTCAGCGACAGATCCCGGGAGCTTGGCCGGGCCCCCTTGCCCAGGATCCTGGGGATCCCGGGACAGTCTGGCCCGGGGAGCATTTCCCTCCCCTCCCCTAAATCTCGGTCCCGGCGGTGGCGCTCCTGCAGACCCGCAGCCCGAAAGTATCAGAGAAGAAACTTTTCTCCTCTGACAGGGATTCGGGGAAGCGGGTGGGAAAGTGATGCTTCCTCAGCCCAGCGGGAGGAACTTCTACTTCTACTTCTAAAGTGTCTGAACCGGTGCAGGGTCGCCGCACTCTGCACCTCTCGTGGGGCGACTCTTGCGCCCTCCACTTGCACGGAAGTTGCGCGGAGTTTGCGGTGGAGCCCAGTTGGCGGGGCGGGCGGGGCGGTGCTCGCGGCTCCGCTTCCCTCTGCAGCGCTGGGTGGGGCGCGAATTCCGGGCATGGGTGATAGTGGAGGGACCCGCGCCGGAGGCAAAGGAGGGAGGTGTGGGGCGTGTGTCCTCTGAACCCCCAAAGCCCCTCCACTGTGCCTCTTCGGTGTCCGCAGATGCTGGGAAGCAATCGACTGGGGCTCTCGGGACTGACCCTTGCCCTGTCCCTGCTCATGTGTCTGGGCGCGCTGGCCGAGGCGTACCCCTCCAAGCCTGACAACCCCGGAGAGGACGCTCCCGCCGAGGACATGGCCAGATACTACTCGGCGCTGCGACACTACATCAACCTCATCACGCGGCAGAGGTGCGTGGCCTCCGCGGGACGCACGCCGGGACCACCCTGCCCGCACAGCCCGTGGTCCTGGGGCTCTAAGAGAGGACAGGCTCCATTTCTTTTTCTTCATTGCATTCCGGGGCAAGACGGGCTCAGGATCAACTCTCAGTAAATGTTTGCTTAGGGCACCGAGTACTGTCCCGCTGCAACTTAGAGTCACACAACCCTGGTCCCCAGATTCGCCTTCCCTAGGCTGGCTATCTCCTCCCACTGGCCCCCTTGTCTTTTTGTTCCTACAGCAGCTGGGGACCGTTTGGAAACCTGGGTGGGGAAGCACCTGGGAAGGGCTGAGGGGTGCGCCAGGGCAGTGCTGCGGCAGAAGGTGGGTGGGCAGGGTGTCCAGGAAAAAGCAGCAAAAACCAGGGAGGAAGCAGCTGGGTTACTGAAGACATTGCCAGATCGTCCAGCCTGCCCAGAGCCAGCTGAACAACAGTCTTGAGGGAAAGATAAATAGAGCTATTTTCTTTTCTTCTAAACTTTTTTTTTTTTTTTTTAAGTCTCAGACCCTATTTGAAAATTCTGGTCCAAATCAATAGAGATTTAGCAGAAAACAGTTGATCTAAAATGTAGAGACTTTTCTTGTTTTATAGAAGGTCTGAAAAGGAAATCCCTGCTTGGTGGTTTATTAACTAGAAACTTACTTTGGTCTGGTCACTCCAGGGTGAATCCAGGGGTTAGATGGAATTTGAGAAATTGTAAATTTTATTCTGAAATCCCAGGAAGCTAAAATAAAATGCTACGTTTCTTTTTTACTCTCAACATCAAATACTAAACAAATACACAATTCAAACAATTTTACAAATAATATAGGATTTTAAATTAGTTTCCAAAATTGGTTCATCTTAGTTGTAAATCATTGAATATTTTATTTTAATTCCTGGAATCAAATGACCTTAATAAGTTAAAAATTATGGGTCCTTTAAAAGCATTCATGTCATTGAACATGTTTAAATGATGTTTTGCAAAGTGTAATTTTTGTTTTTACCATATTTTTTATTGTTTACAAGTCAGGGAATAGTTGGAAAGGACCCCAAGTGGAAAGAGTCTCTATTTTAAAATAAAGGGTTTTTTATGTGTTTCATCAAAAAGCTATTTCATCCTGAAAAGTTTTTTTTTTAAGTCTCAATTTATATAGAATCAGAAATGCTTGAAAGTACCAGAATTAAATAGTTTCAGTTTATGATCCCTGAAGCCTGATGATTTCAATTAGTGAAAAGCAACAATGTTTTATATCCTAAAAGACTTATTAGAAAGTCAACTGGTTCAGATTCTTGCTTATGCTATTATATAGATGGGAGATAAGAACTTGAACAAATAAGGAAGATATTCTTATCTTCTCTATGAAAACTTTTGTTAATTATTTAGTTTGTCAGTTATAACGCACAATAGAACCTATTTTTACAAAGATGATTGCTATAAAGTTTTACTATTGTACGTTATAAAGCTTTAGCATTTCAAAATGTTTTTTTTTAAGGCATTGCTTCGTTCAGGCTTTACCTCAAAGCTTAGAAGTAAGGTTAATTATCTCCACTTTTACATATCATGAAATTAAGAACATTTCATGAAAAGTTTTTAGGGGTGATGAAATTGGAGCTCCCACCCCCCACTGATTTTCCTTGGATGTTGTCACTACCAGCAGCAGTCAGTGTGATCTCCAATATCTTTAATGAGATAAAAAAAAAATAAGGAAAAGGGACTCGAGTATCATGAGAAGATAATCAGGTTCAGTGGGAATGAGTTGGTCCTGAAGCATTTTCCATCTCATCTTCATATAGGTTCCTCCTCAGAAACCATCAGAGGTTTATAATCCACATCCATAATCTCCATTCTGTATGCTCATTGCCTTCCCATCATACACACGCACTCATATGTACATGTTGGTAATTTTGAAAATTATAGTGTCAGCGGTATATATATGTTTTAATTTGGCATTAATATTCTCTTCTCTCCCGTTTTCTATTTAGTCTATGTCTAAGCTGTATACCCTGGTTCGCTGATTCTGAAAGCAGCATCATTTATTCTAGAGCATCATCTAACACATATTGCTTATACAGTTCTCTAGATCAGTAGTACTTAACTGGGGCTGACTTTTTGCTCCCCAGGACATTTGGCAGGCAAGGTCTGAAGACATTTTTGGTTGCCACAACAAGGAGTTGATGTTACTGGCATCTAATGGGTAGAGGCCAGGGATGCTGCTAAACATCTTACTTTGCCTAGGACAGCGCCCTACAATGAAGAGTTATCCAGCCCAAAATGTCCGTAGTGCTTAGATTGGGAAACCAAGCCTTAGAATGATGTGTCTCCATCCTGGTCACATATTGGAATTGCCTGGGGAATTTAAAAAATATACTGAGGCTGGCCTGTACCCCTAACCAGTTAAACTTGAACTTGGTGTAAAGGTGATGGTGGGGCTTGGACTTTATAGTGGTTTTAAAAGCTTTCCAGGTGACTCTAATGTGCAGCCAGGTTTGGGAATCTTACCTCTAGAGACTCCATCTTTGAAAATTAAAGAATTGTAGAGAACAAGGATAATCAAGAATTAAGTAGAGAAGGAAGAACGGTGAACAGCACTGTACTTGATGACTGTGCAAATCATGCTATTGTAGAATTAGTTCTTGACTCATAAATTGAAGAGAATATTGGCCAGTTTTTTCGTTCACTGAAACATGATAAAGATAAATGAGTTTAAAGGTGCCAAAGAGTTTTAAGGTTGTAGAATCAACTGATAGAATAAATAACTATATGTAGTAGACTACAGTCTGATATCACAACTACAAAAAGTCTTTGAGGAAATCTTACAAATGATGGCGGCAGGGGAATTTGCTCATTTTTGCTTCCCTTGAGTCCCAGAAAAGAAACAAAAATAGGGAATCTTTCCTCCAAAATTAGATTTAATTATACGTAAGTGGCAGTTAGAGTATACCTTCTGACAGCTTTGTGTCTCTGTTTACTTATTAGCGAATCAATCCATGCCAGGATAAATTTTTATTTGTGAACGAAGTGATTGCTGGTGTCCAATGCCTTTTCCAAGAAAGGGGGAAAGAGCATTTTCAAAAAATACAACTTAGTACTATAGATTTGTTAGACTCTTTAGCAGTGAGAAAGAAAGAACAAGGGAGAGAGGGAGTAAGGGAGGGATCAGTGTTCTCACTCACCTTGAGCAAGTAGCATATGCCATCCTGGCAGGAAAGCGTAACCTTGTCCTATTTATATCCAACTACGGGAGAAAAAAAGACCAAGACGATTTCTATAGACCAGTAGGATTCCTTTATATTTACAGGGCAGATTAAAATCACAGCATGAGAGAAGGCTTTTAGCTTGTGGTACCCTAAATAAATATGGAAAACACAGGACCTAGGTTCTGCTGCTAGCTGTAAGAAAAGGTAAATTTCAACAGCAATAACTTGCATTTGTGTATCATTTTTTCACTTTCAAAGCATTGTGACTCACTTTGGATGTTCACAAAGACTCCCATTTAGGCACGAGCTACGATTTTGTTTTTACAAATGAGAAAACAGGTTGAAAGACACAGGTGGGTCTAAAACTTCAGTCTGCTGATTTTTTCCCCCCCTGGAGATGTTTCTAAAATATCATCTGGTCTCTTTGTTAAGATTTAAACTATGATTCAGAAGCATGGAATATTAACTAATTATGGAAACATTTAAAATCACGCTTTGATGTGTTTTTATTTCCTTGACCTAGGTCTATAAGTATTATTTTTGGTATAAAAAGGCAACAATTAGGAATTTGGTTGGGTTTAAATAATCTGCTAAGTTATTTAGATATTGAAACAAAATTATATCTATGTAATTTGAAATCATATTCATGATGTTTCTGATAATGTGTGTTTTGTACACCTAGATTGCTTATTAGCAGATGATCAACTGAAAATAACATTTAGATTTAATACCCCCAATAGGAGACTATCTTTTTCTTTCTAAAAGGTTTAATGGATAGTCTAAACTCATTTTAAAGGAATTTTTCTTTTCTTTTTTGTTCTTTCCTCTTTTTTTTTTTTTAGATATGGAAAACGATCCAGCCCTGAGACACTGATTTCAGACCTCTTGATGAGAGAAAGCACAGAAAACGTTCCCAGAACTAGGTATGAGAAGGCTTGTGTGGGACCTTGTTGTGGAGCTCAAGGTGCCAAGGGGAGGAGGGGGGGACCAGAGAGGGCTGCCTGGGGAGGAGGTATTGGAATGGGGCGTTCCAGACCAGGTAGGAGTTGGGCAGAAATGGGGATGGGGAACAGAGAGGGGAGAACCTTTCTTTCCATGTACTCATTTGCAAATATCTAAACTTCTGTGGGGTAATATATATTACCCCAGTTGATATGGTGTTTCTTTGAAAACTTCAAATACAAGTGACTTTTACCCTAGAAATTACCCTATAGAGAATTTCTAACTGTGTTAGAATTGGGGGAGCATAGAGTGAATCCCCATCTCAACATTCAATGACCAACCGTCCATCTTTGGCTGGGTTAATCCTTAGTTTTTATATACTACGTGTCTAGATGTCCTAAGAACTATCCCTCATGAGCCTTACTACAGTCTTCCTGGTTTTACATGAAACTGTAGATAAACCACAGGGTGCTCCTGTTTGCTTTTTAACATACTTTAGTCCAGCTGATGTCACACAGTAATTTATTGCATTCCGTGAATGCATATTGGACAACATAGTATTCTCAGGGCCTTATCTGTAGCCATGAAGCTTTCTTGGAGTGTTCACTGTCTTGGGAGAGGTGCCCACCAAAGTCTGGGTGTCAGTCATTGGGTCAGGATCCTCTGGTGGCTCCTGGACAAGGAGTGCTGCTGAAAAGAAGCCCAGTCTTTCTCCTTTTTCATAACCGGCTCATCTGTCCACTGCCTCCGGCCTCTACCCCCAGTAAGATCACACAGCATATGGTTCCTCCATTTCCGTGGGAGCTTGTCTGCCTTAAATCCAGAGCTCGGCAATGGCAAAAACCAAGTTCCCCAGAAGAGGTCACTAGAATACTTGCTCAGTGAGTGGGACTAGAGTGTCACTCTCCATTGGGGTTCTCCCTAGAGAATAAAGTGGATGATCCACGAAGTCACCACTTTTCTTCCCACTCACCCCTCTGTTCTCTTGTGAAATGGCCAGGGTGAAGGTGCAATTCTAGAGTTGTCAGGTTTGTTTTCTCTGAGGGAAACAACAATTTGGACTGGAATATAATAAAACCTCAATGCTCTTGTCCCTGCAGGTCCCAGCCAGATTTAAACAGCAAATGCAAGGAAAGCAGATGGAAATTCATAAGGGTCTATATACTAACCAATAAATGCTTGTTCATGTTTCATGGACATGTAAGTTTAGGGTGAGCTATATCTACTTAAGATAAGAAAAAGAGTCATCCAGACCTACTTGCAACCTTGCTGCTATGCTTTGTTTTGTGGCCTGAAGTTGCACAGTTAGTTATGAAATATACTTAATTGCACCCTGATTGACAGCCACAATCACGTGTAGTGAGGAGATAAAACTTGACAGCCTTGAAGTCGCCTGTGAATGCTATTTTCTTAAAAAGGGTTCTTTCTAGTCCAGTAAATAGCATCTCACTACTTAAAAAGCCTTGCAGAAAAACAAAGGGAGCATATTCAGAGTTGAGCAACAATAACTTTCTTGTTACAGCTTTGTGTGATTCCTGTGGTTTTGATCTTCAGAAATATGGCAGACTTCTTTGGCTTCTTTGATCAATATAGAGCCTTTTAAATAGTCCCTCTGAGATTTGCTTGAGACTCCTGTTACCATGAGGGCAAGCTACTCAGCTGGGTCTTTGCACAGTATGCCCCTGTTTCCTGCTCTGAAATTCTTCATGGCCTCTTATTCAGAATGCCAACAGGAGCCTTTTCAGCAGTTTCTGATCATCTTTCAGTTTAGAATGCAATGTCTCACTCTTGCAAGCCTCCCAGGAAGCTGGGAAGCTTCTCTTACATGCTTTGCTTCTTATGTTTGACAGGCTGGAAGACCCTTCAGTGTGGTGATGGGAAATGAAACTTGCTCTCCAGTCTTTGCCTATTTTTCAGTCCATATTCATTCTGTACAACTAGAGTCCGCCTGTCCTCCCAGTGCATGCGGCCCCTCTACTCAACTCTGCGGTTTCCCTGTGTCGTCCTTGTATATATGTGCGTTTAAATAAAGTACCATGCATTCAAAATTGCTCCAGTGGAAAATCTGTTGTTGCAACAGTGAGAATTTCTTTAAGTTATTCATTCAATTCCAGTCTCCCTCAAGTAGCAGATGCAAGGTTTGTTTCACCAATATTAAAGCAGTGGCTATGAAAGGTATAAAGATATGATCTATGATGAACAAAACTCAGGTGTGTGTGTGTGTAACAATAGAAGTATTTGGCAACATCAAGCAGGGGAATGCTAATTTGGAACAATTTTCTGAACTTTTTCTCCCATTCATATGGAATCTTCCTTAACCTTGTTCACCTATTCTGTCAGCAGAAAGGATTCTTGGCCAATAAAACTTTCTGCAAACTCTAATATTTCCTCTAATACTGTAGCCACTAGCCACATGTGGCTTTTGAGCACCTGAATGTCGCTAGTGTAAATAAGGAGCTGAGTTTTAAATGTTATTGAATTTTAACTTAAATAGCCATATGTTTCTAGCAGCTACTAACCAGACAGCTGGTGTCCATACACTTTCTTAGGCCACTATCCTTAGAATGTGGGTCATACACAGATACACTGAGTTGGATGGCTATGGCTACCTTTTACACAGCCTGGGGTGTTAATCAGTTTAGCTAAAGGTTATTGCACTTAGTTTAAAGTGAATGTTATTAGATTCTTACATGTAACTTCTAAACCAAAGAAAACAAGTCACATCCTACATTTATACTTTGAACTACACTGTAAGAAATATGCACAAATTTTTTTATGTGATTTTTAAAAACTACTTACGAAAACCCTGTGTACACCATGACTTAGAGAATCTTATAGCATATAAATTATTCTCCATATAAAAGAATTCTAATAATTTTTCAGCCAATGAAGTCAATGAGGCTCCAAAGAATAATTTCCTTCAATGAAACTAAGATGAAAACTGTTCCATAATTTTCCTAAATTTCTCCTTAATTTTGTTTCTTTGTGCTTTCAACTAAATATTAATATTTAAAAGAAAACATTTTTAAAAATCTTAAAGCATTTTTAGGAACTCACAATTTATTATCACACAGTATCAAAGTTCTTTATTAACCTAGTATATATTTGGAGATTCTCTTTACTGAAGTTAGTATTATACAAAGAAAATTGCCACAAAGATTCACTTGGCAGCACCAACAGGCTGAAAATTCATCACTATATATAGAACTCTTAGTTACATGGAGCAGAGATAATAGGAATAATATATATGAATCATTAGAAGATGATTCAGGAATTTCATTTCAAACAAAAGTTTAAACCTCTTATTACATCAAATCTAAACGCCTGAAAGGCTAAATGTTAAACAGCGCATATTTTACTTGTAACTCAGGCCTTGATCTCTTACCTTTTCACTTCATCTTCCTAGAAAGAGCACTGAACTTTCACACCACGTGAGCTCTGCGGTTCTGACTCAGTTGCTTCCAGATTCCCTGACCTTCAAATTCACTGAACTTCTGAGTTCTCGCGCATGAAATGGGGATAATAAATCCTGCCCAACTGTCCATGAAAGTCTATAAGGGGATCACAATTCAGTTTAAGAGAATGATATAAGTAACAGTAGAGAAATGGATAAGGATGAAGTTTTTGATGATTCCTGTGCTGGGCTATAAATCCTTTGCTATAGACTAAATGTTTGCATTCTTCCAAATCCATATGTTAAAATCTTATCCTCAATGTGATGCTATTTGTAGTTAGGGCCTTTAGGGGATTCCTAGGTCATGAGAGTAGATTGTCATGAATGAGATTCATGCCCTTATAAAAAGGGACCCAGAGTGCTTCCTTGTCTCAGCTATCATAGGACATGGTGAGAAGATGGTTTTCTATAAACAAGGTCTCAGGCTCACATCAGACACCAAAACTGCTGGTGACTTCATCTGGGACTTCTTAGCTTCCAGATCTGTGAGCAACAAATTCCTGTTGTTTTCAAGCCACCCATCTATGATAATTTGCTATAGCAGCCCAAACAGAGTAAAATAGCCTTAATAAACATAAATTTGCTTGAGGAAATACAATAATAATAAACTTTTAAAAATTATAAAACTGCATTTCAAGAGATTCCCTGGTAGTATTTCTTAAACATTGTGAGCCTGTTGTCCCTTCTTGGAATAGGTATAAACATACCAGGTTGCCCACCTGTCATTGCAAATAGTAATCTAAATCCTCACTGGAGTTACAGTAACAACAACACAACATTCACTAAGGAGATGCTCATAAGCAACATAATATTATCAAGTAAAAAAAGTAAGTAGTTATTAAGCTCCCTTCTGATTCACACTCTATTCTACATTCTGAGAAAAACTGTACCTAAGTTTTTTGCTGATGTCATTCTGTTTTTATCTTGACCCTTACAATTCTATGACACATTCAAGTAGATAACCATCACTCCCTCCTCCCATTTTCACAGATGAAGAAACTGAGGCCTAGTTAGAGGGACCAGACAGGAGCTCCCCGACTTGAGATCTTTACCCTGTGTGATGCTATCTCACAGGAAGAAGTCAAGGCCAGGGCACATAGCATCTAGTTAAGAACATAGCTCTGGCACACTTAAAACTAGAGAATAACGAAGTGCTAAACTGTGCAAGGGGCATTTAGAAGAGGAAATGAGTGTGGGCAGAACTAGCTGGAAAAGGCTTGATGGAGAAAGTGAATACTGAGCTGGAGCAGAAGACTTTCAGGGTTGCTGAACACAGAGGCAGGTCAGCCACAGCTTGTGTAGGACTATCCAGGGGTCTACCAGACAGCGACAGAAGCAGAGTGACCAGGGTTGGATTCATGAAGTATGTCCAAGCATGGCCAAACTCATTCATTTATTTATCCACCCACCCATTCATCCACTCATCCACCTATCCATCATTCATTCACTGAACATTTTTTGATCACCAAATATGTATTGGGCATTGTACTAAGCACTAGGGATATAAAGATCAATAATAGTTTCTCAGGCAACATACCATCTAATGAGAGAGACAGATAATTGCAATGCATTGTTGGAAGTGCAAAGAGGGGAGTGTTAGAGGTTTGGGATGCAGTCGGGTTCTTCCTTCCCACTCATCATGCTTCCCTTTGCAGTTTCCTGACCAAGGAGATGTAAATATGAGAATTAGCTGCCAAACAGGGAACAAATTGCCAGATGGGCAAGTATCCAAGTATGCAGGGCTCCCCTAAGCTGAGTCAGGGCAATTGGCCGAGGCCCAAGCCTCTAAAAAACCCTTGTCCTCCCATATCAAACCTCAGCATTCTGGTGGAGAGCGACAGGAATAGTGAGTTCTGTGAAGCAGCCTCCCAAATCCACTTACCCAAACAGCCACATATAAGAAGAGCCAGCCCGCCACATCTAACATCAGATGGAAAGAAAGAAGGGGCACTTGTGAATGCACATTGCCATCTGACACAGTGTCCCTGCTCATGGTGCAATGTGGTCTAAAGAACCAACCAGAATAACAACTGTCCCTCTCTGCAGAAGGAGACAGGAAAAGAGAACAGCAGAATGGACCAGAAGCCTTGGTGGACCAAGGTGACAACTTAGGCCCTTCAAATTCAATATGCTCAAAGCCATCATTTCTGATCATAAGGGCCGAGATGTCTCCTCTCCCCCTAACAAGAAGTGGGCATGAGGTGTTACAAGAGCAAGGACATGACGCCCACCCCAGGCTGGGGAGAGTAGAGGAAGCAGGCCGAACTTGGGAGCTGCTGAGGCTTGAAGGAGAAGAGCCAATCACCAGATGAAGAATGAGAGATTTGAGGTAGAGGACATGCAGATGTGAGAGAGCAATACATATTTTGAGTGTTTTTAAGTTCCTTGTGATTTGTATACTTTGAATTTGACCATGTGCTAGACTTGGACCACTGGGTTACAATTTTAAAGGGATGAAATTCAGAATGAAATCAAGTCCCCCCGCCATTGCTGCGTCTTCCCCCTGGACCATTCTTCCCTCCCCACCACCTTCCCACCTGCTCTTTCTATAGACTTGGCTCCAAGGGTGAACCAACCCCTTGAATGGGAGTCTTTATTCAGCCACATCAGGGCTAGACTTCTCAGCCTGAGATCTCTTAACCATGATTTAATAGACAAATCTACCAGTTCCTGGGAATAAATGCTCTAAGGTTGGTTCTACTCCCTAATTCAGGAAGGAAGGTACTCACTGTTTCTTTTGCAATAACTTGCAGCTTCTTTCTCCTGTCTAGATAAAGGTCAGGATGGAGGAGCAGATATAAAGAGAAGGAACGATAATCAGCCCTGGCTTGGGACTTCCACACCACGGTCCAGTGCTTCCTGCTAAGTAAGGTAAGGATGACTGATGCACCTGTCTAAGCTAGACCCACGTGCAGACTCCATGGGCCTTCTGATGGCAGGAAAGTAAAGATGGTGGCAGTTAATTGTTCCCCTCTTTCTAGTACACACGTGTTATGCTTATATGGTTACTTTTTACTATGTAGAAGATAGTTTTTCACCTCCATGCAGAACAGCGAAATCAGTTACAGTGTCATCAAAACTAAACAAATACCTTTTCTATCATCATAAAGGCAAACAGCCTTTTGAACAAGATGTTTCAGTGGAATATTCTTTTATTGTGGCTCACGGTAGGAGCGTTATGATATTGTCACAACTAAATGATCGCCTTTTCTTCTGCCTATTAGAAAAATTAGCACAGTGTGAAATTGCACAGAATCTTTTTTCTCTTTTTAAAATCAGAGTGGAATAACATATAATTAATCATATGTGTCACCTGGGCTCATTTTTTAATGTGCCAAGTAATAGTTATCAATTTAAACTCATTTTAATGCTGCAGGATTGAAGCCCTTTGCAGTTATGGGACAAGATGATTTTGTGGGATGACACCTGCCTTGTGGCCTGACACATGGTGGGTGCTCAGTGAGAGCCAGTTCAGTCTAGAATTGATTGTGATGACAAGGAGCAATCCCAGAGGAGCCGTAGAATATGATATTAGCATATTAAGTATATTACTAATGTATCAACTCTAATTTGGGGTTTAGGCAAATTATTTTGATATTTAGACATATACAAAATTTGTCTTTTTAACACACTGTCTTATCTACAAGTCACAGATTCATTTAATTCCCAATGTGCTGCGAATTTCAGGATTCTTCATTTCCCAAAAGTTAAGTTTAAAACTTGAGTTGTTCAGTGTATTTATTTGAAATTTGACTTGACTCATTAATTTGGCTGCTATGCTATGGTATTATGAGGGAATTTAAAGTTGAAATGTGAGCCTCTGAGCAGAATATAAAAGTCACATTTTACCCTTTCTCACTAAGTAGCTATGTGGATATTACCTACTAGAGAGAAAGGCATCATTCAAATAATTTTTTAAATTAAAGGTTGCCCAGAATATTTTGAATTGTATTTATTCTTATTCCTATTTCTTTCCTATCACTGTCAACTCTTTTCAAGTCACAGTAATGTACTAAATTAACTGGTCTGTGAATTAATGCAAGAATAAGAAATGTTAGCAGAATATATTTAAAATAGTCCTTCCTAACAGACTGAATTATTGACCAAGTTAAAATGGAGCCAGCTCATCTCTGATGAGCTTCAAGAGTCCCAAGGAAGTTATCAACTCCTGAAACATTCATTGACTAGTTTCTCTGTGACAGGTACTATGCTACATTCTAAGAATGATAAAGAAGAGCGAGACAGTTTCTCTGCTCTTAAAGACCTGACAATTAATGAAGGAGCTGGACACATGCTTAAGTGACCATAATGCAAGGCGGATCATGATTGAGGTTTAAATAGAAGTGTGAAGTAATTGCTATGGGAGATGAGGGTAGGCTGAAAGGATTTCCACTAGAGTGTTTAGGGAGTGAGGAGTAGCGTTTGAAATAGACCTTGGTGAATGGCAATTGTTCAATAGGCCACTCGGTGGATCTCAAGGTCATGATTAACTATGTTATATTCCTAGAAAAAAGGCTGAGCAGGTACATAAGCAAGCTCCAGCTGGGATTCTGAGATGGTTGTTTGAGGAATGGTGATTGGCTGTCCATCTCAGAGCGAGCATCTACTGAGTAGATGTACATGGGAGATGAGATGAGAAAGTAAAGACCATGGAAAGGATAGGATGAGAGGATGACTGATACCTTTAGCATGAAAATGAGGCACTTATTTTGGGTGACAATGTGAGAAGAGTAAGTACACATGGCTTAGAAGTGATATTGTAGGCATGGGCTTCACTGAGGTCTAAGTGACAAAGTGTGACGGAGAAGAGACATTTCTAACACAGACACAGACCCCAGAGTAACTTTAGTACCTGGGGACTCAGGTGACTGTCAGAGATCAAATATTGTGCCCAATAGTCATCAGTAGAAACTCTGGCACTTGGCAGATCAGGGTCTCAGTAAGGGGTCCAGCAGTTGTGACTGATGCTGGCAGATCAGTTGTGGGGTGTTGGCCAGGTAGGGTTTTCAATCATTCTGATATTCCCAGGAACTTCTGAGGTTTAGACACTAAAAGTCCTGCATCCTGGGAAACATTTCTGTCCCAGGCAAACCGATACAGCTGGTCACCCCACTTGGGCAACAAACTACCATTTATGATCTTGTTTTAAGGGAAAATATACTCTGAGAAGCAGACTCCTTACAAGTGAGCATCTCAACTGGCTGTCAACATTAATACACCTGAGTATAAATGTTCAACTGCAGGCTGCATGCTGTTTACCTAATTGACCTTACAGTACACTATTCTCTTTGGATAATTTTAAAGGGTAATTTAAAAATACTCCCATGATAGAAAAACATCAGCCGTGAAGACATTAAGAATTTTTTATAATTTCTAGACCAGCCACTTTTATGTTGTAACATTATAAATACATTGATTCTCTGAATGCATAAATATTTAATTTCATGGATAATTAACTCTTTATAAGAGAAAAGATTTCAACTTGAAATCCTAAATAGTTATTTGCCTTCTAAAGTTATGTTTTGCAGGTTTTGTTTTTTTTGTGATAAGGAATGTGAGGGAGCTAACATATGTTGAGAAGCTGGTATAGAATGGCCCTTAATTTAAGTCTTTTAATCCTCATGTAAAGTAGGAGAGGCAGGTATTGCTGGCCACATTTTACAGATGAGGAAAAAGAGGCACTGAGAGGTGAAAGGAAACCAGACAACAAAGCTAGTAAGGGGTGAAGCTGGAATGCAAACCCAGGCCAGGTGGACTACACAGCCCCTGCTCTTTGTGTTATACCTTTTTACCTGTGGGAATATTAAATCAGCGAGTTTCTTTCAGTAGAATTCTAACGCACTATTGCATTTGTTATACTATGGTCGTAAGAGATAACGTGGCATGAAGACCTGCTGAGATAAACTTTGGTGTCAGAAAAGACTTGATTCTTTTGTCATCATGCAATGACATCCCCCTTCTCCCTAAAAGGCATCGTGTCTAAAGGTCTAGTGTGTCTAATACTAATACAGTTACACTAGCTTTTCAAAAATTAGTATTTACTTACCTTCTTTCATCCATTTACCTTCAATCTTTCTGAGTCATTAAGGTCTAGCTGTATCTCTTGTAACAATATAGTTATATAAAACATGCTAATATTAAGCTCTTGTAACTAGTATGTTTAGACTACAGTTGAACCTTAAATAACATGAATTCAAATTGCATGTTCCACTTAAATGCAGATTTTTTCCAATAAAAATACAGTCAGTCCTCTGTACCCCTGGGGTTCACATTTGTGGATTCACCCAACAACAGATCAAAAACAGTATTTTGATCTGAGGTTGGGAACCGGCGAAAGCAGAGGGACAAATGTCTGTATTGTTCTGTACCCTTGAGCATCTGTAATTTTAATATCAGACAACAAGGAACAACTGTAGTTAAATTTTGGGTGAGTCAAAAGTTGCATGCAGATTTTCGATGATGTGGGCTTCTGTGCCCCTACCCCCTGCATTGTTCAATGGTATTTACATTTACTATGTAAACAATGATATTTACATTTACTATGATCACTGATGTATTTAGATTTATTTCTACCATATTATTTTGTTCTATCTACTGTGCCTTTTCTTCTTCTTCTTGTTTTTTTTTTCCTGTTTCTTGGCTTCAATGGAATAAATCAAGATTTCTTATTCCTCTTTTTTCCTCCACTAGTTGCATATAATATTTTCTATTTTTCTGACCAAAATAAGGACATTAGAATAAGTCTAGTTCAATAATCCCCTCTAACCATTTTGTTTGTTACAGAAATGATTTCTTTTATGTAGTCAGTGGTTATCCATGTTTATCAATTTTTTATTCAGTGTTTCTGCTTTCAATGTATACCTTCTATCTGGGTTCAATTTCCTTCTTTCTAAAGTACATCCTTCAGTAATTCTTTTAGACAGGACATTGATATTGTAAATGTCATCTTTCTGAAAAGATCTTGTTTCACCTTGACTCTTCAATGGCATTTTATTTCACTTTGAGCTGGATCCAGTATTCTACATCCACAGTTTTTCTCTCAACATCTGAACCTAGTATTCCACTGACTCTTTGTCTCCGTTATTGATCCTGAGAACCCTGTAGTCATTCAAATTGTAGTCATTCAAATTGGTTTTCTTCTATAGGTAATCTGTCTTTTCTTCTATGACTGCTTTTAAGAATTTGTCTTTGTCATGGTGGTCTGAAAATTCACAATGGTGTATGTGGGACTTCTTTTAATTTATTCTTTTAGGTATGTGTCACATTTTTAAATATAAGGATTTATCCTTTTATTAATTCACAGTCATTATCTCTTTAAATGTTACCTCTTTCTTATTTTTGCTATTCTTTTGTTTTTGAAATTCTATTGAATAAGCCTTCTTATTCTACTATGTGCCAAAATTTTAAACCTCTTACCTATTTCCCATCTGTTTTTATTTATGCTGCATTCTAAATAACTTATTCAAATCTGCTAATTTCTAACCATCCCCTTAGTAAATTTAATCTGCTGCTTACCCCATCTATTCATTTTAATTTTAATGACTATAATTTTTAAGTTACTATTTTTAAAATTTCTATTTTCTTACTTTGATTTTTTTTCTATTTATTCATAGTGCTGTGCTATATCCTTAGGATTTCGACTCACTTTTGTTTCTAATTATTTTAAATATATCTCTGTTACATACCTTTCAGATGTTGTTTTGTATTGTATTTTAAGTCTTTGATGGTCTACTGCCCCAGTGTGTTGAATTTTCATACTCTCACTCCTCTTTTTTGTTTACCCTTCCCTTTAGAAGCTCCATACACATGGAACGGGGTGGCGGGGCATGCTCTGAGTAGTTTTGTGTTTGTCCCTGCTAGGTGACCCAAGGAAGTTACCAAAAGTTTATGTAAATTCCCCATGTTGGTAGTTCCTGGATTATGGGGTTAAAACAAATCTAACTTTCCAACCCATATGATTTATAACTTGGTGGTTTAGGTCCCTATGAATACTCGCGCCCTGCCCCCATTCAGAGCTTAGGCAGAGAGGCATGGTTTTTTTTCCATTTCTTCCTTTCATTATTTGTGATATCTGCAATAAACAGCTGTTTGAGGGTCCTCTATTTATACTGAACACTCAGTTCTGCCTCCCCATTTCACTTGGGTTGAAGGCCAAGTTGACTAACTTCATGTAGGCCTAGAAACCAAAGCTCCTAGGTTACTTGAACCTACAATAGAATCTTAAAGAGGATGAAACATATGCACAGTTGCTTAGACTTTTGCATTTTAGTTTCTTGTTCATTTCTGGTACCTAGAAAATACTTCTCCCTTTTAGTAAGATATGTTTTGCATTAAAAAAATCCACATGAACACACAGACACACACACATACACATACACATATACATACATGCTTAGTCAGTATTTTAGTTTGTTTGCATCATCTTAGTATTTGATTTTTACTGAACTGGATCTTAAAGATCTTAATTCTCTGCTTATTGCTATATTTGATATGTGCACAAAATGGCAGTCATCCCTTGGCATATATGTGAGAGAATTAACAAATATATTTAGACTGCTGTATCAGGAAGGCTGCCATCAAAGAGAAATAAAGATGTAAATAAATTTCCTCCACAAGTTGTTAACAAAACCACAGAGTTGTAAGAAGTCAGCTTCTACTGTAGAAGTATAGAATAGAGGAAAGAACACTTTGGAGCTAAATTCTTATTCTCTCTTTTACTACCTGGATTACCTCAAGCAAATCACAATCTATCCCCTAGTTTCAGTCTCTGAAAAGAAAAATGAATAATAATCCTAACCTTGCCTGACTGTTAGAATTAAATGAAGGAATGTAAAAAGTACTTGGCAAAATACCTGGCAGATAATAAGTGCTAAATAAATTTCACTTCCTCCCTCTACCGAGACAGAGAGAACAGGAATGTATGTTGTCATAGTGTTAATTAGAGATGATTTGATAAAAAGGAGTTGCGGCAGCTAATTTAGATGCATAACCCATCTGGCCTTTAGAAATCTGGAGGATGTAAAGATCCACTCGGGGAAAAAAAGGTCAATGAAGACGCGAACCCTGTCTCGTCCCTCACCCAGCACATTGGTGATTCACAGCCTCTGAGTCTCAGATTATGGGATCTCACTAACACAGCCGGCTGTCGCCGCTCTCAGGAGATCTAAATGAGTTCACTGCGTTAAACTCTTGTTGAGACTGAGCTTATCAAAGAGTGATGACTTCCATGCAGAAACCTGTGTATACCTGTAGACATTTCCCCTTGATGTAGCCTCCAGTCCCTGCATTCGCAGCTGTCAATGGGTGAAGGGAGGCAGTGATTGGGAGAGACAGCCATTCCCCTGGCTGTTCCCTTCACACTGACAAAATCAATGTCAATTCCACAAGGATGCAGCATTAGAAGGGAATTTGGGAATCATTAACTTGTTGGAAATGGTCAAATCGAGTCCCTGGTATCAGTCCCTAGCAGGTGACTGGTTGGTGGTTTTTCAGAATACAACGAGGAGCCACTACATCTGAAGGAGTACCATGAAGTTGCTATCATACTGCTTCTACTAGAGAATCAAAAACCACTTTCCGCAGTTTTTACGTCATTTCCTAAGGTTGGGCATTGCCAGAATATTGTTAATGGTGGGCACTTCTCTCATCTATAGTAAAGAAATTCATTTGTGGCTCATACTGTGTTTTAGATATATAAAAAAGTGGGAATTTATTTATTCTGTCTGACTGGAACTAAGTTTCCTCGCAATGTGTCTTGCCCATTGATGGTGGGAGAGTTAAACTTATCAGTTAAACATAACTCAATCTCCTCTGCCTTGCTTTAGTTAGATAATCAATTTAAACTTTGAACTCCATATCTGTACTGTTTTTCTCCTTCAAAGGTTTCTCTTCTTCCTTCCAAGATATAATCTAAATGCAGAGAGAAGCGTGGCGTTGGAGTAGGGACTCTTAGCCTAAGTGCCATCTTTGGGGATTTTTCCTTGCTCCAAAAGAAGCTGTAATTTATTTCCATTGTGTCTAGGCAGCGGTGGCCTCTGCCCTCACTCCATCCGCTGTTGAAGTGTTTTTGGCTGGAGTAACTTGTGATGTCTTCTCTTAGAGTGGTCCAAGTATAGGGGGTCCCCTCTGATGGAGCCTTGACATGCCTGTCACTGTGCTGCTGATCTCCTGAGGCCTGGCTGTGAATCTCCCTTAACTGGCAGCTCAGACAGCCTCCCATCAACCCTTTCCTACAGGGATACTTAGCCTCTAACATGCTCAGCTGCCTTCCCTGTGGCCTGAGAACTTCTAGATCCCTTCCATGACATACTCAGAACACAGAGAAGCATCTGGACATCTGTGTCTGAGAAAAACATCCTATTGACCCCTTCACTCTTTCTGGGTTCTCTGTATTCTCACTTTCCCCAACCCCATACACACTGAGTTAATTCCAAAAAAGCAGCAGCATCTGAACCCTGTATCTGAACTTCATCTATATGGCAGAAGAACCTCTACTCACCCTTACTATCTGATGCCCCTATGTCACATTTCCTCCTATTTTTCTACCTTTTTGTTCTGGGAAGTACTCACCCTCCCCTTCCTTAGGGCCATAAAACAGCATTAATGGCAAAAGGGACTGCATTAAAAAAAATTAATTGCTGAGATGTTAAATGCCTTAGGAGGTATTTCGATGATATTATCCCTGTCACATACTGGAGGATAAGCCAAAGCAAGACATGTAATGACAACTGTACATACGGGGAAGAGCTGGTTACAGTGTCAGCCGATGACAGAGCTCAGTTCTGCTGTGTAG
The DNA here is from genome assembly GCA_004027375.1 of Macroglossus sobrinus. Lineage (NCBI taxonomy): Eukaryota > Metazoa > Chordata > Mammalia > Chiroptera > Pteropodidae > Macroglossus > Macroglossus sobrinus. The sequence continues at coordinate 266,731 of PVKZ01000955.1, forward strand.
TTCACATGTGCCAGGGGAATGTCCTGGGCTCTGGTGGCCAGTGGTGTGAAGCCCATGGGGCAATGAGCTCTTGGCATCATCTTTGAACCATCTCCAACTACAGCTTCTTCTAAACACATCATTTTGGCCATAGCACTGCTATAACATTGAGATTTTTGTGTTGTTGGTCTCTCAAGTCACCTTGCAAAATGAAACATCAATTCAATGGTCCCATTTAGGAAGTGAGGAGGTCAACACCAGCAAAATATTTACCAGGAGCAGGGGCTCCAATCCAGTTTTTCTGACTCCAAGTCTAGTGCTCTACATGATTAATTCATTGATTGAGAAGTAAAATAATATAAATAGGGTTTGGGCAGGCAGTTAGAAAGATCCCCTGTCTCTAAAATATATTCCTCATTAACCATTTCATATTCCAACACAATATAATCCTGTTAAGGTGCAGACACACACACACACGCACGCACGCATATGCACGTGCCTAGGGATAATATTTACCTGGAGATGGGTATAAAGGGCAGTTTATTCCTCATTGTTGGGGATTAATAGCTTTGTATAAAATAGTTTCTTAGTCCCTTTCCCAGGGACAGCCAGCTGAGAACAAGTTTTAATAAAGATAAGTAGAGAAAGATGAAGCGATGCTCAGGTCCTTCTCAAGGAGGGAAGATCTTGGCTGGGGAGTCTGAGTGAGTAGAGTATATTGACAGAGAATGAGCGTGGAGCTTGGACCAGGTGAGGGTGGGGTGGAGCTGGGAGGAAGGGATGAGGGAGGGGGCGGGGTGAGGAGAGGTCTAGAGACAACTCAGACTTGGAGCATTCATGGCTATTGCAGGCTCTGGATGGAGGCATGGGTAACCTCACCTCTCTGAGCCTCAGAATCATAATGATTCCTGCCTTTCGTCAGACTCAGCAAGCTGATAACATGAAAGTACTTTGTAAACACTAAAGCTCTATACACATAATAATCGCAGTTACTGATGTTATTATTGAAGACCAGGTGAGTAATTTTACAACCCTTTTTTGACTCATTATCAAATGTCCCTGTCCTCTAACCTTTTTCGTATACCATATGTAAAAAAATGCCAATTGAACGTGACAAAATATAAGTTCACCAACTATATAAGGTTTTCTTTTTTAAAAAAAAAATGTGAATACTTTTTTTCTCACTTATTTGAATAATACATGTGGGGGTTTTGGTAAAAAAAAAATCTGCAGCTGTTATTTTCTCATATTTGCTTGTGAATTCTGGTGACATTCTTGGAAGAAATGAAATGTTACCTATGTTTGTGTGAACTGTTACCTAGTTTTGTGTGAAAGTTTAAATACCAAATCTGAGCAACGCCCTTTAAGGTTATCTGAGTTCTCAGCTCATCGGAAATCTGGGAGGTGTGAAGAAAGGTCAAGGACACCCTGTCGTGGGCACCTGCCTTCTGCCGTGCCACCCGTACCCCCACTTTAGGATCAAGGAGCTCATTTCCCGAGGTGCCGGGAGTCTTGGCCGATGACAGCATTCAGCCTAGTGTCTCAGTGGAAACTTTCTTCAGCTGAGAAGAGATGTTTCACCCAAGGGTGTGTTCCCTTTGTGGGGGTGGCTCCCACCCAGGACTACTCGGTGCAGAGGTAACAATACTTACCCTTTACCCTAATTTGGAACAACTCCGCAGGGCCATTCTAGCTCCAGAGCTCTTGGCAGGACCAGTGGGGCCCTTTTCAGTGACTGCATGGTAGTTCAGTTTCTCCCTTGGTCCAATCACAAAAGCACTCGCCAAGTAATTACTACCCGCAAACCTCCATCCCAGAGGCTGTTGATTAGGGAATCCAGCTGAGGCACCCCTTTCCTCCCGAGATGGGTGAGCACGAGAGAGCTGGGAAGCAGGGCTCATATTACGAGAGGGAGAACTCGAACGCGGCTGCTCTCTGCCATTTGCAGGCCCTGCTTGCAGAGCCGTGTTCTCGTTCACTCAGCTTGTAGCTGGTTAAAAGTTAATTTACGCAATAGGAAACAGTAGAGCCTTTTGGAGCAGCAATGTTGAGTTAATAGGGAGGATGTTTGCTAAAGATCTTATTTTTAGGGATCAATGTCTTTGAATTGACTAGTTTTTAAAAATGTTTTCTGCAGCATAGGAATTTGTATGACTGACTTTGTAGTAAAATTTCTGTCTTTTGCGTCTATCAATTAATTACAAAGCAATGCTTCATCTTAACATATGGTTAAAAAGAAAAGCTGAGGAAAATTAACAATAAATTAAAATACCTACTTTTATCCATTAATTATTAGAATAAAACACTATTATCATTCATCCATTTGTAAAAGTGAAAAAATGGTAACAATATTTAATGTGGGTGAGGCCATGAAGAAATAGTCACTATCACAGAATATTGTGAAGATTTCAATAATCTCCCAAATTAAAGTCAATGAAATACTGATTATAAACCCCATTGGGATCTTTACAAGCAGACTCTAAAATTTATCTGAAAGAGAAAACAAAAAGAGCATATAAAATATTTTTGGAAGTCCTAGCCATAGCATTCAGACAAGAAAAAGAAATGAAAGGTATCCATATTGGAAAAGAAGTAGTAAACCTGTCTTTATTTGCCGATGACATGATACTATATATAGAAAACTGTAGATTCTACCAAAAAAAAAAAACTATTGGAACTGATAAATTAATTCAGTATAGTAGCAGCATGCAAAATTAATATTCAGGAATTGGTTGCATTTTTATACATCAATCAGAAAGAGAAATTAAGAAAATAATTTAATTTACTATAGGGGTACCTAGTCAATAATATTGAACAAATTATCTCTTACCTTATGCTTAGAAACTACTAAAAATAACTTTGACAAAGGACATGTAAGGACTTTACATACCAAACATAAAAATTTATATTATAAAATTATTGAAAAAAACTTACAGAACTGAAGAAATGAAGAGTGTGGTAACCAAAACATAACTGCCACCTTCATGGCCCCTGTGTAGTGCAGTTTTTCATGTAATAAACAACGGCCCAATTAACAAGTCTTACAAAATACCAGAGCTCTTTTATTGTGATTGTCCATAAAATGATTGCCTGAGGGTTTAACAAAAGACTTCCTGGAAATCCGTCTTCTCTCATTCATGGCACTTGCTAAAATCTCATCTCCCTGTCTCACTCATGTGATTCCCTCACAGACAGACAGTGCTCACATTTTCTTCATCCTTCCCCAAACACTGAAGCATGCATATATATATATATAGCACAGGTCCTCAGGGCATGTAATCTGTCTTTTTTATGAGAATCATATTCCTATGGAATATGGTGAATAAAAATCTGCACCTCATTATATTCTTGGAATCTAACTTGCAGTGAGGCTTCAGCAAGTATTGGTTGGGAGTACATTGCCCACATTTTAGATTTTAGATCCTTGGTGAGAGAGAATCAACAGGTACCTCAGCACATATTTCACCAGCGTGTGAACTAAGCCCATGACCTTGACTAGAGTGTTCCATGTCGGGGTTGACTGAACGTCCCTTATTTCATGTGTTCAGGTCTGCATAACATTCAACTTCAAGTGCCCAAGTCTCTTTCCGGCCTCAGTTTTCTGCCTGATGAAGTTTGTCTGATTTCTCATGAGGGGTACTAATACAATACAAGGGTAAGATCGCCTTCTGTTTTGTCAAAACAGCTTCTTCTTTAAAGCAAAACGTAGAAACGTTTAAGGCGCTTCATGACTAGGATCCTGCTCGTCCCTCTGGTTTTATCCCTCCTCCCCTCATACTACTTGGAATTTCTCCTGACTCACCATGCTGTTCCCTCCACTTTTAATATGACCCCTCCTTCATCCAACTCACTCCTATTTAATTGACAGGTTATAGCTTACCTGGCATCTCCTCCAGGAAACTGGCACCTCTGTTGACATTTATCGCATTGCACTATAATTGCCTTTTGAGCCTACATGTCACCCCATGGGAGAATGTGTTTGATGAGGATCAAGGTCATGTCTGTCTAGTCCACCATTGCATTCCCAGCAACTAGCACCATGCCTGGCACAGAGAAGACAGTTCACAAGTGCTTATTGAATGCGTGATGACAGAGGAGCTTGGCTTGAGGAGCTCAGGCTATCTGTATAGGCCTTTCTTTATGCACAAAAATACTCTCATATATTTGCCTTTATAGCTTCCAGTTCAGCCTATGATTAGATCCAAGGCCAGAAATTATTTTCACAGTGGGAGCCCTCTAATTTAGCCTCTGTGAAAAACTGAAGATATACTGAATGTCTATAAAAAAATGATTGGATAAGATATGATGTATTCATGCTTTGGAACATCTTACAAACTCCTAAAGAAAAAAAAAACTAGAAATACATTTATTGATCTGGAGGGATGTTCTTTTTATATTAAGTGAAAAGGGCAGATCATAAAGCAGTGTGTATTTTGGGATATGAACTCATCTTTGTAATAACCAAAAAAAGTGGAAAGGAGTGGAAAAACTCATATAGGAATATATATGGTTGTGTATGTGTGAACAAACAGATTGGTGTGAATGGCTTCTGTCACACTCTTAGTGATAGTTATCTCTGAAGATCAGGACTTGAGGGGAGAAAATGATAAATTTTACACATCTTGTAACATTTGATGTGGAAAAATAAATATGTATTACAGCAGATCCTTGAATACCATTGTTTCATTCAATGTCCTTATAACATGAGATGGCTAGGAACTTAACTCTTGGTTATCAAGTTAGCCTATGATAAAATTAGTTTTGTTATATGTTGTTCAGCTTAAATTTGGAGAACTCATGAACAACATTAAGTAAGGACTTACTGTATATTTAACTTTTTAATCCAATAATTAAATCCCCATTGCAAGTACAATAAGGTCATGACAGAACCCCACCTTTTTACAGAATACTGTGTACCCACACTTTGCAAACTGTGGTGTGCACAAGGTTCACCCAGAGGTTTATTAAAGCAAAGCTTGCCGAGCCCGCACCCTCAGAATTTCCGACTTAGCAGGTCTGGGATCAGGCCCGAGAATATGCATTTTAAACAACTTCCCCAGTGATACTGATGCTGCTGGTCCATGGCCCTGACTTTGAGCAGCACTATTATACAACTTCCCTGGAGAGAGAGACATCAAGGGCATCTTCAAGAGGACCCGAGAAGGACTGAGACTAGAACAATTTTTGAGTGTGATGCTTGAGTACCATCAGTGTTGGGGAAAAGGAACCGATTCTGTTCGATGGTGCTTAGCCATCTCCTCAGACCTGGCACCGTGACTCCGGAAGCAGAAGCTCTCTTCTGTGTTGCTCTCCTCACCTCAGTGTGTGTAGGGCTGATGCTGGTTATCTCTGCTTGGAGCCTTTCGGTGTGTTTCAGTTATTGCTCCATATTCTCGTGGGAGGCAGTTGCTTTACTGCTGTCTGTTCTAAAAAAGATTTTGCCTTTGGAATAGGGAATACTGTGGACACACAGGAAGGTAGCAACAAGCCTGAGTCCATCTGGCCTGAGGGATACCAACCACCGGGTGAAAGGTCTGTTAGGGCTTCCATGTGATGGGAGCAAACAGTGTCACGGTCAAGCACAGACTTTTCATTCTCATAGATGGCTTGTTTGCTGGGGAAGATGACAAGCCATTAAAGCAGAAGACCTAGAATTGGGGTGGGAGTTATGGGGAGTTTCAGGGAAGAACTAGAGGGATCGGCCAGATCCTTCGGAATTCACTGAAGGCATGATGCTCTCTCATCTCTAGGTGGCTGAACAGCCATATAGGTAAGTGGTTCACTGTAGGCTTTGACATTAAACTTGATTTTAAATCCCAGCCCTGCAACTGCCTAAGTGTGTGATCCTGAGCAATGAACTTAACATGTCTGGGCCCAAGTTTCTCTGCTTGTATAAAGGGGACAATAATATCTGCTCTTAGAGGATTATCATTCACTTTGAAGGAGATAATGTTATATGTAAAGATCATAGTATTTCTGTAGTCATCATCATTATTATAATTAGTATTTCATTGATTATAAGACATATATTGAAAAAATTAATATCTCTGAAAGCAGGAAGCATTCTGTTATTGGCCAGTCAGTTGTTATGATATAATTGTCATGGTCTGTGCATCAAAACTTGCAAAATAGGTCTTTGTACCTTATAAGAAAAACCCCAGAAGCTGTAGTGGAATTCTCATTTAAAAAATGCAGCATCACTCATATCCTTGGTGGCCTAGACTCAAAGATGACATTACGGTGGAAAACATGGACATTGATGACTAGAAGTTGAAAAGTGATCCAGGAGAGCTGAATTCTCAGTAGGTGAAGAAGTTTTAGGTATACCATCACTGCGTCATTCAAGATCTCAGCAGGGACCAGATAGTATACTCAAGTTGGGGGAATTGAGGAAAATTTAATAAAAGGCAATTTACAAAGACATGGGCATGGCTTAGGACAACCAGCAAAAGACAGCAGAGGACCTCTGGACCAGAAGAATAGGGGGCGGTTACCACTCCTTAGGTTGAAGGGGCAAGGAGACAGAATGGTTCTTAGACTCCTGAGAAGGTAGCTGTGTAGAGGGGGAGGGGCTCGCAGGAGCTGTGGTCTCTGAAAGAAGGAAGGGACCGGGAAGAGAGGGAGTTGGGAGAATAAATACTCCACCCTATAGACCTTCCACACTCTGATTTCACTCTTGATGCTCTGTATTTGTTGGACCAGCCAGAATCCAAATGTCAAGGAGTGTTTTCATTAAGTCTACACAGCTCAGCCTCCTGGAGCCTAGAACAGGACCGAAAAGCACAGCAGGTGAATCAGAGGGTCAAGCAGTGGATGCCACCCACACACTAACCAACATATGGCTTATATTTTTATTATTATGGATAAATGAAAGTGATATATGATCTTAAAATCTAAGCATGTATCTAAGAGATCTTTTCCAGGAGATATAACATAAAAACTCTACGTGATAGAAAGCAAGCTTCTCTTCAGCTGCAGGATTTCCAAAGCTTGATAAAGCTCATAGGGTCCTTTCTCATATCACACCCTCTAATCAATTCTAGGTAGGTCATAGATCAAAATTTCAAAAAGTTAAAATAAACAATACAGTGTTGAGAAGCTAATGTTAGAAAATATTTTAATTTGGGGGGAATCAAAGATTTCTTTAAGATGACACAAAAAGCAACAATGGTAGTTGGAAATATTGATAAACTGACAACATTAAAATGAAGAACATCGATTTATCAAGAAGAACAATTAAGAGAAGGAAAGCCACAGAGTAAGAGAAGTTACATGCAACACACGTGACTTATGTGCAGAACATAAAGAATCTCATAGAGCAATGGGTCGGGCAAACAACCCAACAGGAAAATGGGTCAGTGACTCTAGCAAGGGGCCAATATTGTTTCAGTCTGCTTAGTAATCCAGAATATATAACTTAAACTCACAAATAACAGAACAAGCTTCCCAAAATGGCTAAAATTAAACAGGTGGACAATACCAAGCCCAAGCAAGAATGTGGCAGTATGGGAACCCTTCTACACGACTGGCGAAGAACAAAGTGCTATAACCACTTAGGAGAACTGTGTGGCGTCGTATAGTAATGTTGAAAGAAAATGCGCTGTATTATCCAGTGATTCCACTGTCCTGAACAGGATTGTCCATGCAGGAGGGTTCATAATGCCTCAAACTGGAAATAAGCCTAACATCCACCAAAGGAGAATACGTTTCAGCAGTTAAGGGAATGGCCTACAGCCACACCACAGCCACATTGACGAATAGGTAGGTTTATCTTCAAAGTCAGGCAAAATTATTCTGTGTTGTTAGAAGTCAGAATAATGGTTGTCTGTGGGCAGATATGTGGGGAGGTGATTGCGAGGAGGCCCGAAGGGGCTCGTGTGGGTAACTTATGAGCTTCGACTTGCACTATGGTGACATGACTGTGCGTACTTTGGGTTAATTAATTGAGCTATACACTTATTTGCTCATTTCTTTTTCTGTTTGTGGATCATAAGTTAGTAATGAAGTCTAAAATTGAAAAGCTCAGCAAAAGTTCGTAGGAATTAGATATGAGGACACCAGGTAAAGCCTGATTTGGAAAGGAGAAAGTCTGGAATTGATGTAAATGGCTGAGATTCTATTTTAACCCCAAAGCACTGACAGTAATAGATTATCATGTGCTGCCTACCAACCCAAATCTGGAAAATCATGTCCTAAAAAGAAATTGTTATAGATTTTAAATTTCACTCTATCATCTCTGCCCCTTTCTAACCAGCCTGAAATTAAATCTCTATGAAAAAGTGAATTCATTTAATATTACTTAAATTGACTGGCTTATCTGCTGAAGCCAGAACTAAGTTTCACAGCCCTTCACATACCAGCAAGTACATATATAGCACTTAGTTCATCGCCGTCCCCAAGGTCTAAAGAGCCTGCCCATGAACAAAACAAATCCATAATACAAATTATGGGTATGGATAATATAAAATCAATGGACCAGAATTACACATTTTAACAATTTCTAAATAATCTTCTATACCCAACAGTGTAATCTGAGAAACTCAACAAAGCAACAAAATTCATTACCATTTCTATTAGTCCAATGCAATCTTCCTTTCTTGAGAACACCTAACAGATCTCAGCAGAATTTAACAGCCACAGTCGTGTGAAAGGCAAAGAGTTCAAGACTCTGGGGACCGAACAGTCATGTCAAGATTCAACCTTGTCAGAGACTCATGTGCTAATGAGAATTTTCTCTTCTGCTTAAATCCGAATCAGATAACAAATCTGCCCAGAACACTTAAACCAGCCAGGAAAATAAATGAAGACATTGTACATAGCTCCAACCACATGGACACTGGGGAATATGCCTTCTGAGCCTGCGGTCACTGCAAATTGCAGGCCATTCTCTGGGTCAGCCATACCCTAAGTGTTCAATTTACCCAGCGCCAGGCTGGATGTTGCCATTACAAAGAAGAATAAGACCCCAGACCTTGACTTGAGAGTTCATGGCCATGTATTCTAGAGAATTCAGAAATTATATATCAGCCAATTAAACAAAACCTGAAATCATCTCGGTGTTATCTGCTAGAGGGAATATTTTAATAAATATTCTTTCAGTTACAGGCAAATGCTGCTGTAGACTAAGTGTGTTTCCCCAACATTCCTGTGTTGAAATCCTAACCCCTGATGTGAGAGTGTTTGAAGGCGGGCCCTGTGGGCGGTGATTAGGTCATGAGGGCAGGGACCTCATGGAGGGGATCAGTGCCTTATAAAAGACGCCCCAGAGATCTCCCTTGCCCCTCCTGCCATGTGAGGACACAGGGAGAAGAAGGCATCTACGACAGGGGTGGACTGTCACTGGACACTGAATCTGCCAGCACCTTGATCTCAGATGTCTCAGCCTCCAGAACTGTGAGCAATAATTGCTGCTGTTTATAAGCCACTCAGTCTAGGTTATTTTGTTATAGCAGCCTGATAGACTAAGACACACACACAGTTTTTTTCCTTTTTTAAAACATGCTCGTACTCTACACACCATTTTATGACCTGCTTTTTTTTCAATTAGTATTTCATAAAGAACTTTATACTACCCTAGACTCTACTCGTGGATAACACCATGTCTATTGCTCTCCTTCCTGAATCCTCAGCACCTTCAAGGAGCCCCACCTGGCAAGTACCATTTTCTCCGATCTCTCTCCCTTATTATTATTTTTCACAAGTGATTCAAAAACAAAAAGGGAAGTATTGTATATTTTGTTTCCATTAGAAGAAAGAAACTTATAATTGCTTCAAAAGGTTTCTATTGTACTAAAGTCTTTTTTTAAAAAGGTACTTACATTTACTCGAAAAAGATACTTTTTCCTAAGTACTTTTTTATTAAAACTAAAAAAAGAGAAAGGTTTGTCAGCTCTCGCCTGCTTTCAGAGGCCTGTGGCTGTGCCTGGGAACTTGAGCACTGAAGGCCGAGAGGCTGAGATCATCTCATGAGAACTGTGGTCCTTTCTACATTTTAAAAACAAACAAACAAACAAACAAACAAACAAACACTAAAGGAAAATTAGGGTCTCCTTCAGAGGGTTGTGACAAGATGAAGAGAGCTAATGCAACAGACCTGACAGGGCTTGACTTAGATAGGTACTCAGTACTTACCAGATATTTTTTCTTAGCTGTTGCTACTATTACTGAAGAGACTAAAATTCCCTGAGGCAATTTCTGCACCGAGGCTGTTTTTACACAAAAGAGCTTTGCTCTAAAGTTTCCTTCTGAGTTATCTCTATATGTCAAAACTGTTGTCAGCGGAACACATAGAACTAATAATATGTACAGTACACTCTTGGGTCCCTGTCAACTGGCCACCTAGGAAGCAGCTCCTGGGACAGCTAGGAGGGTTCATGGGGCTGAGTGTTCGGCTGGAGAGGCCACTTTGCCAACTCCCGAGCTTCTGTCCTGAACCCGCTTGAGTTGCCCTTATCACTGCACATATATATAGTGACCTGCAGTGAAATATGAAAAATGTTCTTTCTTTGAAAAAAAAAGTGTGTCAAGTGCATAAAAGAATAAAATTATATGCTCCTTAATTCCCCAGTATTAGTAAAACATCATTCATTCTTTGTCCATTTCTGTCAGTAAAGTTGAGCCCTACAGGCTCACTGTTTTTACTTATAATGCTGAATAATGAAATTTCAGAGCCTGGCCTTGAAAATGAAAGTCTTCATAATTAACAAGAAGAGTCATGGGAAGAGATGAAAGAATTTCCCTTCTTCTCTTCTACAGAGGGAGAGAACTTTTTCCCATAAAACTGTTCCAAGAATGTAATTCGACGAAACACGGAAGTGCAAGTAATCACAAGAATTTCAGTCTTGCTTCTGTGTGTGAATGACTATTACCAGCTTATTTTCTTCCTTTATCAAAAATCTGGAAAATAATATGAATAAAAGGGTCTTGTAAGAACCCTAAGACCTAGAAATTGTTGCCATGACCTGTGAAAATAACGGTGCTTGTTACTCTCTGTGACTCTCCCTTTATCCCCAAGATCCGTTGTCTTTTTTTCTGAGCCCTGCCCTGTGCCCCAGGAGGCTGTGAGGAGGCTGAGTTCCACTGAGTGCATCCCCCAGTCTTCCCTATGGATGTCATTGTTGGCTTTGGCCAAGGGGACAGCCAGGACTTAGGTTAGGCAGGCAATGCCCCTGAGGCACAAAATTGAAGGAGGCCTTGACTGTCACATGTAACCCTGCTCCACTTAGCCTGAGTGTGAGACGGGGCCTGCTCACCAGGAGACTCACTCCCTCTCCCTTCCTACAGCCTTGCCGGGTGAGGGGATCAGGGCAGCCTCCTCTAGGACCCCAGCCCTGCTGAACTCACCGGCCCTTCCAGCCTAGAACTGGAAATGGTTTCCCCACTGTTACTGTTCTCTGGGGGGCCCCAACTTTCCTTGGTGGTTCCTTTAACCTCACTCACACCTTTATAAGTTGTTCCTTCATGAAAGTTTCTTGAACCATATGAGTCAGTTGTTTTCTACAAGGACACTGACTAAGCCAATAATCTCTAACAACAGCAAAAAAGTAATTCTGGTTATTTATTTTACTTGATAATTTGTTGCTCTGGTAATAATGCTGTATGGACAGCTCAATATTCTTAACTGGTGTAAATAATTAAAATACGACTGTCGAATTGGAAAAGGAACAGAAAAGAATTTAGAGTCCATGCATTTGCACATTTCAATTTTTAAAATCAAGAATTTTGTCCGGTTTATTGAATCAGAACAAAAATTTTAGTGAAAGTTGGAAAGTGTGGATAGAGGAAGTGTCTAAGAGGAAAATATATCTGGGTCTCTATAAAACTTGTCATAATGGCAAATTTGGGGATTTTAAGAGTCTCTAGCTCTATCTTTCCTGGCTCTCCAGAGTCTATTCTGTGATAAAGGGACAAAGAGCCATTGTTATGCCTGGCAGTTCAGGTTGTGTGTCTTCAGTTAGTGCTGTGCAAAGCATATTTGGGAAGATGCATTATTTGCTGCATAGAAACTCATCATAAGGAGCTGGGGGTGGGGAAAATGACAGTGCAGCAATTCCTTTACTGACACAACTCCATTCCCAGGGACTTATAACCACCCGATCGCTTTGCCCACTGGAGAACTGTTTTAACAAGTCGTGACTATCGACCAGCAAAGCAAAGGAAAATACGGTCTGTCCACATTTTAAAGAAGTATAGATTTAGTTTTATGTGATTGAAAGGGGCAAGGGGTGAGGAGAAAAATCTACCACACTAAACCCTGAGACTCACACCTTTGCTCTACAGGCTTACCTGCCTGCATGCCAAAGGCTATTGTTTCACACCTGCACCCAGTCTTCTGATGAAGCTTAAGATTCATCATCCGCCTATCAGAGAGCATGGTATTGACCTTTTAGAACACCTTCTTAGGTAAAGAGGCTTTCAGAAGTCATCATTTCTATGCACCTCAATTCTGGTTAGATAGCAAAAAATTAAAGTTTCCAGTGTGAGGTTCTATAGCTGCAGAAACACTGATGTCTTGATTTACACGTGTACAGGACTGATCTAGCTGTTAACATAAAAATGTTAATTAGTGTTATAGCTGCTCCCTTTATTTGCATATTCTCAAATAGCTGCAACTTCTCCATAGTGACCAGATTTGGGAAATAGGAGAGAGAAAACTACAGAAACCCAGAGATAAAAAAGTTTTTAAAGGTTTCTTTCCCCCCCCCCCCCCCAACTACCCTTCTGACACTGAATTTTCTCCACCATATCCCTACCAGGGGTCTATCTTCTGATGCTCCAAAATCTGGAGAGAAAGGTGAATACAGAGAATACTACTGAGATCCGTTTACCTAGAGCAAAAGCCACTAGAGCCATAAACTGGTTAGAACACTTAAATAGTAATTTTGACAAATTTCAGGAAGCTGAGGGCAGACTAGCTTGAGAATGAGAAACTACTGGAGTCCATAATTTTTTTGGGTCCCCACTCTCTATATGGGCCACACCTCAAGAACTGGACCAGACACTCAAGGTGAAAATCAGAGAAAGATCCCCTTGTGTATCTGTTCATGGCAGGAAAAGCATAATTATTGTGAAATGCACATGGAGCATTCTTCTCCATAGCACCCTCCAGGGGCACTCTGCCTGAGTCTTATCCCACCTGGGGGAAGGGCATTCCTCCTTTTCCAGCTCTCCTTAGTCTTTTGTTTTTCCTAAGGGAAAACAAAACAAAATGAAACAAAAATAGAAACAACAACGGCAGGTAACAGGGATCAGGTCTTGAAGGAAATAGACTGAAAATGCTTTAGCCAGGAAGGAGAGTAGGGGCAGGGAGAAACAGCTGTGAAGGTTGCAGCCCAGAAACACAAGCCCACTAGGAAATTTAATCTGAAGAATACTATTTTACCAACAAGGTTTCAGTATCACAACAATGGGTTGCAGCCCAAATAGCTCTTTGTTAGGAGGAGTATTTAGGGAAGCCCAAAATCAACAGGGGAGACAAAAGCAAGAAACCAAAGGAATTTGAAGCCTCTGGCCTATAGCTACCGCAAATATTAAATATAGCTGCATTTGGCTAGATTAATGTAAATCCTTATCCTGAGGCAAATTTACCTCAGTTCCCATTAAATAAGATATGTCTGATATGCATCAAGAAATTACATGGTGAGTCAAAGACAAGAAAAAACACAGACAAAGAGGGATCAATTGACAATGCAGTCATCAGAGTCAGACTCAGATGTGACGTAGATGTAGGAATTATCAGACAAGAAATTTAAAATAGCTATGATTAATATGTTAAGAGCTCTAGAGAAATATTAGACAACATTCAAGAAAGTCTAAGAAAGAATCAAAAGGAAATGCTTGACATCAAAACTGTAACAGAAATGAAGAATGCCTCTGATGGGCTCATCAGTAGACTTATCTTGGCTGAGGACAGAATCCGTGAGCTTGAACGTGGGTCAATGTAAACTTTTCCAAAGTGAAATGTAAAGAGAAAAGTAATAAAGAAAAATAAAAATGGAACATTCAAGAACTTTAGGACACTATCAAAAGGCTTAATATATATGTCGTCAGATTTCTGGAAGAAGAAAGAGAAGAAATGTTTTAAATAATGGAGGCTGAAAATTTACCAAACTTAATGAAAGACACCAAATCACAGACCAATGAAAGTCTGAAAAACCAAACGATAATTACAAAACAAAACAAAACGCAACCACCTAGGAATATCTTATGTAAATTAAAGAAAATCAGGGACAAAAAGGAAATATTGAAAGAAGCCATAGGAATGAAAACCCCTTACCTATAGAGGAATAGGGTAAGAATTACAGCATACTGTAATTCAGAAACTGTGCAAGGAAGATGAATGGAGTGAAAGCTTTAAAACGTTGAAAGAAAAAAAATACTGTCAACCTAGGATTCTATATCTAGTGAAATTATCCTCCAAAAGTGAAGTTGAAATAAAGACTTTCTCAGAAAAAAATGAAAACTGAGGTAATTCCTCATCAGCAGACTTGTTCTGCAAGTGTCATAGCTTTTTGGGGACCGCTATAATATAATACTATAGAGTAGGTGGCATATAAACAGCAGAAATTTATTTCTCACAGTTCTGGAGGCTGGGAAGTCCCACAGTCTAGAGCCAACACATTTGGTTTCTGATGAAGGCTCACTTCCTGGTTTACAAACCTCAATCTTCCCACTGTAACCTTACAGGGCAGAAGGGTGCAAGGAAGCACTCAAAGGCAAAGAAGGGCCTCTTTTATAAGGGCACTAATTCTATTCATGAGGGCTTTACCCTCACAGCCTAATAATCTTCTGAAGGCCCCACCTTCAAATACCATTGCATCAGGGAGTAGATTTCAACATGGTGAAGGACACAAACATTTAGTCTATAGCAGCAAGAAGTATTTTAAAACAAGTTCTTTAGGCAGAAGGAAAATGATATAGGTCAGAAACTTGAATCTACATAAAGAAAGGAAGAGTATCAGGTAATCAGTTGATCTACAAGATAACTTTTTTTAAAGCAAAAAAAGGTAACAATATATTAGGTGATTAGAAAACAATTGATCCTTGAATAACATGGAGGTTGGGCCACTGACCACCCCCCTCCCACCAAAGCTGAAAATTCATGTATAACTTTTGACAACCCCAAAACTTAAATTGTCCCTCAGTATCTGTGGGGGATTTGTTCCAGTTCCTCTTGAGGATTCCAAAATCTACAGATGCTCAAGTGCCTATGTAAAAATAGGATAAAGCCATCCATACAGTCAGCCCTCCACATCTGCAGACTCCCAGCCTCAGATAAAAAATAGTACAGGTATTTACTGAAAAAAAAAAAATCCTTGTATAAGTGGACCTGACCAGTTCAAACCTGTGTTGTTCGAGCATTAACTGTATATAATAAATTAAATGAATGATAACAATGCCACAAGGGTAGAAGAGATTGGAAATATTCTGTTATAAGACACTTTTGCTACATGTGAAAAGGTATAGTGTTATTTGAAAGGGGACTTTGATTAGTTAAAAGTATCTATTATAAACTCTAGGAAACCACTGGAAAAAATTGATTAAAATAGCACGGTAAGAGAGGAGATACAGTGGAATTATACAAATATGTATGAATTAAAACCAGAGAAGGCAGAAAAAAGAGGGGAAAATTAAGCATGTACATCACTTACTATATGCCAGGCAGGGTTCGGACCATTTAATAAACATTAATTATTTTAATCTTCACTGCAACATTATGAGTCAAGTAATATCATTCTCCTTTTTTTTTTTTTTCAGTTGAGAAAGCTAAGGCACAGAAAAGTTAAATGTTTTGTCCTAATCACACAGCCAATAAATGGTGCAGCTGGGATTCAAACTCTAGGCAACCCTTCCTCTTAAACCTATACTAAATGGCTTTGTTAATGTTAGAGCCAGAATTTGAAATAAAACTTCTCTGACTACAATGCCTGTGACTTTATCCATTATGCCAGGAATAAACTCTGCTATCTCTATTTGTAGATCTTTCATCTTTGGGTAGCTCTGATCTTTTAAAGATCTTTTCCAATGTAGGAAAAATAAAAAAATATTCTTATTATCTAGAGTAAATCACCATTAATGTTTAAGGTATGCATTTGTACATATGTTTAAATATGTAAGTAAGGCTGCATTAATAAGATATTATACATATTTTTATTAAAAACACATTTATTTTATTCTAGTCTTTTACTTTTCCTTCTGTGCTTACTTCCCTCAGCCTCTCTCCATCCCCAACTGCCCCAAACTAGGAAATCAATTTTAACAGAAAAATATTACATATAAATATTACATTTACAGGGATTTTGCCATTGTTCTGTATAAGTGAAATAATATTTCATACATGCCTTGCTTTTCACTTAACACTATATCATGGAAATTCCTTTGATAGCCTGATATAGATATGACTCACTCATTCTGATGATTGCCTAGTACCCCAAAGTATGGTTGAACCACAGTGAATTCTATAACTCCCTTAATTGTAAGGTCTTCTTGTGGTATTCAGTTTTTAACTTCTGCAAAAACCTACCAAACTTTACATGGAACTTCTTGTTAAACAGACAGATTTAGCCTTGGTGTCTTTCTTGCCAAATCCACTAAAATCATAGCTTGATTTAAAGGTACATGCACCCACAAAGACAAAGAGAATAGGAGAAGGGACATCGGCAACGAAGTAGACAAATGGCATCTACCTTGGCAGACCTCAGAAGGTGACTAAAAAGAAGACGTTCTTGACCTTCACCTTCCACACCACCTTCCCACTGCCCCAAGGCTCACCATCACCAGGACCAATCAAGTACCGTTTTCATTTCTATATCTTCAAAGTAAGATCCCACTGGATTTTGGCAACTACATCATACTCCTGGAACTTTCAACCCAGATCCTTGAATCTTCTGCACACCTGCTACTGCTAAATCGTATCCTGCCCCCCAACACATGTACACTGGGTACCTTCACTTGATGATCCAAAACTTGGACATTTATATAAATATGTTCCCTGGAAAGTGCCATAAGTCCTGGCTTGTTTTATCTAAGTGCAGGATCTTCTATCTATTACTGTTAAAATCCATCTAGTTAGATTTGTCCCATTGCTCCAGCTTGTCATGATCTTTTTCGATGCTCTTTTTATCACCCACTGCATTTGCTACCCTTTCCAGACTCCTGTCATCCACAAATTAAATCAATGTGCCCTCTACACTTTCAGCCAAGGCATGGCTACACATGCCAAACAAGCCAGGGCTGCATTATCCAGGAGTTCATCAATCATTGCCAACAACTGTTCTGTTATGAATTTCCCCAATTCTCATGGGAGATGCTCCTGAGGATAGAACTAGATCTGTACCCCCAACATTATATAATGTGATTAATATAAAGTAGCTGGTAGCTCTGCCCCTAATGCAACTTATGAGAACTGTGTAATTTTAAGCCCAAATAAATAAATGCATCCTTTGATTATTCAAAGGTAAGCAGTTAATATATTCTTTCAGCCTTAGTTCATGAAAACTGGCTACAGAGAAAAATATAGGAGAGAAGCATTTTATATAATAGCTCCATTCTAAAATATAAAGCAAACATTGCCTGTAGTCATGATTACTCTTAAAAATCCTTTAGGAAAGAGCCACATTGGAGACCATCTTGGTCTCTTAGTGATCATCAACACCAGTTTTCCTTTCAGCATTGAAGCAGATTGCTGTCTCTTTAGTTGAGCATCAGTGAAGTAGTTGGTTCAGTTTTAGTGGCCATGTTTTTTAAAACACTAGAATTATACCCTATAGCAAGATGCTCCCACTGTTAGAGCAGGACCTGAGAGCACCGAGTGAATAACAGGCTTTCATCTCATCCTGACCCTCGGGTATACACTCAGGGAGTGGAATAGATGGAATATTACAGTCTCTCTCTCTCTCTCTCTCTCTCTCTCTCTCTCTCTCTCTCTCGCATTTGCTTAAGTTAAACATGGATATGATGGCTGTTAATAGCACCGTATGTAGACAAATAAGTCAAGAGTGTGAAGATTTCTAAAACCTGAGGTCAGAAAGATAGAGTGTTTGGAGAGTAACAAGTCCTCAATGTAGGGTCAGTTTTCCTACAATCTGTTCTCTTGGGGGATTCAGAGCTACCCATTTCGGCAACAGGATAAGTGTCTGTTATAATCCAGGTTGGTTACAGTTTAATTACGTCTACCTTGGGGAATTATTGGGGCCTAGACCTGTTCTTTGTAGTTACTACCCATCATTGTCTCTGTACCTCATAAAATTCAAAAGAGATGAGGTCAACAGGAAGCTGGGATTTTAGAGGCCCTAATATTAAAAATGCCAAGGAAAGGTCGCTGCTCTTCCATTTCCTCTCCTGGCCGGCAACCCTTAGAGGGGAAGTGTGCTCAGCTTAAGAAAGGAAAATCAGTGGGCTTGTCTTCCATACAGGGGCTGCAAAAAAGAAAACCAGGGGTATATTGAAGGGTGTGACACGTAGTGCAGTACTTGTCAGATGCACTTGGTAAAGTTAGCCGGAGATGTGGAGAAGTGTAGCAACCATGAGAATGTGAGGTTAAAAAGTAATTACCTAATTTCTGGGAAGTTCCCAGACCCTGCTATTATCCTTACCCCCAAAGAGAGGTAGAAACCCATTGGTCTTTCAACATACTCATCACCGCAGGAAGGGAATGATATTTTTAATCCAGGCATACCTTTGGATAATGGCCTGAGCCAAACATAGTGCATAGAATAGTAATCCCCTTTCAGATTCCAGCCCAGGCCACATTGCCAGAGAGAAAGGTGCATGCTATTGAAAAAACAACGCCTGTCTCTCAGTGAAAACGTGGACCGTGTGGTCTTTGGCTGCACAATGAAAGCATGTAGGATCAGTAATTAATTTATAAAATTAAATGAGTGCTCATATTTAAGAGCTTTTAGTGGAAATGGCACGATTAAATGACCAATGTTTCAGCAAAGCATTTTTAAAAATCTTACTGTTAATACAATTTTACCTGTTTAAAAAAATTTACTTAGCAAATAAATTTTGTCCTGAAACCAGACAAAAGAATAAAATAAAATAAATGTGTGATTTCTCACATGTGAATATTAACTTCTTTAATATATATTTAAACCGTGGCAATAGACTTTGTACTGAAATCTAAAAATACATCTTAAAATATATTTAGGGCCTTGCCACTGTGCAATTTAGTGTTTCCAAGATTTATTGATCTCATGATAGCAAAATAAATTTCTTTTTTTTTCTTTGCCTCGAGGCACTTAATCTTCCATTAGAGGGGATCAGGTACCAGAATTGACTGTCGAGAGATTTAAGACCGAATTAAAATTGCACCAAGTAAACAATTGTGTCATTTATATTGGTTAGAGGGAGGTCACCACCTTGCTTATCCTGCTTGTACTTTAGGGACCCGAAGTTATATGTGGCAATTTTTCTAGTGGAAGTTTTTGATCAAATTGTCATCTACTGTCCAAGCCATTTTGTTGAAACATGACCTTTCTGACCCTGGTAGTATAAGAACATAAATTTTTTTTTTTTTTTTTGGCGGGGCGGGGGGGTGTTTCTTAGTAGTTGACCAAAAAGAAAAAATTAACTTTGTATGTATTCGTGAATTAAAACATGAAACTTTAAAGGATTTTTGTTCTCAGAAGTAGGAGAGCAAAATGTAAATTAAGAGAAATCTCCTGAAATTATTATGCATCTTACTCACCAATAAAACTTCAGCCAAAGGACCGAGAGAGATCAACATCTACTGAGCACCTCTTACATGTGCCAGGCTCTGTTAATGCTGAACTGTGTCATCAATCTACACATAACTCTGTGAAACGTGTTGTTATTGCTTCGATTTTATAGATGAGGCAACCGAAGCATGGAGTACGTAAGTAACTTGCCCAAAGATGTGGGTGCAGAGCTGGTCTGAGGGCAGGCAGTATGACTACAGTATTTGTGTCCTAGCATATTTATTCTGGAACAATCCACCTGCAGGAAAGGAAGATCTTCACCTAACCCTTTGAGCCAGTGACTCTAAAACTGAGATAGGGGACTGCATAAAATGGTGTGTTTTGGAACCCCAACACTCACTTTCCTCTCAAAGGCAGTTTCTATAAGTTTCGAAGAGACCTTGGCTGAGCAAACAGGCTGGGCTGCTACTGTTTAGAAGTTTTTTATTTTTATTTTTTCATGAGTGCTACATGTAGGGAAATAAAAAGGAAACGTAAATTGCAAAAAGCATGTAGGTCACCTTCTCTGCTTTTAAGGTCTTTCTGAAACAGACCCAGGCTCCCTTATTAGTAATGACAGAGGTATAAATCATCCTTTGGCATTTTGGCTTCAAAAACCAGAGGATTGCGAGGCTTTTCCATTTGGCTTTTCTCTTTTCTCTTTTTCCTCCCTAGAAAGAACATAATGAGGCATTTTCTTTGTATCTGTACAAATCTAAACTCTCTAAACAAGCCACGCTCAGACTGTGCTGTTGATATTTGACTTTAGGAACTCACCTGGCTGGTGGGCCAGCTGCTCACTTGAATTGACAGAAGTCGGAAGCAGTAATGGGTGGTTTGCCCAGGGGATCATATTATGTTCTACTTGGAGAGAAGCTTACAGTTTTAAGCTGTTTAAACTATTGCACAGGTCATGGTGCAGCACTTTTTAGCCAAGGCAGCTTGATGATGGCTTTGACAGGAAACAGAATCATGTTCCAGCCTTGGAAAGGCCATTCCAAGTCAGTGAAAGAACTAGGTCTTCTACGTTGTGCAAAACCTAGTTAGATACTTGGAGTCTCCTAATTTGCTTTAACTTGTAGATGGGAGCTGTGATAAAGGATACATTCAAGAGACTTTATTTTCTACCTCCTGTCTTTAAGTTTGTTTGTTTGTTTTTTTTCCAGCTTAGAAGGAAATTCAGGCTCATCTAGCCCAACCTCAGACTTTGCTCAGAGAGAAGAATGCCTCTAGTTACACACTTGTCTCAGCCCTTTCCTGAGAGAGTAGGTTTGAGCTCTGAGCATCAGCTTGATCATCAAGAATACACCTTCTAGAATAAATAATTCTAAAATTATTTATTAGATTTCAAAGACTCCAATAGCCAAAGCTATCTTGAGAAAAAAGAACAAAGCTGAAGGTATAAAGCTCTCTGATTTCAAACTATACTACAAAGCTATAGAGCTATAGTAATGGTGTTGGCACAAAAACAGACATACATGAATAGAACAGGATTGAGAGTCTAGAATTAAATCCCACATATAAGGACAATTAATTTATAATAAAGGAGCCAAGTGCATACAATGAAGAAAGAACAGTCTCTTTAATAAATTGTGTTGGGAAATCTGGACTCCCACATGCAAAAGAATAAAATATGACCACTGTCTTATACCACACACAAAAATTAACTCAAAATGGATTTAAGACTTGAATTTAAGACCCCAAACCATAATATTCCTAAAAGAATAAATAGGCCGTAAAGATCTTTGACATTGGTCTAAGTGATTTTTTTAAAAAAATATTACTCCAAAGGCAAGGGAAATAAAAGCAAAAATAAACAAATGGGACTTCATCAGACTAAAAAGTTTTAGATATCCAAGAAAACCATCAATAAAACAAAAAGGCAGCCTACCAAAGGGAGAAGATATTTGCAAATCCTATATCTGATGCAGGATTAATACCCAAAATATATTTTTTAAAAAAATTTACACAACTCAACAGCATAAAAGCAAACAACCTAATTTAAAAATAGGTAGAGGATCTGGCTAGATGTTTTTCCAAATATGACCTATAAATGGCCCACAGGCATATGAAAAGGTGTGCAACATCACTAATTTATCAGCAAAATGCAAATCAAAACCACAATGAGGTATTATCTTACACCTATTAGAATAGCCATTATCAAAAAGACAAGAAATGGCAAGCGTTGAATAGGATGTGGAGGAGAAAAAAATGCTTCATACACTGTTGATAGGTATGTAAACTTGTACAGCCACTTTGAAAACAAATTAAAAATTGAATTACCATAGAACTCAGCTTTCTCACTGCTGGGTATTTATCCAAAGAATTCAAAATTACGAATTCAAAAAGATATATGCACTCCTTTGTTCACTGCAGCATTATTTGCAATAGCCAATAACCTAAGTGTGCATCAACAGATGAATGAATAAAGATGTGGTATGCATACACAATGGAAGATGAAATCTTGCCATTTGCGACAACATAGAAGGACCTTGAGGGTATTATGCTAAGAGATATAAGTCAGAGAAAAGCAAATATCATATATTTTTATGCAAATGTAGAATCTAAAAAAAAAAAAAAACCAAAGGAACAAATAAAACAAAACAAAAACTCTTAGATACAGAGAATGGATTGTTAGTTACCAGAGGGGACAGGGGTTGGCGGGTGGGTGAAGTGGGTGAAGGGGGCCAACTTAATGATGATACATGGTAACTAGACTTTTGATGGTGATCACTTTGTAGTGTGTACAGATGTTGAATTATAATGTTGTACACCCAAAACTTCTATAATGTTATATACCAATTTTACACCAATTATAAAAAGATAAATGTGAAAAAAAAAAGAATACACCTTCTAATGAAGTTGTTAGATCTACCAGCATTTTCTGAACATTTGCCATGTGCTACATACTTATTAGTTCTAAGGATGTGAAAATGACTTGATCCACTTCCTCTCTTTCTCCAAGAAAAGAGGTAGTTAGGTATGGTTTAGTCTAGAGGTTGGCAAACTGTAGCCAATGGGCTAAATCTCATTAGAATATAGCATTCTCATTTATCTGCGTATGTCTACAGCTGCTTTTACACCACAATGACAGAGTTGACTAGTTTAGTTAGATACTGTAAAATACTTACGATATGGCCCTTGATGAAAGTTTGCTGACTTCTGATTTAATTCCTCTCTGTTTATAGTTTCATTAACTCTAAATGGTTAGCAACTGGTGGCTGATAGATGAATTTGTTTTTGTAAGCACCATGTTCTAAAAAACAGATCTGAATGTCTCCAGAGGAGTCTCATACAACACTGGTTTTCCTACACCTAGCCTCCCTCAGGTCTAGGCCATCTCCATGGCTCCTGAAGGCGTGTGTGTGTGGGAGACTTGATTCAGAGCAAGACCGCTTAAGATGGAGAGGACAAGGAGTGGCTTGTCTTCACTCGGCTTTGGTGCTGAGCCTGGACACGGGAACATTCTTCTTTATTATCAGCAACAAAATCCTCAGGTACCGATAGGGTTAGAGGAGGGAGTGGGGAGTCTACTCTTAAAACACTCTTTCGACTCAAGGTGCAAATATTTATCACACTCTTCCACCTGCCACTAACTCGGAACAGTACTCGGCCCAGAACAGATTCTCTATATCATTGAATGAATTGGTGGTGAAGAGGGGCAGAACAGAGTGAATAATTAACGATGGTTTTTAATTTGTCCGTTGAAGTCAATAAAAATTTTAAGTATTCCTTTTAATGGCATAAAAGCACTGTTTTGATTACAAAATTTGTCAAAGCAAATAAAGCCCCTGTGGTTTGAAACATGAATATAACCAGTTTTATTATCAGCACATGAATCTCTTGATAGTCACTAAAAAGAAAGCCTAGGATTGGATAGATGGCAACTTTTAACTAACTTGACTTTTAACTTTTAACCCTTGTCTGGTCCAAGAGTTTTTACTTATATAGATACTTTGATGATTGAATGAGTACCTGTAGTCTGTTGACAATATCCTGTAGAAATAAACTTTTTATAATGTATAGAAAATATAACTTCATGTCACAAATGATAGACCCTAAAGAAGCTATGGAAGATCCCATAGTTATCTCCCTATTGGCTGGCAACATTCCCACTGAGCTATGGTAGACAAAACAAGTTTGCGCTATTTAAAATATTACTTTTCGTAAATGGTTTTAACACCATTAGCAGGTAACGTTTATTAAATGCTTACTACATAGCAGGAACTGTGCTAATTACTCTACATGCAGTTATTAATTTAGTCATTGCTACAAACATATGAGGGAGATTGGATTAATATTTCAGGTAACCCCAAAGAGGTTAATTAAGTTACCTGAGGTCATACACGTATTTATTGGGAAAGGCAATTTACTTCTAACTGCAAAGCTACTTAGCACTAAACTGCCAATCCAATAACTTGCGTCAATAGTC
>PVKZ01000955.1:290941-375715 GCA_004027375.1 Macroglossus sobrinus
GTGTGTGTGTGTGTGTGTGTGTGTGTGTGTGAAATGCATAGGTGAGCATTTTTCCAGGGGAACAGCTTCCATTGAAATCTGTGATGCTAAGAACAACTTACTTTCTCAATAATTCAATTGTTCTTTGATTTACTGAGTAGGAGTCTCTGGAATATCAACTATGTTGTGAACACTAAGCAAGGGGGATACTAAGATGAGAGATGCTTTAAGGTAGAAGCTCTCACTTATTTTGCAATCAGCCTAGTACAAGAAGGCCTTTTGTATCTTTCCTCATTTGGGCTCCAGAATCTAACTTATATCACGCATTAATTTACTTACTTAAAGCTCGACTTAAAAAAATGCTACATATGTTCATTAATCATTAAAAATTAGATACCATTCTCCACCAAAGAATAAAAAGAAATCTCTATATTTCATAAATTACATAAATATTCAATCTTTATTGTATTGCCTCAGTTTTCTTAAAGGAGTTAGTCTTTGAACAAGTAAAAAAAATGTTTTTAGCAATAAGATTGAGTCTTTACATACCACATTTATTTTTTAGGATCCCTTTAGTGTCAGCTGACAGAAACACATGCTTAAATAGTAACAAGAGTTTGTTTAGTCACACAGCTGAAACACAAGGGCAGATTTCATTTTAGGAATGTGTGAGACCAGA
Organism: Macroglossus sobrinus; assembly: GCA_004027375.1. Taxonomy (NCBI): domain Eukaryota; kingdom Metazoa; phylum Chordata; class Mammalia; order Chiroptera; family Pteropodidae; genus Macroglossus; species Macroglossus sobrinus. Next base: position 291,600 of record PVKZ01000955.1, read on the forward strand.
TCTTAAACAATAGTGTCAAGGTTCGTTTCTCTTTCTATCTTTTGAATAGGCTCTGGCCACATGGAGAGAAATAGCCTCAGACTCTTATTGTACCAACTTAGCAACCTCTTGGCTCAGTGCTCAGCCCCTAACTTTAGTCACTGTAGCCGAGAAGCACCCACGGCCAGAATCGTGTCCCCAGTCTCAGAGCTCGGGTCGGGGAGGAAATCACGTCGCTCAAACAACATGGCATCTCATAGAATGGAAGGCTCCTATGACCCTAAGAGAGGTGAATGGTGCCCGATGGACCCAAACCACAGATGCCCATCACACCAACAGGAAACTGCCTATCAGGATGAGAGTCTGTCCTTTATTCAGTGACAGATGTCCTTTACTATGTGCTCGGTATTGTTCTAGGCGCTGGAGATACAAGTTAACAACAACAACAACAACAATAAAAAAAAAAATGGCAAAGATCCCACCTTTGTGGAGCTTATATTCTAGTTAGAAGAGATACTCAATTAACAAAGCAGGTAAGTACATTATATAGTAAGCCAGAAGGTAGGAAGCATTATGGAGAGATACGAAGCAAGAGAGAGGTGCTTCAGGGGAGAAAGGGAGATTCAGTGTTTGTGTGGTCCTGAAGGCTTTACTGGGTGACTCTGATGAAACCTTCGAGTCAGTGTTTTATTTATATATGTATGTATGTATGTGTGTATATATGTGTGTGTGTGTGTGTGTGTGTGTGTGTGTGTGTGTGTGTATTTTTTTTCTCATTAAAGGTCAGGCAGAAAAGGGGATTAGAGGTCAGGCAAAAAAACAAAACCAACCTGTGCAGAGACCCTGAGATGGAAACACGCCTGGTTTATTCAAGATTTAGCAAGGAGGCCAGAGGAGCTGAAATTGAGTGAGCAAAAGAGTATTAGGAACTGAGGTCAGAGAAATAATGACATGCCTTGCTGGGGCTTCGGTTTTACTATGAGTGAAATGAAAAGCCACTGGAGCATTTTAAACAGTTAAACTTTTCAAATAGGATTACTCTGGACGCTGTGTTGAGACACAGACAGAGTTAAGGGCCAAGGTAGAATCAGGGAGACCAGTTAGAGGATTTGGCAACAAGCCCAGTGGGAGATGGTGACTTGGACAGGACAGTAGCAGTGCAGGTGGTAAGTGATGATCAAATTATGTGCATATGCTAGAGGAAGAACTGCCAGTTTATGCTCTCTGATTTCGATGTGGATATAAGAAAAAGGAGAAAGGTCAAGCTCAATTCCAAGATCTTTAAGGATGATGTTGACTACAGTGGGGAAGTTGAAGAAGGAGCAGACATGGGGAGAATGGGAAGATAAGAAAAATTACTGAATTCTTCCAAACAACATTCAAATCCATTTTCAAGTCTCCAATGCTTCTCATTTCTGTCCCTCTGAAGAACGCTGAAGCTAGTCCTGTGCTAGTCGTTGTGAGTAAAGCCATAAAGCCAGAGTTTGCAGGCTGTTTGAAAAGACAAGGTTCACCCACAGGGAATTTTAAGTAAGAGAAGAAGGTTTGAAGAACCACTGTGACACTAATACAAAATACGTTGCAATACAATGACTTTGGCAGTATAACCCGATAGGAGTTCAGATAAGAGAGGGTTTAATTTTTCTGATCAAGACAAAGAAGGTGTAATTGAGGGGGCTGGCTCTTGAAGGAAGAAGTGGATTTGGATAGATAAAGAGGATGATGCATAAATTTCATTAGTGTGTGCATGCGTGTGTGTGTGCGTGCGTGTTTGTATCTTTGGCTTGGCTGCCTTTATTTGTGAACAAGCTATAGAAAAGGACTCCTCGATGTGGCTGCTTGTAGGAATCACCTGGGAAGCTTGCTTTAAAAAAGAATTCTCATTTAATTGATATAGGGTGAGTCCTGTGCATCAAGAGTTTTTAAGGCTTCCCAGTGATTCCCATGGCAGCCAGAGTTGAGGACCATACTGTAAAACAGAGGTTGGCAAACTACAACCTATGGGCCAAATCTAGCTGCTGCCTATTTTTGCACATAAAGGTTTACAAGAACACAGCCATGCCCCTTTGTTCATGTGTTGTCTATGGCTGCTTCCATGCTGTAACAGTGATGCTGAGTAGTCGATACTGGCCCAGAAAACATTTGCTGAATCATGGTGTGGTAACAAGAGTATGGGTCTCGGTCTTAGGCACACTTGGATCTAATCCTGTTTCGACTATGAATAGCTGTGTGACTTAGGGCAAGTCACTTGACTTTGTGAAAGCTGGTTTCTCCACCTGTAAAATAAAGATAACAGGTAGATTATGCGGCTCGAAGAAATGAATCTGGTAAAGAACACAGCATAGGACATGGCATGTGGAAATTTTCAATCTTTTTGTTCTTTTCCTTTCTTTTGTATACCAAATGGAATACAGAAAGCTGAATCCTTTTTTTGCAGCCTTGTTACAGCCTTTATGAAATTTGTGCCTCTTCAGTGCCCCACAGGTAAAAGTACCTTAAGCAGGGCCGTTAGGCACCTCAGTATCTAGAAGCTTTTAAGAGGAGATCAAGACGGACCCACTTTATATTACATTTTACTGGATAACAGAGTTCTTAGGGTGTTCTGGTGTATTTAATGTGTAATATAATAAAAATAACTTATGTGTCATGTCAAGGGGTAGAGCATAAATGATTATGACAAGGGAAATGGAAGATCAGATGGTGTAACCTTCGTTGACAGCAGAATCAGCATGATTAACGTTTTTAGCTAAAATAGCCAGCTTTCAAAAGCATCCTCCCAGCCTTTCCAAGGAGCTGAGAACATGACCTGTTTCATAATGAGAAATGACCAACTTAGTTTCTTGAGCGTCTCAAGAAATAAGGGACAATTCTTAATTTCCCAGAAAGATTCTAGAAGAAAGCTAGTTGACCAAGGGTAGGGATATGGGAATGTGGGTTTGCTGAAGATCTTCAGCAAGTCACACACATAGACACACACACACACACACACACACACACACACACACACACACACACACTACATACTATTTAGAAAGACAAATAGCTTTATACTCAACCCTGACTGCTGGTTCAATAAGCTACTGTCTCATGCTGTGTTATTAGCATCACAGGCCATCATCTCTATGTGTGTGATTTGTTGATCAAAGGGGTTTATAATAACTAGAAGTGACAGACTCAGGGGCTATGTTATGACTTCCATGGGTCCTAGCTACTTTTGTCCACAAAGGCCCCTTCTTTCATAAAAAAAAATAAAATAATATTTATGATTACATAAATATGGGAGTTTAAAGGTGAGTATAATCCAAGCTGGATTATATTTATATTTTTCTTCTGACTTTAAAAGAAATTAAAACATTCTCACAGTGCCCCTGCGCACTGTGCACACTGTCCTGGTGCATAAGTCAGCCCTAGACACACACAAAGGCAACATATGACATCTTTTCAGGAGCTAGCAAACCCTTCTAACCAGACTAAGTGGAAGCCGCTTATAGTGTACCTCTGTCACTCAAGTTCAATAATGATTCTCAATGTGTCAGTGGTGGCCAAAGGTGACACTGATCATATATTATGTCTTCCTGCCTAGATAGATGTTACACTTATAACTCTGACATAGGAATTGTCCTACCTCTAAAACTGTCTCTTTGTCACTCATGTATAGCCATTTAGAGAAAGTGTCCAGAGGAGGAGTGGATTGAAGAGGAGGATGATACGAGGGTGAGATTTTAGGGTATCTGTTCATTGCCACCTGGGAACTGGGTTTTCCACGCTCCATGGACAGGATGGAGCTGATGACCGAAGAATATGACCCTGAAACTACACCCTAAATACCAGCTCAAATACCTCTCACACAATGACTCGGCCAAGGGAGGCGACAATCTGAACGTGACACGGGAGTGACTGGGCAGCGTTGCTGTGTGTTTCCTAGCAGGTGTCTGTTTCCCAGAAGACCCCGCTTTCACTGGCATGAGTCACAGAGTGATTGCAGGGGGGAAGATGAGTACAGGGGTGCAGTGCACACAGAGCCAATGGTCCCTGCTCCAAATTTCTGGCCCTTACTTCGTTAGGAGTAGAATCACAAACAGGGGCCTTGGTTCTGCTTGACGACTGCCCGAGGAACCAAGCATTTGATATGGTCAAAGAAAGGATGTGTGTGTGTGCATGTGTGTATTTGGTGGGTGTGTTTTACTTGAGGGTAGGGAAGAGGCTTCTGGGGAAAATACATGAACAGATTAGGAAAGGAGATTGATTTTAAGTTAAAAAGAATGTCAAGAAGACTAGCATATCATAATTCTGATTTCTTTACCAGAGGCAGACCACTAAAAGGGGAGTTGATATAAAGGGATAAATGAAAAATACTCCTTAGAAAGATTTATGGAAACAGGAGCTGGTGAGAGAGTGTGGAAGACAATAGTGTCAGACCTAACTAACTAAGGAAACAGTTGTGCAAATCAATTTACTTCACAGAGTGATTTGTGCGGCTATCGTTGAGGGTATTTTATATTTGAATAAGAGCTTGTCTCTCTTATCACCCTGGTTTGCTCTCTCAGGAGCCTTATAGTGAAGGCACAAACTTTTACCTGGGTGATTCTAGCTGGTTGTCATGGAAACCAGGAGGCGGCACCCAATTCAGCCTTGTGACTTCCCTGCAGGATCACAAGATGGAGGAGGAAGAGTGAGTGGGTTTAAATAAGAGACTTGCTAATTAATGGAGCGCCAGGGGACGACTTGACGAGAAAATCTCACAGTGGATAAATCTAGGCTTTCAGGGCTCTCGGAAGGAAGGATGGCAGTCCCGGAGGGCTGTGAAAATGTGTTCTCCTCTGCGATCTGCCCCATTTTGCCCTGATTCTCTGGAGCAAGGTGGAAAGGGAACAGCTGTCTGAACTTCCCAGCCAATCGAATTTAAGATGTAATATGGCAGACTAAAACCCTAAAAGATAACGATGGCTCTCCTGGCCCCTGTCTCCCCCTGTCCCTGTGTCTCTGGCTGTTTGTGCCCAGGTTCTGGGGAGGAGCCATTTTCGGGGCGCTGGCTCCACTGATCCTCACAGGATACAAACACGGTGCCTACCATAGGTCTCCTTCTTCCCTTCCTTGCCTCCTGGTCCACTCTCTTGAGCAGCTAACAAAATATGCAAGAGCATCTAGTATCACAGAGTCTGTTTGAATAAAATCTGAAAACACCGTTGTATGCCAGTCAATCCATAGCTGTTTAGCGGGGAATAGCAAAATCATTTTCTCACCGGTTTCCCATTTTAAAACACTTCGTGACAAATGAAAGATTGATTTGGTCATTTCGAATGTATCAGATTTCATTCCATATACGCTTTCCGAGTTCCATTTACCAAACAGGGTGCTGTGGAGTTTATTCAGGTAAATCAGACAGATTCTTCTTGTCAGTTAGCCTCCCTCACATGGAAGAAATAAGCTTTCAGTGCCTGGTGCGGTGGAATCTAAACAGTACCCCCGCCTCCCCCTCTGTGCTGATAGAGCCCCTCTGACAGGGGGCTCAGTGTCCGTAGCCTTGTGCATCTGTGTTGAATGAGTTTAGTTAAGTTGGACTTTTAAAGGTATATGGCACCACTGCCCTAGATGACAGTCCTGCCAACTTTATGTCAGGGTCTAGGGGTTCGTGTGAGGTGGACAGGGGCCAGTCCAGCGTGTGGTCATAGCAGGAGGCCACTTCAAGCCCAGCCCCTTGGTAAGGTGGCTGGGCTTTACTAACAAATGGCTGAATGCATATTGGTGACATAGGAGACCTATGATTGTTTAGCTCAAGCTCAGGGCCTTGTGGTGGCCTGGGCAGGGGTTGGGACCAGCTAGGTCATGGCCACCACAGTGGGAAGGCATTCATCAGGCTTCCAGGAGAATTCCACGGGAACAGCCAAAGCAACAGTGGTAAGGGACAGGCCACAGTGACCTCTTCCCCTGGCACCTGGAAGCAGAACTAATCCCTTTGAACTAAGCAAGTCCCCAGTTGTCGAACAGTTTGGAGTAGGAGAGAGGCCTCGAAGGGGAGGTAGTAGACTTTCTGCTAACAGAAGCATGTGAGCTCTCAAGCAATTAATTAGATAAACAGAAGAGGAAAAGCCAAAATCCTTTCACTAATTACAGAACTCCTCACACCTAACGCCCTCTGACCTTGTTTCTCATCCATCTAACTGTGCCCACTCAGCGTCCAGAAAGCTGGCCTCTCAGCTGTTTCTCAGACATGCTCCAGCCCCAGGGCCTTTGCACTTGCTGGTTCCTAAGCCGGAAATGCTCTTCCCGCAGAGGTCCTCTTGTGACTGTGTAGCACAGCCCCCTTCCCAGCACTCTCTCTTCCCAGTCTGCTTTGCTTCTATTCGTAGAACTCATCACTATCTGACATTACATGCTTTCCACTCTGTCACCTTTCACCTCTATCGGAATGTAAGTTCTACAAAGGCAGGAGCTTTGTGTTGTTTGGTTTGGTTTGGTTTGCTGCTTCACCAGAATTGTGTTTAACCCATAACTGGTGCTTAACAAACATTTTTTTGTTGTTGAAAGACACATGAATTTCTTGGTACCTCAAGTTGGGGCAGTAGAGTCGTACATTTTACAAAGAAATACCAACATGAAGTAGGAGTTAAACAACATAAGAGCCAGATACAGAGCCCTCAGAATCTAGAAGAAGGAGATATAATTCCAACTGAGAGAAACCAAGGAACAGTTGATGGAGAAGAGACACTTTGATTCTTAAAAGGTGGGTAGAATTTGGACATTTAGGGATGGGAGGAAACTTTAAATGAAGAACATAACATGAGAAAATGCAGAAAGATATTAAGAATAGCTCATTTTAAGTTTATACTTTTATTTCATTATATTGGTCACTTCTTAACATGCCAAAAAAAAAAATCACTGGATGACATAGGTGACATAATTTTTTATTCAAATGTAAAGCAGCCTTTCACTGAAATTCACTGTTGAGAAGAGTTCAGGTTGCTTTTTATTTTACTGACACACTTGAAATTAATTCAGATTAAATATTATTTTGTATAATAACATAACAGTCATTTATTGCTTACTACAAGTTGAGCACTGTGCTATTGGCTTTATAATACAGTGTCTAACTTAACCCTTTACACAGTCTTATGAGGGGAGCACTAACATTACTTCCCATTTACAGATCAGAAAACTAAGGCATAGCGATATTAAGTAACTAGACTAGTTTCACACAGCTAGTACATGATAAATCAAAAATATTTTAACACATGTCTGTCAGATTCCAGAGCCCAACCTTATACAATAAGTCAAAGAAGTTCATTTTCAATGCAGTAAAATAATCAATGCCAAAAAACAAAACAAAACAAAACAAAACAACAACAACAACAACAAAAACAGCTCCTTTTAGCCAGAACAAGGAAGTACAGAAAAGAGAGCAGCAGAAAAGATGGCCTAAAATGTAATTGACCTTCAACTTTAAAGGGCCTTGCTTTCTGGTTACATTAGGCTCTAGAAAATAATGAGTCATGAATTCCAACTTTATAAAGTCTGTAATGATACTCCAGGGGCTGATATGTAAAACAGGTACAAATGCAGAACCATTTAGGTAGGACAAGGGAGAGCAGGCGTCCCAGCCCGCACAACCACTCCCGTCTCTGTGAACCCCTACGGCACTGCTGTTCAGAGTCTGAAAATCGCTGCTCTATAAATAGGGAGCTATTAGAGGTGTTTGGGCTGGGGAGAGGCTGGATTAGAGCTAGGTTTCAAAAAAGATATATACGGCAACTGGAAGACAAATTGGAGAGGGAAGGGACTAGAAGCCGGGAGATCGATTATGAGATTCTTGATATAGTCTATATGAGAGGTAATGGAAGTCGTAAGGTAGGCGGACCTGACCGTGAATCGTGAATTCATGAATTAGGAAAGATGACTACGAGGGTGAAAAGCAAGATTGAGTGCTAGGGTTGGGGAAATTGATTCAGGTGCTTAGTGTCCAAATGGACATCATGAACTCCGGCTTGACTCATGTCTGGGCTAGTATCCCTGAGGTGAGAACATATAAACCTCTAGCAGCACTGCAGGACAGGTAAATGTTCACCTGGTCCTTCCCCATCAGTTTCCTACATGATCTGAGCCTGCAGTTTGGGGTGTGAGAAATCAAAAAAATAGCTATCCTGTTCTAATTCTTTTTGTGGTCATTAAATGATGTCTGTTTTTCCCCATTGATCTCTGCGTCTCCTGAGGACAGGGAGCATACCTGCTTTGGCTCACCTATATCGCCTGCTTGGAGCATATTGCCCAGAAGAGTAGGCATTGCAAAAATATTTGTTGGATGGGTCCATGAACAATTAATTAGCAGTCACAGTGAACTCTTAAAAACACCTGGGAAGGCTGAGAATCCTGGGACAATGGCCACCTGCACACAGCTCCCAGCACTAACATACACCTGTCTTGCCTAAGCCAGGCAGCTGTGGGGTGCTGAATGCTGGATGTGTCTGAGTCTGAAGACTCTGTGGGGATCCTGAAGATGAGAATCAATGCAGGGCGTTCTGCTTCGTGGACTGGCAGGAGCCAGAGAGTAGCATTGGAGAGCATTGGATTTCTGGAAAGAGCTTGACACATAGATTTCTAATTATTTGCTACTTCCGATGAATGCGCCAGAGTTGCTGATCACCAGCCCATCAAGGAGTAGCGCCAGGGATGGGCAGGATCCTTTGCATGCTGGAGCCTGGGAGTGAAGAGAGCCCTTCAATCAACATGGCTTCCACTCCATGCCTCATCAGGGGCCTGGGAGCCTGTCTGCTCTCTGGACCGCCAACTCACATGGCAGAGAACACTTTTCCTTTTGTCACTGCAGAGCTGCTACAACCTGGAGAATTTTAACAACTTATGAGCTGACAAAGAAAAAGAATCCAGTTGGGGGCCAAGCAGCCAAAAAGGGAATATTGACCAAAGCAAACAGAATCATGCTCAGCAAACAGAGCTAAAGGAAGAGGAGAAGAACAATGAAGAAAGGTAGCAATGGGAACATCCAGGAAGGTTAGCATGTGGTACAGAAAAGACTTTTTGGAGCTAAAAGATGGTGGTTTCTCAAATAAATAGTGTAGTCGATTAATTAAATAAAAGAGGAACTAGTGTTGGGATGGAAGTTAATGTCCAAGGACACATGGAAGTAATATCTCCAAGCATGGAGCGAAAAAATGCGAACAGGTAGAAGCCCTCTGAGTAAAGACAGTTGGAAAATTGACGCAGGAAATCTAATGTGTAGGTAACAAAAGGAGAGAAAGAAATGGAAAAATGTCAACATATAGTTAAACTCAAAATATAGTTAAACAAAATATAGTTAAACTCCACGGCAGTGGGATAAGTGGGGTCCAAAAATGTGAGATGATCATCAACATGAGTTCAAGCATGAGCGGGAGGAGGCCTGTGTGGACCGCCATCCAGGAATCCCCTGGTGACCTGAAGTCATACAGGGCCCAACTGTGGTTTGGCACTACCTGCTGATAGCTCCCTGCTTCAGCTTAAATATCAATGGGGACAATGCTGGGTGTTGTGGCTGGCTGGGACCTCTAAGTCAATAGCAGCAATTCCAAGACTCATCCATCCAGTTGATGCCCATTTCATCAACCTGATCTGGCAAGACTGGCCCAGGAGCAAAGCAGGCCCACTTTCTGAGATGAAGTTGACCGCAGTTTCTCCACCTGGCTGTACTGTTATCATTTCCACACCTTTCCTTCTTTCTGCCACATAGAGCATACTCATTTTAGGCCACTCCTGTTTGAGATGGGAGCTGGGCAGATGGGGACAGTCGTATTAAGCAGCTATAAGGATTTGTAGGATCATGGGCTTGTGCCGTAATAAAAGAAGGTTCCCTTAACTAAAGAGAAACTTGTATATTGAAACCACTCGTCAAGTTCCAAGCGGGGTCAGAGAGCAATGTCACTGCTGTAAGTAGAGATTTGTAAAATTCCTGAGCTACATGATTTGAATAAAAATTTGACAAGCTTTTAGACCAAAGTGATAAATAAATGACAAAAGGGAAATTATCTGACTGGCATTTGCAACATAGGAAGTTAGAAGATGGTGAAATAATATCAACACCATATAGAGTCTAAAACTCAAGGAAATCTATTTCTACCTAAGATAGTATCTCCTTTCCAGGTAGAAGAAAACTATTTGAAAATAGGCAGAATTCAGAAAATGTATCACCCATATACTCACTCAACAAAAATTTTCAAGAAAGATCTCTAGCTGAAAACAAGAAGAAACTGTTACAGGACGATGAAAAGGAGAGGAAACTATGGTTAGCCACAGACGCTGTCAGTTGGATTAAAGATGGGTTAAAAAAAAAAAGTCTGATTTTCTTTTCACATAATATGGTGAACTAGATATTCTGAAACCTTCTTGTTATAAAAAGCTTAAAAATATTAGTTAAAAATATTAAAAATACCTAAATGTGGTCTAAGCTGCAACAAGGCACGAGAAAGCCCATCAGTGGCAGAAGCAAAGTGAGTTCACAAATCGGAGCTAAGTGGACTCTGTCTGAAGCCGCTGGCTACTCTCAGACCCTGATGGCTAGAGCTTCCTGTTTATCCATCACCTGCAGTGGAGACGGAAGACCAGGCCCAGGTCTCTGCAGGATGAGGGGTGTGAGCAGAGCCCTGTCATGAAGCGCTGAACACAAAAGTGTACAAGCCCAAGAAAAGGGTAAACTAGAGAACTTTCACTGCACAAAGGCAGAGAGAGAGACAGAGAGAGAAAGAGAGAGAGAGAGAGAGAGACAGAGACAGAGAGACAGAGACAGAGAGACAGAGAGAGAGAGAGAGAGAGAGAGAGAGAGAGAGAGAGAGAGAGAGAGAGAGAGAAATTTGTCTCAGCCTTGACCCTGGGTGAAGGAGGAATAAAAAGCTCTTTTGAGAATGTGTGACTATAGGATGACCAGTGTGCCATTTCCAGGCCCAAATTTATGCTATTGGCATGGTCGGAAAAAAATGCAAAGTAAGAACTTCAAATGGATTTCCATCCTCGGGTGTCTGACAAAAACAAAAAATGCTTTCAAGAGAAATGCACTCTCAACTCCTTAAAGAATTCTCCCAAGTTAAGTTCCAGTGAAGATAAAGTCACAGTAAAAATACAAGAAAGTAAGACTAGGAGCTGAACCAGCAGAAGCAATTAAAAAAAAAATGAAATCAGACCTGAGAGAATAAAAATATTGGAATTGCTGGAAAATTAATATGCATAACTCCCATTTACATAACATAAAATGAAAATAGCAAGTTACAGAATGTGTGTGGTTTGATACTGTATATAGAGTTTTAAAATAAGGAAAATTAAACTACACAATAAGTATGTTAAAGGCATGAGGACTGTTTAAATAAATAAAATTAAAAATTAAAACCACATATATAAAAGTTATTAAACAATTAAGAAAACACCAATTCTATTTTTACAGATTAGTTTTACCAAAAAGTATTGGAATAGATAATCTTCCATCTTACACAAACCCTTCCCAATGGAAGAAAAAGGGGGAGCCTTTTCCACCAGTCTCATTTTGAGAGGCTACGACAAGTTCGATATTGAAAACTAGACAAGGACAAAGCGAGAAAGGGAGGTTACTGGCTAATCTGTCCCCTGAACATAGATGCAATAATCCTCAGTAAAATATAAGCAACCAAAGCCAGCGATCTATAAAAAATAATCCTTCATGACCAGGTAGAGTTTATTCCAGAAATGCAAGGGAATTTTATGTTACAAAATCTATTCATACTCTTTACTATATATATAAACAGAATATGATTATGCCAATAGATGAATTTGTAACTGGTAAACACAGTGCTTCACTTATAGCATTTGCTGTGTACATTTATTTACTAAATACAATTAATAGATGCAGAAAAAGCGTTCAATAAAATTTAAAAAAATCATGATAAAAAACATTAACAACTAAAGGAAATTTTCAGAGCATCGTATAGTGTATCTGTCAGAAATTTGTTTTCCACTTGACATTATTGAGTAAAACGGAAGATGCCTTTACTCTAACATCCAGAAATACCACTTTTAGGTATATGCTTAAATATATATGCCAGGAGCATGATCAAGAGTGGTCAAAGTAGCACCGTTTTTACAACAAAAAGCTAGGAACAATTCAAATGTCCATGCAGATTGTAAGTAAATAAATTTTGGTGTAGTTGTATGACAAAATATTACACAGCAGTGTAAAAGAAATATACCATATGCATTAATATAGACAATTATCATAGACACAACGTAAGATAAAAAGAGAAAGTATTATGGAGCTGAATGAATTGTGTTTTCCCAAAATTCCTATGAAGTTCTGAGTCCCTCAGAATGTGACTGTATCTGGAGACAAAGATTTTAAAGAAATGCTGACAGTAAAATGAAGTCATTTGAGTGGACACTAATCCAGTATGACTGGTGTCTTCTAAGAAAGAGTAGGACATAGACGACACAAAGATCAAAAGGTGACCATGTGAAGACACAGAGAGAAGGCCGTCATCTGCAAGCCGGAGAGAGAGGCCTCCGAAGATATGAACCCGCTGGCACCTTGATCTTGGACGTCTAGTCTCTAGAACTGTGAGAAAATAAATTTCTGTTATGTAAGCCAGCCAGTCTCCGGTATTTGTTATAACAGCCCTAGAAAAATAATACAGAAATTACAGACTATTTAGAGTGTGATACTCTTTATAAAGTTAAAAAAAAGGGAAATTAACCTCATAATATTTAATGATTTATACATCTATGATACAACTATAAAGAAGAGGAAGGGAATGATAGAAGGATTCTGCCCACCCCTTGAGCTCTTCCTTGACACATTGGTGATCGGGACTCGGGGACACTCACAGGGAGCAGCAAATAGTTAGGAATTTGTGTGTCAAGCTCTTGCCAAAAATCATGTCTTTCCAGCCCTGTTCCTTGAGCTCCCCAATACTAGTCTCCAGCTTCCACCAGCTCAAAAAAAAAAAAAAAAACAAAACACCCTGCATTGATCCTCATCCTCAGGATCCCCACAGAGTCTGCAGACCCAGACACACCCAGCATTCAGCACCCCCAAAGCCTCCTGGCTTAGGGAAGGCAGGTATGGTGGTGCTGGGAGGAGAGCACAGGCTGGCTGTGTACAGGTGGCCATTGTCCCAGGATCCTCAGCCTTCCCAGGTGTTTTTAAGAGTTCACTGTGACTGCTGATTGTTCACAGACCTGTCCAATAAGTATTTTTGCAATACCTACTTTGCTGGGCAATATGCTCCAAGTAGGGGATACAGGTGAGCCAAAGCAGGTATGCTCCCTGTCCTTAAGGGGCTGGGAGTGGTTTGGGGGAGGGGAGAGGGAGAGAAGAGACCTCATTTAGTGATCACACAAGGAATTAGAACAGTCCAGTTGTGTCGAGAGCTACAGGGAGAGGGGCTTGGGACAGTGAGGGTCGATAGTGGGGGTCTGATGGGTTTCAATCCAGGAGAGACTTCCCTTACAGTACAGTCCCACAGTCCCAGGGCAGAGATTTACAGAATGAGTTGGGAGAGTTGGAGCCTTTGTTAGCAGAGGGAGAGAGGGAGAGAGGGAGGCAAGGGCTCCCAGCAGAATGAATGACCTGTGCGAACGCCCTGGGTAGGAGTGAACACGGTACTGGCAGGAGCCCAAAGGTGTTTAGTGTGTCTGGAACCCAGAGCGTGAGGAGGGGTGCTGTGGGGGCAGTGTGGCTGCACAAGTGGACAGGGTCTGAGACAAGCTGGGCCACGTTGAGGAGTTCGTATTGTCCTAAAACCAGTGGGAAGGAGTTTAAAATATAAAATATGAAGAAGCGAGGAAGAGGAGGTCAGAGGTAAGACGGGGCAGATTCACATTTTGAAGGGGTCATTCGCCTGCTGTGTGGGAAAGACATTTTGTAGAGAGTGAGGCAAAGGGGACAGAGTAGACCAGTGAGAGACTACTGCATTGCAGGAGTCTAGGAGAGTGACAGTGAAGGCTTGGGCCAGGGGGTGGAAATGAATGGATTCAAAATTAATTTAGGAGAAAAAATGACCAGAATTGTTTACAAATCGGATAAATCAAAGGTAACAAATGTGTAGTCAATTTATAAGGTGTGGTTGAAAATAAAATATCAGGTACAGAGATGCTAGGCAGATGCAAAGAGAAAGAAAGCAGCAGTGACAATATTAAAATCAGACCTCGAGGAATTTAAGGTTAAAAGTACTAAATGAGATAGAGGGACATAAGTCATGGAAAAGGTAGTATTTAAGGTAACTTTATATGGTCTTGTGCAACCATTGATTGACAAATGTTTAGAGCAGGCACGCATTAACCAGCAACACCTGATAATTCAGTCAAGGTTTCTCGGGGGAAAAGGAAGAAATTCAGCATAGCCAAGATGAAGAAGCAGCCGCAGCTACATCCTCCAATGCAGCCACAAGCTTCCTGACCCTCGCAACCCTCTCCTACAGGGAAGCAGCTGCAAATGATAGGGTCAGAGCAGGTGAGGACACCTAAGACTTGTCGGAAGTGTGATCCTCCCCCTCCAGGCTGAGTCTTCCACACACAAGCCCGGAGCCTATGCAACTGGTGGCTGGGCCTTCAGCAAGCATGGAAAACCTCAGACCTGGGCCAGGACACTTCATTTTATCTCCAGACTTTATTCTTCACAAAATAATTGCTAGAGTACAGTGCATAGTATAATTGGGCCTGCATATACTCCTTCTCCCGCTTTCACTTGCCTCCCCAGGCAGGCACCGCTTGCTCTAAGCTCATTCCTAAGCAACTTTATGGAAAGTTAGTAGAGTTTGTAATATCATTTGTTTAGGTGCCTGAAATAAGATATTCTAACATTGCCACAATTATAGCAATGACCACTGAGAAATGGAAAGAAGAGGGTAAGTTCACAAAGGCAACAAATTACTAAATATTTAATAGTGAATTCAACAAAAAGACCCAGGAATTACATAATTAAAACTATAAAATCTTAATAAAGAATATGAAATAAGATCTGAGTAAAGGGAAAATCATACATGTTCTTGGATAAGATTACTAATGTTTTAAAAATAGTATTTTTCCAAATTAATTTGTAAATTTAATATTCCAATTAAAATACCAGTGGATCCTGGTTGTTGTTGTTGCTGTTGTTTGTTTGCTCTGTTTTTGTTTTTGAGGGAAGTAGGCCAAGAATTGAAAAAGATTCCAATATTTGAAAGGATAAATGGCCAAGAATAATTAAAAAGTATAAAGTATGAGTATTGGGGGAACTTGCTTCAATAGATATTAGAACATACTTTAAAACAGAACAAGATATGTTGAAATTTAAAAGGCACAAAGATCAAGTCTACGGCCATGCCACCCTGAATATGTCCGATCTCGTCTGATCTCAGAAGCTAAGCAAGGTTGGGCCTGGTTAGTACTTGAATGAGAGACCACCTAGGTAGACGAGGTGCTGTTGGCATAAAACACAACACAACACAACACAACACAACAAAACACACACACACACACACAGACACACACACACACACACACACACACACACACACACACACACAAGAAAGATTCCAGAAATAGATGATAGCCTATTTGAAACATTATTGTATGACAAAGACGATGTATCCTCTGAAGGGGAGAAGAGTGGCTTATTTCATAACTGGCATTGGCACAACTGATTACTGATCTGGAAGAAGCTAAAATACAAAAGTAAATTACGGGTGGCTTAAGGTTTTCCTTTTTTTTTAAAAAAAAAAGCAATAATAATACTACAAAAAAATAAATAATACCTCATGTGTAATTGAGGGATTGAGAGAGAAGTTATTAACCAAGACTAAATCTAGAAGCTAGAAACAAATATGTTTGACTATATATATAAAATAATATTTTGCTCTGGTTAAATATATCATAAAGTCATTAAAAACAAAACATCTGGAAAAATTACAATGTAGAGATCAGATAGTTAGCATCCTTACTATGTGAAGAGATCTTTCAAAATGACAAGAGAACAAGTAATGTATTAGTAAAATGGGCAAAAAACCCAAATAATTCAAAGAAAAGTCTAAATAGTAAGCCGATGGATGGAAAGATGTCTAACTCACTATAAAACACCAAATTGCATATATATATATATAGACACACACATACACAATCTCTAATCACTAATACTGATTGATATACCACACATTTTTTTGTAACTCACATGTATTGAGTGTTAGCTATATACTTAGTATATGTACTCAATACTTTGTAGAGATACAAAGATGTATGGGACAGATTTCTGCCTCAGGGAATTTATGAACATACTAAAATTGAAAATATAAGCCTAAAATTGATTCATTTTATTTTACCTTATTAGATTCTATTTACAAATCTGTAAATTTTTAAAAAAATGTGCCAGGTTGAAGATGCATCTTGTATATTATTTATATACTTGTATATTATTTATATTATTTATGCTCTGCTATAAAATCATCCCTTAAAGGCAGCGAACTCTCCTGAATTTTCAGTTATTTAAACATATGTGCAAGGCTTAGAAATCAGTATCAAAAATTGTATTAAAATATGAAGCTGGCATTTTTATGTTATGTAACAGCCTCTTCTTAATTTAGCCTGTCAGAGTCGGTTTATCCTCTCAGTCCTTCATAAAGTCAAACCATTAATTTCCGCAACTGTCAGTGTACATATCACTTTCAGGATAAATCTATCAAATAAAACCTGACATCTCCCAGGCTGTGCCTTCATTAGACGATGATTAATGTTAAAAACTTCCATTCATCTTAAATACTCCCCTTTCTAATTCAATAATTGGATCAAAGATAGAGGAGGTTGTGTTAATAATGGACCGTGTAGTCTGTCTTCCAGGTGGCTCCTGAGATAAGGGAGCCAAAGCATCCCCAAACCATTCCAGCATTAGCCTTCTGCCTCAGCAAGGGCCACCACTGGCCTTCTGCCTCAGCAAGGGTGACCCCAGGACTTTGGTCCCCTGTGGCGATTCTCCATGAATCTGAAAGCCCAGGAGGAATGCATTTCAAACTTTGGTCTGCAACAATAAATTAAGAAATCAGTCTCTGAGACTTTCTTACCCTCAACCAGCAAAAAGAGTACAACTTACTTTAATGCAATATTCACTTCATTGCAGTGATCTGGAACCAACTGCTATATCTCCGAGGTATGCCTGTATTAAATACAGTGTTTTAATCAAGTATTTAGTACAGTGTATTAATATATTGTATTAAAGCTTAAAGCTTTATATTAGATTCCCACTGTTCCACTGCTCACACACACACACACACACACACACACACACACACACACACACAAAATAATCCCTTCATAATCAGGCTCCTACCTAGTCTTGCAACCTCTTTTACTCTCTCTCCCTCCACCCGCTTCTCTCCCTTTCTTTCTCCCTCCTTCCCCTCTCTCTGTTTCCAGACTCCAGCTTCATGGGCTTGTTTGCAACCCACTCTTTCCTTCGGTCTGTCTTTGTACTTTCTCTGCATGGAACGCTCACTCCCCCATCCTCACTCAGCTTCTCCTCTCCTACCTTCAGACTTCTGATCAAAGGTCTCTTGCCCTAAATCTCCACAGTGATGTTATGTTATCAAGTACCTCTCTTGCATTAATGTAGTTTTCAGCACTTATTTGCTTGATTATTTGCTTAATGTCTATTTGCTCTCATTCGACAGTAGACTTCCTGAGGAGAGGGAACTATTCTGGCTTTTCACAGTTTTATCACCTTAGTCTGGGACACACAGGGCCCAATTTGCACAGAGGTGTTCAATAAATATCTGTTAAATTGCAGTGGGATTGTTCCTTCATATGTAATGTGTTTTGCTTTGTTTGGGCTGTTTTTAATATTTCCTCTATTTTCGCTTTTTGGCAATTTGACTCTCATTTGCTTGGGTATAATTTTCTTTGTGTTTAGCCTGCTTGTGGGTTTTTTTTTTTTTTTTTTGAGCTGCTCGAATCTTTGGGCTAATATTTTTCATCAAATTTGGAAACTTTTGGAGCATTATTTCTTCAACTATCTCTTTTCTCCCTGCAACTCCACTTACACATATTTTAAACTGCTGTCTAACATATCCAGGCTCTCTTCCATTTCCCCCGCCCCCAGACATTTCTCTCTAAACTTCAGTTTAACTAGATTCTATTGTTTTTTTTTTTTTTTTTTTTTCTTATACTGTGTCCAATCTGTCCTTCAGAGCACTGTTTGCCCTTTGAAATCTCTGCTCGGCTCACAGATCCCCAGTAGCTGTTCTCAGCCAGATCTTATAGAGCATTACCCTTGGCAAGTGTGTCTTAATATCTGATCACAGACTTAAGAGGACTCCTACGCTGATTTCTGGAATTCCTTCTTTGCATAGATCCTTCCTTTTTGGTACTCTATGCCATAAAGTTCCAGCTGCCTCAGCATCCCCAAACTGGGATCTCTGCCTCCCCAGCTCTATTCATGCTCTAATTCCCTACACTATGTTCTAGAAAGTTCATCCACACAGAAAGTCAAGGTTACCAGGGGACTCGCTTCATGCATTTCTCTCCTCTAAGGAATCAAAATTTTGCTCTGTCTTTTATCTAATGTCTGAAAGTCATTGTTTCATGAATTTTTTTGGGGGGGGTAATATAGTTGTTTACTACAAAAAGACTAATCTAGTGCCCACTACTCTGGTTACCCCACCTCATTTAAAATCAAATCCAGTTGCCTGCCCTGGTTTATAAAACCCTATATCCTCTGGCCCCTGCCTACTTCTCTGACTCCATCAAGTACCACTCCCCTCTTTACCCACCTGTGTATTCTATACTGGCCTCCTTTCCATGAGAGACACTTGATAAATATCTGTTTATCTTCAGACACGCCAGCTTCTTGTTGCACTGCTGTCTTTTCTGTCCAGGATGCTCTACCCTCTGAGCTTCATGTGATAGTTTCTTGTTTATCATTCAAGACCATCCATTGCAAAGTTTACCCCCCATCACTCTCAGAGCAACCTGTTTTAATTATTTACAGAATGCATGTCACATTCTGATTTTTAGTTCTTTCTTGGCTTGTTTTCTGTCTTCCTTCATCAGAGCAAAGCATCCATGAGGGCAGGAACCTTTTCTGTCTTGTTTACTGCTGTATTTTCAGTGCTGGGACTGTGCCTAGCACATGAGAGACACTTGATAAATATCTGTTAGGGGAATGGATAAATGAATAAAACCCATTCTTCTTCATTGCTTTATATGTTTCTTCCAAATTACCACAAACTTCAGTGGACATATTCAATCTCACATAACATGTGGATGATGATAAGGAAAATGATAATAATTCCTGATATTCTTTGTTACTATGTGCTGGACATGGAACTAAGAGCATTATATTCACCATCTCACTTAATATTACAACTCTGTGAGGTATCTGGTATTATTATCAGCATCGTGGATAAGGAAACAGAAGCACAGAGAAGCTCAGTGCCTTTCTTAGTGTCTTACATCTAATTATCTTACCCAGTTCCCAGAGTTTATCATCCTCCCCGACTTCCCAGAGCTGCCATTGTCCAGGCTCTGATTTTTATTTCCACATGACTGGAGCTGGGTTTATATGTTATATTGCCTTTGAGATAGGCCCAGGTCATGCTAGTCTCTAGCACCGAAACATCATGTACCACATCTGTTGCCCATTACTCTTCCTCGCAAAAAAAAAAAAAAGAAAAAAGAAAAAAAGTCCATATTGTGCTATTGTATCCAACCCTCAGTTTCCACTGTAGCATAAATATGCTTAACCAGCTGCTGCTAACGCTTTGTAATGCTTGTGACAACTCTACTGAGAACTCTCCCTTAATGGAGCAGATGGTGTGACATCCAGCAGGCAAGCGGAAATAGAGTGAAAAAGCCTGGGGGAAGGGAGGGCCTGGCCAGTACCACTCCTTTTTTTGTTTTTCCTAAAGATTTGAATCTAAGGCAGGTCATGGTCAAGTCTCCAAGCTTATGCCCCAAAGGCGATATAAGATCTGGGGTACAGGATTAAAGGAAAGACGTTTGGAGACTGGGAGAATAGTTCAAAAGATTTCACAGAAGTGACTGACAAAACCACCAGATGAATATGTTTCTTCAAAAAGCAAATGGAAATGGAGAGGAACAGAAGGCACTGAACAGAGTTGAGGATTAAAGGGATAACTAGGAAGAGTAATAATCCTCCCAGGGAGAGTACATGACATCTCCAACACCAGTGTTCCTGATAATAGTATTGACAACTCGACAAGAGATGTGGTTTTGAGTAACATAAAAGAAAACATTCAGAGTAAAATGGACTGGAATTCAAACCCCCGGTCCACTGTGCACAAGCTTTGAGACCCCAGGCAAGTTCCTCACTGTCTTGGATTTGAATTATCCCTTGGATAATAGATCCTATGGTAGATGAAAGAGGGAGGTTCTGGAGAGAGGTTACCTGGGGAACAACAGTTACAACAAAGCCAACGAGAAGGTACTCCCCCAAACCCCACACACAAGCGGGCGAAGACAACCTCCATCATTCACGAACCCTGCAGGGTCTTAGGAAGTTTTGAGGGGGAGGTTACGAGGGGAGGAGGGAGAAAAGGAAGCATCAGGGTCTTTGGCAGACTTGAGAGCAGGAGAAAGCTGCTGAAGAAGCAAAGGCATTGACTGGAAAGCACGGCAAGGCACCTGGGAACGGCAGCTGCAATCGCAGACCCCAGTAGTGGCGAGGGTGAGGACCTGTGGTGGGACATTCTGCAGGGCTTGGGGCAGTGAGGTCTCTCTTTTTCTCTTCTTCTGGCAGAATGTTCTTCCAAAGGCTAGAGGAAATGCCTACTGCAAGCAGCATTCTACATCTAAACTCATGCCAAAGATTTGGGTGTTTACGAGATCAGGGTGGAAAAAACATTCATTTCCTTTCAGACCAACTCTTCAGCGCCCCGGCCACAGCACTATCCAGGCTGGAAATGGCCCGGATTCCATGAATGTTGTATGAGCTTGCGGAGCCGTCTGCCTTGCCCTTGAGCAAGATTTATGAGCTCCTGCGACATCGGCTACCGCCAATTCATGGCCATCCGTGCTTGCGGCTTTGAGCTGGCTCGCTCCAGAAGGAAGAAGAATTAGGACGTTAAAAAATTTACCTGATGTGAGCACTTGCTTGTGTCTGCTTGTTTTGTGGACAACCCAGGTTGATTTGAAAACAAATTATGTTAAAAAATTTTCATATGAGAGGTTAGTTAATTTCACTGGAAAGCAGGATGTCTTGGGCACAAGTGTCCCCCTGGCTGGTTTTTGCCTTACGCTCCATAACAAGGGGACGGACTGCTGTTTCAGTTACGGCGTTTGGGGAACACCTCAGTGGAAGGGGACACTCTGGCAAACACCTGAGGGGGACGGAGGAGTGAGCCCTGGGAAAGGAACCGCAGGCGTGGAAATTCCTGGTGCCTTAAGGGAACAGCAAGGGGGTCCCCGTGCTGAGACGGAAGACTGGAGAGGTCGTGGGGCGCCAGACAGTGTGGGGCCTGGCAGGGCATTGTGAGAACGTAGGCTCTTACTGTAAGTGGGTGCTACCCCGTTCGCAGGGTGAAGCAGAGGAATGATGTCATCTGGACAATGTTTGCAATGGGCCGCTCTCGCCACCGTGTAAGTGAGCGCTCCTCACTAGACTGTGGACAGCAAGAGTGGAAGTGGGAAAGCCACTTAAAAAACTCCTGCAGCTTTCACGAAGGGAGCCGAGGGCTGCCGGAGTCAAGCGGTAGCAGTGAAGTGGGTGATCAATGGCCAGGTTCTGGATACATTTCACGGGCAGAGCCAGTAGGGCTTGTTGATGTATATTAGGTGTGGCGATTCAAAAGAGGATTCAAGGGTGACTCCGATGTATTTTTGGTCTCAATCGCTGGGAGGTTGGAGTTGCCATCAGCTGAGATGGAAGAGGCTGTGGCTGAAGAGTGTCTCCCCGAACCCCAGTTCATAGGTTGAAATCCTAACTCCTGGCACCTCAGAATGTGACCTTATTTAGAAATAGGACTGTTGCAGGTGTAATTAGTTGAGATGCGTCCACATCCAGTATGACTACCGTCCTTTCTAAGAGGGGAAATTTGGACATGGGCATGCACAGGGAGACTGTTATGTGAAGACGGGGTGTGGCGAAGGTTGCTGGCCTCCACTGGGGGTGACGGGAGGCCTGGAGCAGCTCTCAGAAGGAGCCAGCCCTGCGGACACCCTGAGTTCAGACTTCCTGCCTCCAGAACTGTGAGGTGACCTGTTTATGCCTGTAGGCCTTGCAGTTGGTGGTACTTTGCTACAGAGACCCAGGGAACTAATATAGAGAGAGGTTGAGAGGACTGGCTTGGTTTGAGCCCCATTAGATACGAGGTGTCCGTTGAGACTCCGAGGGTAGGTTCATGCAGGCAGCTGAATACCGAAGTCTAAGGTTCAGCAGACGTCCAGACTAGAGACTTTTTTTTTTTTGAGGATTGTTAAAATCAGATTAGTAAAGAACTTCTAGTTAATCTTATAGTTAAGGAAAACAGAGGCCCCCAGAGATGAAGACTACATAGCTGGTTGGTATCTGAGCCTGGACCAGAATACGTTTGTCTTCACTTCCTACATCGATACTCTTCCCAGAGCCTCCTGCTCCACTGGCTTTCCGATGCCTTTGGAATCAGCATCTCCTCCTTCAAACTATCCAGGGACAATGTCCCTTCCTGCAGAGTTTGCCGTCAGTCCTAACATGGGGGCATGTGGGCTCCGCGGAAGCCTGGGTACCTCTAAGCTGGGAATTTCCCTTTTCTGATGTTAGGGTCTTTCATCAATAAGACCGGGAAATCTCTCAGAGAACCGTCTTCCAAGCGCCTGGAACTTCTGGGGAGGCATCAGGACAGAGGGCGGCTTTTCCCACGTAGATCTTGTTCTCTGTCTTCAGATCCGAGACTTTCCCAGTGACAGCTTCTCAAACATGCTCATGAGTCTCATTAAAAATATGGATTTTTTTGTTGGCATGAGTTAAAGCCAAAATATAGCTCCAAAAATTGCTTGGCCAAGTACATTTAACAATACCTAAATTCTCTCATGTCTTAAATATTCATCAATTTTCTTCATAACCGCTTATAAATATTGATGATTATCTAACTTCAGAAATGACCATGTACATGGGAGAATATTCGTGTGTGTCCCACCGGTTCTCCTGACAGGGCCAAATGAAGCAGGTGAGCCAATTTAACACAACCAATTTCCAGTTTTGCACAGACTGAATAGAAGTGCCACGGAAATGAATGATCTGAATACCATTATTATTAATAATATTTAGCTCACATGCAGCTCCTTCCATCCACTCAGCACTTCTTGAGCATTAACAAATTTATCCACTAACACTCAAGGGAGGCATTTTTGTAATGGGAATGAGAGGCCAAGAGAGATGTAAATGGATGCCTGGGGCTAAGGAACCTGTGCCTCGGCTCAAAGCAAGATAACTTCTGGCGAGTCCCAGTCCCCACTGGGTTTCCTACCTCCTTAAATACTGGAGAAATATTGAAAGTCTGGGAGACAAGGCTACCTTCCCAATCTTCATTCTACAAGGTGTGTGTTCTCCATCTTGAGAACTGTGTAATCAAAGCTACTGTATTTAGAACACCTACTATGTGCCAAACATTGCTAAGCATGAGGGAGGGTAAATGAAAAGAGGCTCTGCCTGAAAGAAGCTGAGGGCTTAGTGGGGAGGAGGGAGATGAGAATAACCAGACAGCCACAGTGCGGTAAGGGCCATGTCTGAGATAAACAGAGGGAGGCAGGTCTCGCAGAGGGGGAGCACGCGGCACATCCCAAACACCCTCCCCGAGGCGATGCTCGAGTCGAGCCCCAAAGGGCGGATGAGAATAAGGGTGGGGGATCTGACCAGAGAGACAGCCATGTAGAGAAAGGGGAAGACATGGGAAAGGTGGTCTGGACGGTCGCTGTGTCCTCTGGACGCCACAAATGTGTGCTTCGGCCCGACAGGAGTGAAGGCTGCCTGCTGAAGAGGAAGATAATGCGAAGCCAGAAAATCATTGCAGCGGCTCCGTGTGCCATTGTAGCATGCTTGTTTTCCGAAGACAGCTCCAGAAATGTCGCCTATCTCACATGTTTTACTATAATGTGGCCTCCCCTACCCTTTATGTTATGTCCCCATCCCTTGAATCTGGATGGGCTCACGACTGCCTTGACGAATGGTGTTCGGTAGAAAAATACTATCTGATTTTTGAGGCTAGGGTGGCGAAGGTAATGTCACTTCTGCCTTGTCCACTGGGACATTTGTTTTTGGAGTGCTGAACCACCAGCTAAGAAGTCCAACTGGCCCGAGGCCACCATATTGGTGCTCAGGCTACATGAAGGCCACATGGAAGTGCTGGTCAGGCTGAGGTCCCAGCCAACAGCCAGCATCTGGCCTCCAGACATATGAGTAAAAACACTTCCAGATCATTCTAGCCCCCAGCTGTCAAGTCACTCCCAGCTCTTGAGTCTTCTCAGCAGCGACCCCAGGGACTGTGGAACACACAGACAAGCTATCCCTGTATCGCTGTTGTGTCCTGTCCAAATTCTGACTTATGAAATTTCATGAGCATAATAAAACCGTTGACCTTTGGGGGTGGTTTGTAATGGAGCAGTAGTAACCAGGCCAGCCATGCTGCAGATTTTTTGCTTTACTGTCGGATAATGGAGAACCATTGCAGGATTTTAAGGGGGAGTGTTATTATGTCACCAGGTTTTGTGTTGAGTGGCAAGACCAGGGGGATTCTGTGTGAAATGAAAAGACCAGCTGGTTAGTGGTTTCTGGTTCTCAGGCCTATGAATCAGTCTCGTTAGGTGAATCTGAATTGTCATGTTTATCTCTCATTGTTGGTTGATTTTGTCAGTCACACTCATCTCCCACGCATCAGTGGTCCCCAACCTTTTTGGCATCAGGGATCGATGCTCCTACGAGACTCTAATGCCTGATGATCTGAGGTGGAGCTGAGGTGATGATGCTAGTGCTGGGGAGTGGCTGCAAATACAGATGAAGCTTCATTCACACGCCTGCAGCTCATTTCCTGCTGTGAGGCCTGGTGCCTAGCAGGCCACGGACTTGTACCAGTCCATGGACAGGGGGCTGGGGACCCCTGCTCTAGTTCAGTGATTCTCATTTGTGGCTGCACATTGGAATCCACTGGGGAGCATGAAAGAATATCTCGTTTCCTGCCATCACCAGCCCCCATCTATTAAATCAGATTTGTGGAGACTTGGGACTCCAGCGTTGGTAGTTTGAAAGTGTCCCCAGGTGATTGTACTGTGCAGCCAAGGCTGAGAACCGCTTAGTGGGCTGTTCACTGACCATGCAGCCTGAGCTCAGAAAAAGTGCCTCATGCTATAAATCTGAACTCAGTTGAGGAATAAAACTGTAAAATTTGTTAGACTCTCTCACCTTGGTAGAAAAAGAAGTTTCTAGATACTAGATGCTTGTTACTGGAACAGAACCAAAGAAAAAATTACAGGCTTGAGGCTATATTATGAAAAAGATATAAGGTCTTGGGGGGAAATTTACGAAGAAAAGAAATGCTGAGGTTCTCTTAATGCAAGGTTAACATAAAGGGTAGGTAAGGTCACATTATAGAAAAACAAGTTAATTTCGAGTAGAGAGTTCTTTTCTCTAAAACAGAGCTTCCCAGCATGGTGTGATGAAGCATCTCTTCCAACAAACTATTTCCTTGTGCTCTGACATTGGTCCAAACCAAAATGGACTTGTGTCATGGTGCATTTGTAGGAAACTGGATAAAGGAATGAGAAAACCTCCCCTTATGTGCATGTGCACAGAGGGGTGGGAGACGTATGTGCTGGTCCAGTGGAACGGGCAGGATGCTATGAAAAGGGACTGAACAGAGAAGAATGAAGTCATGAGTGCTTGGTGAGCTTGAGGTAGCCACTTGCCCTCTCTGAGCCCCAATTTCTTCATCTTTCTAAAAAGGTAGGATGATCCTGAGGTCTCTCCCCCAGCTTGAAACCAATCCTACGGTTAGGTACCAGAAACCTCTACTGTTGCTTTGTGATGGTCATTCTGCCCCAGACTAGCTGTAAGTCCCGAGTAGTAGCTCCTTCCTCTGTGTATTAACTACATGTTTCTCATGGTTTGACATCTGGGGCCTCAATGACCCTAGAGAGACTGCCCCTCCCAGAGCTGGCTAATTCCCAGAGATAATAAAGAACTCACCTGCTAACATGCCTTTCATATACAAACCAACCAATCCAAGGCCCCCACCCCCCAAATACCTCCTTTATCCAGCTCTCACACTCTGGACAACTATCCATCAGCCCTAATTCACCCCAGAGCCAGGTCCCAGACAATCAGGGACAGCCCCTACGTGCCAGAACCTCCTGAAATTATTCAGACTAACTAATCCTCAGGTCGTGTGTGCCCTGCCTTGCCCATTCCTTCCTGCAGAAACCACAGTGAAGGATCTCTCCCACGTTTCCCCCCTCACTCCTCTGCCTCCTGACTGACCTGGTGCCCCGCCATGTGGCCCCTCCTCTGGGGATCTGTGAGCGTAACAAGGTATCTTTCTAATGGCAGTCATCTCCTGATGTGTTGGCCTTGCCATAAAGTGATGATAATAAAACCTACATTTGAAAACACTCTGACCAGAGCTTTCTCATCTGTAAGTCACTGATGAGGATGGCAAGCTCCCTCCCACCGTTTCTGAGAGCAACCGCTGATCACCGTGAGGCAAACGCAGCCCATCACAGCACACGTGCTGAGAACTTGCAGTGACGCTTCCTCAAATACATCAAAGCATCTTTGAAGTTGGGATGTTGTGACTGGCTGGTCCAGGTACCTGTTTGTTCCCTGGCGCTTTGACCTATACAGATGACCAAGGAAAAATGTCCACGGTTTCACAGCTAATTGGAATGGAAATTAGGGAAGTGAAGGAAGAGAAGTATTCCAGCATGACCCAGCAATTGTGGCAGGGTGGGATTAAAGAAACTGATGAGAACCCTTCAGGATAACCCTTCTGTGATAAATGGTACACATTCCCATCATCGCAGCGGTCCATGATGCACAGAGTGTGTCTCATAGTGGTGCGCTGATATTACATGAGAGGGACCTCCAGTCTCATCTCAGCTCTCCGTTTTCATAGCGCGCACAGCAGGTTTAATTTCACAGCTTTTAGTTTCATTGCGCTCAGACGCCAGCAATGGATTGGGAGGAGGGGGAGAGTCTCAGTTTATTGGAAATATCAGTCACTGCAAAAAAATCCTGAAGGAAGACTTGCCACTCTGTGAAAGGTCACCAGATAAATAATCGCCTTCTGAATCGGGGTGATTCCTGTTGTCATTAAGCCCCAGCAAAGATCTAACACGCTTTAATACTTCTGCTAAATGCTGAGAGACAGCACTATAACCACCGTCACATGGACGGTGAAGGCTAAGCAGCTGGGGCCTGGCTCAGAAGCCTTTTTCTTTTTCTCCTCTTTTTTTATGCGTAAGATGAATCGATAGCCACTTCTCAACTTTGAGCCACCCTTTCTGCGGTGATAATCGTTTCACCCCTGTGAACACAACTGCTTTGGGGCTTAGTTCGTAACTCGTGACCCACTTTGCCTTTTCAGTAGCTGTCTTGCATTCCAGCTGTCACATGTCCCCACACTCACCAATAAGTGAGAACAGTTGTGTTCACCAAACAATGGGATTTTTCCAAAACATCCTCTGGTAAATAAATGGCTGATAGAGACTGAATTTTGTTCTCCCCAGATTCATACGTCGAGGTCCTGACTCCCAGTGTGGCTGCGTGCAGAAGGAGCCACTAAGGCAACTGTCTGCAAAGCAGGAAGAAAGCCCTCGCTGGAACCAAACCATGCCAGACCTTGACCTTGCACTTCCTGGGCTCTAGAACTGTAAGAAAATAAATCCCTGTGGGTTAAAGCCACACGGTCTGAGGTATTTTGCTGTGGCAGCCTCAGCTGCTGATACAGTGGACTTCTGGAAGAGAAGAAGAGAGATTCCCTAACTTCTCCTCTGAGCAGGCCCTCGCAGACAAAATGGGCTGTGGACACAGCTGGGCCAGCTGAGATACAGGACATTTCCAGGAGGTTCTCTGCTGCAGAGAGGGAGGGCATCATGTTAGCCTCCAGCCACTTGGGCAGAGGGAATGGCGGAGGGTGGTCACGGGCACCAGACCTCATCTAAGGGAAGGATCATGCACAGAAGTTCCTGTTACTGGGTGTTGCTGTGCCCTTGTGCAACTGTCTGACTTTTTGTACCAGTTCTTTACATCAGAATGAGGAGGCATCTATAGGTGTCTGTCTAGGTAACGGGTTAACTGAAGTATTGACAGGATTCACTTTCCTTTCGAAAACTGATCATGGAATTATTTGAAAAAATGGTCTGTCAAGCTCACTAATGCATGGGCCCTCTAGCTACAGCAAGTTATTTCTTTGCTCTGCCAGAGTTGATCCAGCCCAGGGGCACCTGGTGAACCTTTCCCTAAGCTATGATGCTCAAGTAGCCTGAGCTAATTGAGTCTATAACCAAGCAGTGTGGGTTTGCATGTCCCGGAGCTGGAAACCTCAGCTTCATAGGCATGTCTCCTGGACGTGGAAGTCGAATGTCTATTAATCACATATGAGCTTGTCAAGAATGTTTAACTTTACTTATGAGCAGCTCCTGACTCCATCGCACAAAGCAAAATGACAGCTGTGTGTGTGCGTGCGCGTGTGTTTCTTCTTCATTATTTCTTTTTCAGGAAAGGTGTACATGTAATATGTAGAAAACATCCTTTAATGACCCAACATTTCCTGAGCACCTCTCTGAGCGAGCTGCTTTATAGTGTAGAAGCTAATATTTATTGTATTGAGATTATTATATGAATTACTTTACTTAAGCTTCACGATGACTTCACAAAGACACAAAGAATATATTATTATCCATCACTTACAGATAGAGAAATTTAACCTTTGAGAAATTTCGTAACTTGCCCAAGATCATAAAATGATAACAAAATCAGCCTTCAAGCGAGGTTCCCCTGGCTCTCATGTCTGTATATGGCCCCTCTCTCATTAATCCTCACAGTGACCATGTGCAGTAGGGACTCTAAGCTTCTTTCACAGGCCAAATAAAGTTATTTGCTCAATATCGCACAATTGCTAGTAACAGAACAAGCTTCACCAGACCTGAACAACCCCCAAGCCCATGCACATTCTATTACACCAGAAGTCACCACATGGGGCACACACAGAACAGTGCTTCTCAAATTTTAATGTGCATTGTCACTTACCCAGGGGTTCCACTCCAGAGTATATACCCAGGAGAAATGAAAACTCAAGTCCACACAAAGATTTACCCACAAATTCTTAGCAGCATTACTGATAACCAAAAAATTAGAAAAAAAATAGCAAATGTCCATCCAATGATGAGTAGGTAAACAAAATGGGATTTATTCATAGAATGGAGTGTTATTTGGCAATAAAAAGAAGTGAAGAACTGATACTTGCAACACGAGTGAACTTCAAAACACATGCTAAGTGACAGAAGCAAGGACATACCCTGTAGACTTCCATTTATGTGACATTTCTAGAAAAGGCAAATCTATAGAGACAGCAGATCAGTGGTTGCCTGGGACAGAGGTGGGAACAGGGGTTAGTAGTAAATAGGCCCAAGGGATCTTCTTGAGGTAATAGAGATGTTTTAAAACTGATTTATGGTGATGGCTGCATTATAACTTGCTAATTTCACTAAAAATGTTTGAATTGCACACTTGAGATGGGTGAATTATATAATATGTAAAAGATGCCTCAATAGGATTGTTAAAAAATTGTTAAGGGGCAATTGAATCATCTTGGGATCTTGTTAAAATGCAAAGTCAGTAGGTTAGGGGCGAGGCCTAAGATTCGCATTCTTAGCAAACTCCCAAGGGGATGCTCATGCTGTTGGTGCAAGGGCCATATGGTCAGTGGCAAGGAGATAGTTGTCCGAATTTCTGCTTCCCCAACTCAACTGGCCCCAGACAGATGAATCCCTTACTTGGGCTTTGTTTACGAAGATGGAGCATCCTCAGTGTCTCTTGATTCCTCACTGGCCCTCAACAATGTTATGGCTGCACCAAATCCTAAATGAAAATATTTGATTTTTCTCCATCCTTTTCTTGGTTCATCAAAATCAGCAGTTCCCCCAAATTAAGTGTGTATCAGGCTTGGCCAAGAAGCAGTGTACTATTCAGATTCCCTGCCCCACCCTTGAAATTCTGAATCTGTAGGTTATGGCTAGGAAATCTGTCTTATAAACAAGCACTCCAAGTAGTTCTCATACAGGTGGTTTGTAAAATGCTAGTCTAAACCAGCCCATTTCCATACAAGTATAAACAAGCTCATGTGTAATTTTTACTTCTCTAGTAGCCACATTTTAAGAAATAAAAAGAAATAGGTGAAATTAACTTTAATAATTATTTTATTTAACCCATTAGATATGATATTCTCATTTTAATATGTTATTAATAGTTTACATTTTTTTGTACTAAGTCTTTGAAATCTGCTGTGTATTTATAACTTACCATACATCTCAATTTGGACTAATCACATTTCAAGTACTAGGTTTTGGGTGCCCGCCCCAATCCTATTGAATCATAGACTCTAGAGGTGGGGTCCAGCAATTTGTGTGCCATCGAGTCCTCCAGGATACTCACTGCTGATACTCAAGTTTGAGAAACACTGATCTGGGCCATGTTCCTTGAACTTGGCTGAACATTGAATCACTTGAGAGACTTAAAAAAAAAAATGCTTATGCATGAGATCCAGTCCCAGAAACAAGATATTTTTCAGTCTTCAAATGATTCTAATAATGTGCAACGTTTTGAGACCATTGTTTACTGTCTCTCATAGCTGCCTCCTTTATCTTTATCTTCAAAGTCTGTTACTGGCCCCTATCGTCATCTTCTTATACTAGTTCAGGCTCTTCTCACCTAACTCCCCACTTCCAGGTTTCTTATTTATTTAGACAAAAATAATCTTTTTAATCCACTTCTGCAATTCCATTCCTAAAAGGAATAACATCTCATTTAAAAATCAGCCTTTTTAGCCTCTCCCCCATGATTGCCAGTCCCCACCTGCCCACCTATCTGGTGGCACTTATCCCTTCGCCCCACCTCCCATAGTCCCCAAGGACCCCCTACTGACCTCACAGGACCATGGACCCATTCACGGCTCCCTCCCATTGCAAAGTAAACTCAAGGGCTTTGTACACTTACCTGAGACTTCTAATTGATCTCTAGCTCCCTCTTTCCCTGTATTTCAGAGGAATTCCCCAAAGCTCAAATCTTCCCCCAATATCTCTCTCAGAGAAAGAGAGCAAGGAGAGAAACTCAACTCATGAGCTCCTTTTTCCTGTCATTGCTAACAGTTTGAATTGGGGTAAATCCGTATATCCCACACCCTTGGGTTCATTGGGAAGAGAGTGAATCTTTGGGAAGGCCATGCGATCATGGGTGGAAGGAATGGGAGAGAACGAAAAATCCGGTCGTACTCCCATGTCATAAATTAACGACAAAGCAGCTGCATGGCATGTATGTGTGCGGCCCACACTAACGACAGGTTGCATGTTGCGGCACATGTAAATCAGCATAGTTGAAGCGCCCTCTAGTGGAACACCTAGGGAAGAGTGCATTTTCTGGAGAAACCCTGAAGAACAAAGGTATTTTGAAATCTGACCAGAGAGCATCATGAGAGTGAGAGCAGGAGTGTGCAGCATCTTCATAGTTACGGCTGGATACCAAGGGTGCCAGACAACTGAAGTGTCTCTGCCAGGTCCAGCGGCGTGAGGAGGAGGTTTGGGCTGAACTGGCCTTTCTTGAAGGCCTCACCTGGAGGCCTTCTTTCTCCTGCTCCCGAAGGTGTACAAAAGCAGCGGTTGCTCGTTACAGCTGCTGCAAAGGAAGAGTTTGCAGATTACCATGGAGCTGCCCATCCCCATTTCAAATCAGTGGGACGGATGGAGTATATTCACCACTGGGATAACTGGACTGCCGTCAGGAAAAAGATAAACGTGGAGCCCTACCCTAATTTTTTACATGAAATAAATTCTAAACTAAAACAAAAGAAATAGAAGAATGCAGTGATATTTTTAGAGTGGTGAATACCTTGCCAAATGGAACATCAAATTCATAAAACCATAAGAGAAACTACTGTATTGATACATTTTATGACATAAAAATTTTCTGCATGGCAAATAAAGTGCCATGAACATATTCAGAAGATAAATAGCATACAAGAGAAAAATAGCAACAGGTAGCACAAAGGGACAATTCCCTTAATATACAAAATGTTTCTACAACCCATGAGCGAAAGACCAACAATCCAATAAACAAAGTGGACATGGGAGCTGAACAGATAGGTCACAGTAAGGAAAAAAAATTAAGCACTTAAACATACAAGATGATGCTCAATCTCATGCATAACAGTTGTTTTTTAAGATCGGAGAGAAGGATCACGGGTTGAATAAGCAGGCATGGGGAAGCAGGCACCGTCAGATGTGGGAGTGGAGAGTATAAATCAGTACACTGTCCAAGAAAAGCAATTTCACAATAGCTGTCAAAATAAACAGTAGCCATACGCATCGACCTAGCAAATCCACTCATAAGAATTTTCCTTACAGATATGCTTGCAGACGTGTGAAATGATGCATGCATGAGGAAATTCATAGCTGCAAGGTTTGAAAGAGCAAAATCCTAGGAAAACTAACTGCCCATGAATCAGAGACCGAAGAAATAAATCATGGTACATCCATACGACAGAAGACTCTGTAGCCATGGGCTCCACACGGCTTCCCAAGAGTGAGTCAGCTCCATGTAGAGGTCAGACTGGTCTTCTGTAAGGCAGAGTAAGGATTTTGAGGATTTTCCATTACACTCCATTACTTTTTTTAAAAAGTGGATTCATGGGAGGAATGTTACTCGGTTCTTAAAACCAACTAGTGATTTTAAAAAATGTTTTTGGTGTTGATTTTGTTTTATTTTTGATTCCATAGTTTAAAATAATCATAGGGGGAATACATGGACATGATAGAAGAGCACACTGCTGGTTTTTATGTTAAGGACTCTCTGGCCATGTAACCGCTTGTGTTTTCCTTTCTATAAGCTTCTAGAAAGCTCAACGTAACATTAGTAGCCTATCTCTTTGAATGTACAGCATCTTCAGGGATGAATATTTTGTATTAAAAAAACCTCTGGCTCAGTTCTGTTTTTTTCTTAGTCTTACTTTCCTCAACCATGATTTTATATGTATTGTGATAAAGTGTTTCAAATCAAAAGAAAGCAAAGTGAATGAAGGAGTATATAATATGCTCCCATTTGCATTAAAAGGAATACGTAAATATGCTCAGACATGCATGGAATATCTCTGAAAGGGTAGTAGTAACTCCAGTTACCTGCGGGGGTTAGCAGACAGAGACTAATGGAATGCTGTTAATAACTCGAGGTTATTTCGTATTTTGATTTTATGCTATAAACATATTTTTTAAAATCTTTTTCCAAGTCCTCCTTCCCATTGCTGCGAGCACCACTCCTGTGGCTGCAGCTGTTTTACCAACGGGGAGGTTGATGCCGAGGAGGAATTGACCTACCCTCCCCACGAAGTTTCTGTTGCAACGTGGACTTGCTGGTTCTGTTTGCTGTGCCCGAGCTGCTGAGATGTCTATAAATATTCCCGCTGTATTACAGAGAATGAAAAATTTGGCCCATCTCCCATCATTTGCACTTAAAAAAAAAAAAAAGCAATTTGAAGTAAATATGATTTCCCCCTTGCCTTGAAAGTGAGATAGAGGAAGGACAAGGACATGGTGACTTTACTACAGAGCGAAGCTCTCACTTTCATTCTCTGCTAAGCCCCAAATCCATATAAGTTCTCAACAGTGATGTACTATATTTATATTTTAAGTCAGGTTTATTGAGGCATAATTTAAATGCAGTAAAATTCACCTTTCTTAGGATATAGTTCGTAAGTTTTGACAAACACCTATGCAACATTTCCATCATGTCAGAAATTTCCCTCCTTCCCCACTATAGTCAGAACTTCCCCAACTCCTTTTTTCGGGAACAATTTTACATTATATAGAAAATTTGCCAAGATAATACAGAAAGTTCTCATATGTCTTTCCCCAGCTTCCTGTACTGTCAACATCTTTCATAACCATGGTATTATTTATCAAAACTAAACTGCCAATAACTAACCTATAGCCTTTATTTTATTTCACTGGTTTTTCCATTAATATCATTTTCCTGTTCCAGATCCCCTCTCGGATCCCACCTTGCGTTTTGTTATTGCATCTCCTTAGTCTCATCTGATGTGTGACAATTTCTCCATCTTTCCTTGTTTTTCATGACCCGACACTTTTTGAGAATATTGACCAGTATTTTGTAGTACATCCCTTCATATTAGTTTGTTTTCTGTTTTCTCATGATTCCATTGGGGTTATGTATTTGGGAGATAAATACCACAGAGGTGAAGCGCTATTATCATAGCATCCTATCAGAGGCTCATGATGGCCTCATGACTGATTGGTGATGGTGACCTTGATCATGAAGTTTTATCCACTATACAGTTGCTTTTCCACTTTCCATACTCTGTTCATCGGATCTGAGTCACTAAGCCAGCTCATACTCAAGGGGATAGGTGTCTCCACGTCCTAGAGAGGGGCTGAGGAATATGTACACACAGTATGTGGCCAGCCTCCTGCTCCAGGCCACTCTCCTCTTGGGCTCCGGTCTTTCTTGGTGAGTAACGGGTAAGGTCGGCAGAGGTGGGTCTGTGGGTATCTGTGGACTCGCATTGTGACGGTGGCTGTCCAGGAAGCTATACTCTCACTTGGATCCACACCTGGACTTTGCAACTGTTTCAAGTTTCAGCTGAATGATTCTTATTTGCCTGTGTGGTCCTGGCATCTCTCACCCATGATGGGCACAGCTGAGCCAGGGATGCCCTGTCTTTTTCTGTCTTTCAGCCTATCTGGTTGCCCACAGCCTCAGCTGTCTATTGCTTTCAAATGAATTATGATTTTGTCATTTATCAAGCTTTTGTTCATTAAAAGGAGTGGCATTCTCTTCCGCTTTACTATGTCCAAGGTGGAAGCAGAACCTGATGTATTGAATATGAAAAGAAATCCTCTGTCCTCTGAGTAAAAAGTGAGATTTAAAGGCTTCACATCTCTGGGCATATCAGAGACCATCCCTCATTATGTGCTTCCCACTGACATATATTCCTGGCACAGCGAGGCCCCTGGCGACCCTAGGAATAACTGGAGCCATTCCAAGAAGGAAGGATCAGGGCCAACTCCAAGCAAAAGCTGTCAGAGTGTCTCCCACTCACAGCATCCCCTGCTCCTCACTTGCCCAAGGCATCCCTCCAACTAGCCTCATGTCTCAGGACGGTCGTGGCACTCACCAGCTGGGATCATCTACGCCCTTCACAGCACCTAGGGACACCCTGACATGATGAGAGATGTGAGCACGTATTTGTATTTGTTGACTTCCAGCCATCCCACCTGTAGGACACAGAAAGTCTAACTCCCCCACAGTTATGTCTCTGAAAATATTATTCCTGTGTTCTGTTATCCAACAAGTGATAAATATGGTAGGAACTGTGTGGCAGAAATGATGCATGGCCCTGGATGTGCATCTAGCCAACCCCTAAGAACAGCTTGACATGTATTTGTCCACAAGGAGAGGCTGAACAACGGGATCTTTTTGCGTGTTTCAAGTATACACAATTACCGTCATAATACATGCACCGTGCATCTGAATAAGCCGTTATGAAGTTTCACTTGTTGTGATGTTCACAACAGCTCTCTGAGGCAGACGAAAGGTGGAGACTCAGAGGAGCTAAGATATTCATCCTACAACTGCACCGTGGGTATCAGAGCCAGGTCTTGAGGTTTTCTGACTCCAAAACGTGCTCTGCTTTAATGCGTTGCCTGCCATGCTTGACCCTGTCAGTTATGTGGTAAAAAGGAGTAAATGTTCAAAACCAAATGTATTCCGCTTAAACCAGCGACCGCCCCCACCCAAGTCTAAGAGCATAGGCTAAGATGATGGGGCTTCGGTGACTTGGACTCGGGTCTAAACTTAGGCTGCTCCATCCTCAGTCCCTCTGCCAGCTCTTTTCTCATCATGAGACTCCAACTGAGGGTCAGAGAGTGACCATGGGACCCAGTGACCCAATGATATGCTGCAGTGATGGCAGCTGGCACCAAAGCCTCATTATTACCAGCTTAGAGGAATGGCCGCTGGCCGGCTTCTTAGCAATGGAGAAAAACCCAACATTTACAAAAGAATGTCCTGAGCCTTCTCAGGGAGTGGCAATTAGGGAACAACAGTGCACATCAAGTCCAAACTTCCACATGGACACAGATAAATTGTCCGGGGGCCTCCACTGGTGCCATCCAGCCCTGGGGTGCGCAAATCTAATCTGCAAGAAAATCCTGAATTAAGTGCTGCTTGAGGCATGTTTGAACTCAGAGGAAAACTGGGTGAGCCAAATGCAAGATTTTCAAGCGAATTTACCCAAAGGCCGGATGAGCGGGTCTTTTTTGCTTCAGTATATTGCGCACCGGAGCAAGAAAGTTCATCTCATCTGCTCATTCGTCTCATCTAGTGGGACACTTTGGAAATTTTGCTTAAAAAAAAAAAAAAGAGGTAAAATCACCTTCTTGAAGGAATATAAATGGAGACAAGATCATTTTGTTGACTTTCACAAAAAGGAATCACCATATGAAGCTCTTCTCTGTAATTTAAAACAAACAAAACAAGTTCTCAGTGGTCAGGCTTCGTCTTTGGGGATGAATAGTATATAATCCAGGAGGCTTTTTAGCAAAATGGATTTGCCTCCTTTCAGTGTTTGTCCTGAAGGAAACATTCGTTGAGTCAAAACATTTACATTGTAGAGGCTACCCTGAGGTAACGTCACAGCATCCTGGCAAAACATATGCCACAATGAAATTATATCAGCACAAAACAAAACCAATGGTTATATTTGTATGTGTTATACACCTCCGCCAAAACTTCAGTTTCACTTCCTGCAATGAGAACTTTGTAAATAAAATGGGAGAAATACATTACTCTCAAGAAACGAGGAATTCCTGAAAAGTTGATTCCAAACAAACCAGAATATTTTTATAATCCAATCCATGTCCTGTATACATCTCACACCACATATGAAAAACCCAAATATAAACAGTGGAAACCAGAGCTTCTTAGGTTGGGTGGATGGAGCAGAAAACCAGAGGCCCTTCGCTTGGTTCTCCTTTGCACTAGACAATCCTTTTCCACGCCCTCTTCTGCTCCCACCCCTGCAACAGACACACACACACACACACACACACACACACACACACACACACACGTGCTCACACAATCGGCAGTCCCTCGGGCACCTCAGGAAATTCTGGGGCAATATGAAGCAGCTGCTCGAATGCAGTTGCACTGGCTGGTATCTGTAAAAGCGGTGTCATACTTACCTGCCAGCAAAGATAAATGGCCTCCCTCTGTTTGATTTCTAGGAAGAAGTTAAGTGGGCTGCGGTTCCGCGCCTGGATTCACGTTTGATGTGCTATCACATTTAAAGACTGTCATCAAGTTGTCACAGTCATGTACTCACCTCCGGGT
Organism: Macroglossus sobrinus; assembly: GCA_004027375.1. Taxonomy (NCBI): domain Eukaryota; kingdom Metazoa; phylum Chordata; class Mammalia; order Chiroptera; family Pteropodidae; genus Macroglossus; species Macroglossus sobrinus. The sequence continues at coordinate 329,149 of PVKZ01000955.1, forward strand.
CACTCTCCATCCCTTGAGGATTTCTAGTACCTGATTCACACGCTCGCCCTCAGCACCATCCCTGACACCATTCTCGGTAATTTCAGTATTTGCACAGAGGATTCTTTCAAAACCCTGACTTCTCATCCGGGACCTCTTCTCTGCTGATGATCTCCCACCCCCATGCTTCACTGTCAATCATCCGCTCTCATGGCCACACCCTAGACTGAGCCATTGTCAATACTAGTGCTCCTTCCATATTCTCAGTCTCATTCACCCCACCGTCTGCCCACCAGCTTCTGTTGTTCTCTCCTTCCCAGTACACAGATTCCAAATGTTCTCCAACCCATTGGATGCCCAGTCTACCGACTCTGCTCCTTTTTACTGTCCCTCTACCCTCTTATGTCCTGAATTTCTTCCCTCCACAGCTGAGATTCCTCGGTCCATCTTTATACTCACTCCTTCACTAAAAAACACAATCCTGGCGTTTTAGAATGTAGAGATTAGTATTCTCCTTGGTATGGTGAGGCTCACAGATCAGGAGATGGCTGCCATTGAAAAGATAATTTGTTGCAGTCACAGATCCCAAGGGAAGGGGCCACACTGTGGGGAGTGGTGGTGTTCAGGGGCCTTGGCTGTGGTTCCCACAGGAAGTGACAAGTGAAGAATGAGGAGGAGGAGGAGGAGGAAGAAAAAGAAGAAGAAGAAGGAGGAGGAGGAGGAGGAATAAGAAGAACAAGAACAAGAAGAACAAGAACAAGAACAGACCCCAAGAGGATGGAGGCAAGACGAGGATGTCGGGGCAAAAAGGCCAAATCTAGACTGATGGGGCCAAGAAGAAAAGGAATAGGAACGCCCTAGGGAAGCCTGAGACACAGTGCGGCCTGCTGGCGTGTCAGCTTACAGCTGCATTCACTACGGATGCATGCCTTGGGTCAGCCTGAGGTCAGCCCCGAGGAGAAAGGTGATCTCTGCCTTCGAGGAGCTAAACCGTTTGTCAGCCAGCCCAAGCATGGATGAACTTGAAGCCATTTAAAATCGTACCTGACAGTGATGAGCAGTAGCCAGGGGCTACATAGTGTGGTGTAGTGATTAACCCTAAAATCTCGTCGGGGAGAAAGGCATGTGGGCTGGAGCCTGTTTACCTCCTCAGCTGAAGACAAATCTCTGCCTCCTTCCCCGTTATTATTTTTTCTTTTACAAAAGCCTGCCTATAATTTCTGCGTTGATGGCCTTGTGCGGCATACAGAGCTGCGATGACAGGACCTCAGTGGGCCTCGTTCCCGAGCTTCCTGGTTTCCCTTCAATGGCAGGTGTCAGATCTAGACGTTAAAAGTTTTCGGCCACGTGTTCGAAGTCTCAAGTCCCCACCTTAGCAGTAAGGGCTGTCCACGGTGGTCCCCATTCCATGACACCCCAGTCTGCTGACCCTCTGTCAAGGCCACGTGTGTCTGCTTGGAGCTGGCTTCCCTTGTGCACGGGATCTGCCTGGGAGACAGAAGCTGCTCCGTGAATACTTCTGCCTGAGGAAGCCTCAGGAGCATGTGTTAGACATGGGAAGGTTTGTAACAACTGACATGTCTAAAATGTCTAATGTATCCAATGAGAAATCTTATTTAAATGTAAGGAAATGAGCTACTTATAGTTGAGAATTGTTTAGCTATAAGTTTGGTTTTTATCTTGTGGCATTTTCTTTTCTTTTTTTTAATGTAGTGGGAACTCCAGGTTGTGTCTGGGGTTCAGGCAGTTGGACAGGTCTGGCGAACCAGAGAGGAAACCTGGTGTGTCCGCCAGGTTGGCGTGGGTGAGGACTGCAGAGCCTCCAAGGAGAGAACTTTTCCCGAGAACAGGAAGAGGCAGGGTGAGGGAGAGAGAGGCCCTGGGAAAATGGGCTTTGAGCACAGGGAAAGGACGTGTGTACGTGTGGGGTGGAGGGAGCACAGGGGACCACCGAAGTGAGAATGGAAAGGATCATTTCATTAAAAGCTCTCTGAGGCTCTGGCGGTGAGCAGCTCAGTTTGAGGCTCCTTCACACAGTGACCCTGGAGACAGAGATGCTGATACCTCCTGATAACCTGAGGAAGGATGCCAGGGAGGAGAGTGGGCAGGCGTGGTGGATTCCACATAGTGGTCTCTCATAAGCATGTTAAAATATAGCCCTTGACAACTACCAAGAATGTCTGGAAGACTATGCAGGAGCCTAGCGTCTGCAGGAGAAGGCAGAGAGCCAGGGAAATATAGGTAACGACCAGTAATGTGCCTACACTGTACCTAGAGGTATGGGCTAGCATGCAGAGATCGTGAAGTGGTTAAGAACACAGACTATAGGGCCAGATCGTCTGGGTTCAATTCTGTATCTGGAATTTACAAGCTATATGACCTTGGACAAGTTACGTAATACTCCGTGACTCAGTTTCCACAACTGTAAAATGGAACAATAACAGCATGTAACATGTAAGGTTGATATGGAAATTAAATGGCTTAATATAGGTAAAGCTCTTTGAAGAGTACCTGGCAGATAGTAAAATGTGGTGGCTGTTTGTACTATTCCTGTTGTATTTCCGGAGACCCAAGGAAGACACAGCTCAATGACGATTCCCCATCTATTCTCTATAGATGAGGATACTCATGGTGGTTTTAACATTTTTTTTTTGACATTCTTCTCCTCAAAAGGTGGAACCCATTTGCCTCCTCCTGAATGCGGGATGCACTCAGAGATTTGCTTCCAGCGGTTAGAATGTGATAGAAATAATGCTACATGACTTACGAGAAAAGAATGGCGTCCACCTGGCTCTCACTTTCTTGGCTGAATCACTCACTCTTGGGAAAACTAGAGGTCATGTCCTAAGGGTACTAAGACTGCCAGTGGAGCTGCTCATGTGGGTGGGAACTGAGGCCTTCCACTGACACCCAGCACCAACTTGCTGGCTGTGTCAGTGAACTGTCTTAGAAGCAGATCATCCAGCCCCAGTCAAGCCTTCAGCTGAGTGCAGCCCTAGCTGAGATCTCGATTGCAACCTCCTAGCTAGGCTGCTCTCAAATTCCTGTCCCATGGAAAGTCTGACAGATAATTAATGTGTATTATTATTTTGTCACCAGGTTTTAGAGTGGTTTGTTATGCAACTCTAGATAATAAATATATTCCTCATTAAGTGGCCATTATATTGTATTTTTCTGCATGAATTGGCATGAAAGTGGATTTAAAATTGGATTTATATGTAATTGGGTTCTCAAGAGAGGAAGATTGTTTAATTAAATGGGACAATAGTTGTAAGTTTGGAGACCATTTTGGTTGCAAGTAATAAAAAACCCCACATAAACCGGCTTAAATAAGTATGCACATATTAGCTCCCATTCTTAGAAACCCATTAGTAGGGTAGCTCAGAGCTGATTCGTCCAGGGACACCTGCTGCATCGCCCTGTGGTTCTCCTTCCTCTAACCCTCCCCACAGTGTCAGTCTCATTCTCGTGCTGAGAACAGGATGGCAGTAGCAGTTTCAGGCTTCCTATCAGCCCATGCCAGCATCCAAAAGAAAAGTGTCACTTCCAGAAGCTGGCACAGAAGACTGAAGAAGAACATTCTTTGGTACAGCTCACTGGCCAGAATTAGGTCACATACCTGTTACTGAGCCATCACTGGGAAGGAAGTTGGGATTACCTGTAAGTCACTCAGGGCCACCACTGCAGAGGCCGCTGAGCTGGGTGGGAAAGAAATGGGCATAGAGATATGTTAGAAGAAAAGGGTGATCTATGCTGGATAGGCCACCAGCAGCAGAATTTATGGGGTATGATTGAAACAAACAGCCATTATAGCTTCCTGTTCCTAAAAGAGATATGGAAAGAAAATAGCTAGTAAACTTCTGAAAATCTTGATGACAACACATTGCATGATGTGTTCCCACAGGTTTTACTTACTCGCTGTGGTTTTCTTTCATCTCTGATCAGTTTTTTTTTATGTGGGTCCTTTTTTTTTTTTTAGTTACAGAATTTAGAATTTAATAAGGACTTTATATTATAAAAGGAATTTAAAGCTTTAATAAAGCTCTCAGCTTATTTATAGGTCACTTTGGGGAGGAAAGGAAGGCTTAGAAGAGGCCTTTTCATAGTACAGGTTAAAATATGCGTTCTTTTCTGAGCCAGAGCGACTACACGCAGGGCTGTTCTTCATGTTAGTAGGTAGCCTTTAATATCTTTGAAATATGGCATAATTAGGAGCCTGAACCTTACTCTAATGTTTATAGCAGCACTTTGTCAAACTGGGTTTCGGATCATATACAAATTCTGACACTAGAGGGAGTGCATAATGTATTACAGAAAGGAAAAGCATACAGCCAATAAATTCAACGTAAAGAAGCAGAGAGTAGCAAGACAAGACTTACATTATACTCTGCCTTAGAAGCCCCATCCCCCTTTTCTCCTCCCCTCCCCCCCAAAAAAAAATCAATGGAGGTCTCTTTCCCTCTTGTAGTTATAGTTTGAATTTTATGGGAGGTGTGATAGGTTGCTTATAGAACTGTGAAAAAAATGCTTTATTTTAGAGTCTTATTAATGTTTTTCTCATAAAAAAATAGATATATTATTTCCTACCTCCCACATATTGAATGGAAAATTAAAATACTTCTTGCTGCTTCCTTCTGTTTCTAACTTGGTTAATATGTAGTAATCACACTTTTTAAATGAAAAGACCAAAGGTTTATTCTTTGCTTTAAAAATATAGCTTAGTCTTCTGAAAGTCAGCCTTATCCTTGATTCTCACTAGAGGTGCCACTTTGATTATTTAGTAGCTAATGTCAAACAACTATCGAATCATATTTAATGAATTTTTACTTCTTAATGTCAAAAGATTCCTGTGTTCTAACAAAGTGAAATGCCTGATGACTGAAAACGTGGAAATGACCACAAATATAATCAAGCTATTCATAGCAACGGGCTGGCTGAGAAAGAGGGTGATTGCTACTGTTTGGTAAGACTCAACTATTCTTGAAAGATGTGATAACTGTCATGTGCCTTTTTATAACCTTTCTTTTGTGTATTCATTACACATTCCACGATTATCTTAAATCCGTCATGTACTCATATAAATCTTTGAGCTACTGTCTCTTTAATGGAAATTAAAATTAGAAAAATTAAAAAGCAGGCTCGTTATGAGAAATCTTGGACTTTATCCAGATGAGTGAAATGACCCATGCAAAAGAAAGATCCAGAACTGCTTCTAAAGGGACAAAACACTTCTCTGACTAGAGCATCATTTACCAGACCTACCTGACAGGCTTTCCGTTAATTACAGCTCACCGTAATGGCTTTTGAAAAGCTAACCCGGTTTTCAGGCAATGATGCCTGCTAAATGTTCTTTCTTTGGTATCATAATTTTTCTTTCAAAACCACACTAAATAAACATCTTGAAAAGTGCATTCTTGACATTACAGTTTTAGTCAAAAACACACTCATCCATGTACTCTGTACAACGGTTTTGAGTTAGCAAACATGTGGAACAAATTTAAATTGTGTGCTGTGTTTAGAAGAACCTGAAATATTTTGCTTTGGTTCGTACACCAAGTGACAGGTATAAGACTGTAGCAGCTTCTATGGCGCCTCAGCCTGTGGTGCGCATGTGCCATTTCCACGTTTCCGAAGTCTCTCGCCTTTATATTGCCATAAAGGTATTTTTCTGTGCTATAATTTTATTGTTAAATGCAGTTTGAATGCACTCCTGAGCCTCAGAAACGTTGCGTGGGTCACTTACCTGCCACCCAACCTTCCATGCCTTGCACCCCTCCTCTACTCTCCTATTATCAGGCTTCTCTCCCTCCTTTGATAAACATTTATTGCTTTTTATCTACAAAAACTGCCTTTATTTATTTTTTTGCATTGTTGTATATTACTTAGATAAATTTGTCTTGATCATTCAACTGAAATATTTTCTTGTCAATTAATGAGATGTAATTAGGTATCTTGGGTTGGGGTGAAATCGATCATATTTTTTTTCTCACTGAAATGAAAGTGCTTTTTCATTAACAGCTTTTCACTCAGTGGCAGAGCTTTCGGGAATGCCTTAAAGACGGTAAGCAAAGATCGATATATATTGCAGCACAGGACCAGCGTTGGGTAAATCCTTCGTTCCCCAGGAGAGCAGGTGATGACCTTGGGAGAGACTGGGTGAAATCCGCTGTGCGTTAGTGTTGTGTGAATACGAGTATGAGTGTGAGTATGAGTAACAGTGGCACAGGCCCCGTATAGCATGTGGTTTCCGGATTTCCGAGAACTTTTGATTTGAGGCTGAGAGTTCCATGGGGGAGGAAAAAGGGCTTCATTTAGGAGGTTGTTGGATAATCTGACAATCCCCATAGATAACTCTGATGATTTTTAAAAAAATTGTTTCATTTTTCTCTTTACCAAGATTAAGTTTCAACCTTGTTTCTACATTCTGTTTCTAGATTACAATTTAGGTTAAACTCTGAGTTTATTTGTGTAAATTTTACATATAAAATTTTCTACCATTTGATACCTGAGTACCGTTGTTTTGTATATCCAAGGTACAGGATTCATACCATTTTTGAAAAAATCTCCTAAGGAAATTTTGCATCTAAGTGCAGACTGGTTAGTGTTAACACACTGCAGAAATCCAATCTGGTATGATCATTTATCCTTAGATGTCCTGTAGTATCCAAAGAGCTGTACATACAATCAAATAGATACTCCAAAGTAGAAAATATTTCTTACTAGGTGCATTCTGTGGGAAATGGTTGTTTGAGATGTTGAAGAAATCAATGGTATTTTCAAAACAAATCTAAATTCTAAATGTCTGCAAAATCATGCCTTACCAAAGTCTGCAAAGAAAGAAGTTGAAATAGGCACAATTCAATTGTTCTGCCCATGAAAAATTAATCAGTAGTAGTGAAGAAATATTTCTATTGACATAGAAATATGTTTACAATACACTCCTAAGTAAAAAAAGCAGGTTACCAAATAGAATCTGCATTTTTCTCAGAAAAATGTTGGGAAGGAGATACATAGCAAAATGTAAAAAAGCAATTACCTCCAATAATAATAAAATTACAAGTATTTTTATCTTTCTACTCATATGCATTTTTTCTTTTTTATACAATGAGCATGTGTTACTTTCTTGATGATTTACATATGAAGTTTAAAAACTCTAATAGATAGTAATAGCTTGGTACCCACTTTGAGTAAGGTTTACCTTACCAGTGAGTAAGATTTACTCAACCCTGGGTGCACACAGAAATGCCTGGGAAGAAGGTGATGACTGCTTCTATCTTGCAGGATAAGGTGGAAACGATAACCTATTAAATCAGAACGTTGTTTTCTGGGGGAGGAGGGATGTTATTAATTTGTTAAGTTCCTAGGATGACTCCAATGTGTAGTCACTGGTCACCATTGATGATCAGATGCACTAGCACATGTGGCCAGAATGTAGTCCCATTTTGACTTCTCCCTGAAATTCTTGAATAGTGACCAATTTAGAATCATGGGCTTTTATAGCTTGCAGAGACCTCACCATGTGCCAGTCACTTGCTAGGTGCTAGGGGGCTGCAGACGAATAGGACCTCGTCCCTGCCCTTATAGAGCTTGTACCCTAGCAATGGACACAGACTGTAATTAACTTCAGTATTCTGCTATTGGTTATATGATAGATGTGCACACACGAAAAACTGTGAGGATACAGCAAGAGACACTCACTCGGAGTCTGGGAAGGTCTCCCTGGAGAAGAGGATCATGTGGTGTTCCATTAGCCCAATCCCCTCAGAACCGACTGGCCTAAAATCACACAGACATGTAGGAGCCAAATCAGAAATGGCACCTTGTCATCCAACACCTAATCCTCTGACATTCAATGACTCTGACAAGCTGGGACAAAAGGCCTGACACAAGTGTCCAGAAAAGAACCTCCCTTCTTCTAGAACATTTTCTTCCTATAATCCACATCAATACACTTGAAATAAATCACCAAGGCATCAGCCTTAAGATTTTATTAATGAAGGCAGCCAGCTCAGGCTGTCTGACCTGGCACAAAAATTGTCAGATTAACAGCATTAGTAAATTTGCAAATCAAAAGGTTCATTACGTATGATACTATACTTGCAAATAGGCTTATGTTGATTATGTACTATAAATAGCATTTTAAAGAGAATCCCTCAAGGCAGACTGGGATGAAATCTTGCTAGTTGGGCTTTTAAAGTAAGTAGTACTGAACAGCTCAACAGATGAAGCCCTGGGATCAGGGATGAGACCCCCTAGAGAGCCAGGATTCTGCTCCCCACTTCGAGCTGTGACATCATTTCACTAAGGCTCTTCCACGTTGAGCAGAACAATTACAAGAGCCTTCTCTCATGCCAGAATAGAGCCAGGGCTGCAGCCTGAGCCAGTCTGGACCACACAGGGCCACTGCTCAGGCCAGGCCACCGGCGTTCCCAGGGGAGTGAGGGCAGGGTGAGAGTGAGTTCAGAGTTGCGTCTGAAGGCCTTGACAGCAAATGCCACTTCTGTCAGCTTCACAATGCATCCCTCTGAAGCAAGCTGTCTCAGTGTATCATCTTTTGCTCTCTTCCCTCAAGAAATCCAGCTAGTCTTTAAGAGATTAGACACTGCCCTTTTTCCAAAATGTGGGGACCATATGGTAAATAACTGAGAAAGGTGGCATTAATTTGCCTAAGTCCAAACTGGCTCAATGTAAAGTATTCCCAGCTTGCTGCAAATGTTCCCTTATTCCATTTTTCTTGAAGATCAGGCTATGAGGGCACTCCCTATTATTGGGGTTATGTTTTCTAAAAAAAAATTTTTTTACCCTTCTGTCTCTAAGTGTTTATTTTAGGAACATCAATACAGTAAAGTCTAAGTAATGAAGCAATTAGAAAGACTAGATTAAATTAGAATCTGAATTAGAATATCCAATTCCTTTTAAGCACAGAATTATTATTAGTTCATCGTTAACAAATGTTTTCCAATATAAAATTCCTGGCAAAGTTACTTTAAGAAATAAAGAAGGATCATTTAAGATTTGCATATCAGACGTGAAGAACCAGGCTGCTTATTTTCTTAAGTGAGCTAAACATGTCCCCTAAAATACTCTAGATCCTATCAATGTGCTTTGAAATGTCTCTCCTTTCTTCATAGGTAATTGAAGGTAAATGTCAACTTCTCTGTCCAAATCCTCATGAATTCTAAGTCAATATAGTCCTATGTTCCAGTCCTTTCTTCTCCATTTTTATAAATGTACTTACCCCCACATCCCCCTAATGGATATGGATAATGTACTCTATTGCCAATGAAGATTTAGGTCATCTTAGATTTGTCATGCTCAATTATCTCCATTTTCTCAGAAACTCATTCAGGTAGAGCAATATCTTTTCAACGCAGACAAAAGCTTTGTGTGTCTTCAGTTTGCTAAGTGTGTGCTGGGCAACATCCTTGAGAATGCCCAACGTTATATTAAGGCGTGGCTATCAGATTTACTTAAACCTTGTACCTGCCCTTACTAAGGCCACCTATGTGTCAAACTGAGCTTCTATTGTCTTGTAGGCATCGGTATTCAATTAAAAGTGTAGTTATTTATCTTCGACTTGAGAAAGCTGACTTCTTCATTTACTCAACGGACAGAAGACAGTAGCCAGCTATTCTTCTAAGCTGTTGAAAACAAGGCTAAGAACGTAAATTACCATGTGAGGAATTGCAGGTAATTATATGGAAGAACATCCCGTGGGAAAAACATACTGGAATGGTCTAACCAAGGGCAGTTTGCCATCTCTATTACTAGAAAGAGTTTTAAAATATCACAAAAACCCATTAATCAAGAAGATTTAGTTAGAAGCCAATCTGGCAAGAGGGAGAACAAGCAAGTCTTTAAGGTTTCTCCCCTTCCATTTAGAGAATTATAATTAAGGCCTGTTGTGTTACCGTAAACACGTCTAGAACTTGCAGGGAATATCCTGTTTATAAAAACAGGAATGAACCATCCATCCCTATTTGCGGAACACTGAACCAAACCCATATATAATTTTCTCTTCACTAAACCAGAAGTTTTAAATAAAACAGCTACTGAAACAGACTGACCCAGAATTGTGCTCATTTAAAACCTTTGAACTGGAAGATCAACAGCTTATGAGTTAAAGCTAAACTGAACTAAAACTTAAATGTATGTGAAACTCTCCCATGGGTCACTTATAGATTATTTACATTACGGGTGATGTTTTTAGCTGTCTTAAGAAATGATATACTTAGCACGACTAAGGTAAAAATGTTTTATAAGACGATTATAAATACATCTGAATCTACGTTAAAGTAGCCATCATGTTCCAGTGAGCCTGGAAGTCTAAGGACATACTGTAGCACAGCTGACCTATAGAAGCCAGGGTTACCCCAAGGCTCAGCATAAATTATCCTCCTTACTCTGGTTTAAGGCACTGTGTTAGAGATGCTAATTCCCCCAACCACTTGCCTGTTTAGGAGAACCTGTCTCACTCCCAACACCAGCTGCCATATTTGTGCATGGCACACGCACCCTGAACCGCAGCTGATTGGATCGGTCCAGACAATACCCCTGATGCACAGAGAAACACTCCACGAGCCATAAAACAGACACACTTTCTCTTCCTCTTCCCTCCCTCCTTCTCCCCCTCTCTCTCCCTCTCTCCTCTTCCCTCTCTTTCTCTCTCACCCACTCTCCATTTAATCTAAGAAATACAGCAGCTGAGTTAGATGGTAGCTGAAGCCCATTGGCAATGGGACACCGGTGTAAATGTCCATAAATCACTGCTTCTGAGGGCTCTGGAACAGCCCCAGTTTCTGAGTCCTGCGGACACAACCTTCTTTTGATTTCCAGGAAAGTTGTAGCTCTCTGATAAGATATATGTACCTGAAGTACCTTAAAATAGTTTCTGTTCCTCACCTATCTGGTGCTCTCTCAGCATCCTTGCTTTTTTCCATCTGCCCCTGCTCTCCTTGGTGGTAGAACGAGAGGAAGACTCCCCATCCTGTCTAAGAAGGGAAGAAAAGGCCAAATCCACAGTAGTAAGTTGTATTAGACCCCACATATAAACGCTGAGGCCATGTAAAAAAAGATAAGCCACGGGGTCAGAAGCAGAGGATGGAGGAGGCTTTAGAATCAAGTTTGTGTACAATATGGCGGCCTGCTATTCTGCAGTGTCATCTCCATGGTGTGAGGGCAGTCCTAATGGATTAAAGGTGCTTCTTCAAGTTCAATAGGCACAATAAGCACCTGGGGATTTTGGTGACGTGCAGGTTATGATTTAGTAGGTCAAGGGTAAGACCAGAGAATGCACATCCCTAACAAGCTCCCAAGTAATGCTAAAATGTGGCTACGGACCACACATAAGTAGCAAGAGTACAAAAAATCTGCAGAATTGAATTGTGCAGCAACAGTAAAAGAAACAATAGATAACAATAAGCAATAAAATAACAATGCAACATAAATAATACAACATAATACAACATAAACAATACAACAATGAACAATAAAAAGATTCTCATCATCAAATGATGATGAAAGATGACAGATTCTCAAGGTGATGGAATTTCTGGACCCAAAGGCTCCCTAAGCTCCATGCATAGCATAGTGATTTGCAATTGTTGGTCACTCCTTGGGGCTGAGGGTGGAAGACACTAGAAACTGGTCATGAAGAGGATATTGATGGGGACTGGAGTCCCTCAGTTCCATGAAATAGGCAGGCAAAGCTTGAAGTGCACCATATACAGACCACAAAGATTAGCCCTTCTGAACATATATTTGCTATGTGAAAATTAAACTTAGTCATACCAAATCTATGCTACATATTTAAGAGACAAGTTCTAAAGTGTCCTTTACTCTCCCTTTTCTGCTAACTATATTCTATCTACAGAAATCCCTCTTTCTTTGATTGCTCTATCCGGTTGCACTCTTGAAAGAAAACAGAGACCCTCCTGGTGCTGGGCAGTGGATCTCTGGGGTGGAAGGAACAGGTCACGCCTGGAAAGATTGCCGTGTGCAACTGAGGAGTGAGGGATGTGAGTCTGGCTCCTTTCCAACTCAGCTTAGTCCCTGACCACGGGATGTAGTAGTGCAGATTTTAAGTCCAGGAAGCCTGCTTTTTATTTAAAACACATCATTGGAGGTGGCAGTGCTTTTAACCATGCAAATATAATGATGTTCCCAACTTAGTTATGGTTCACTTCCCCTAAAGTAAGCTGAAAAGCCAGGCCCTGGAGAGCTCTGTGCTCTATTGGGAGGATGCCATATAATGAATTTTCTTTTAAAAAGAGCACTCCATGTTGCCTTTATTTAGTGATTTTTCAGTTAATCATCAACTTTAACCCTTTTTCAACTACTCAAACAATTATAGAGATGTATGATTCAAGAGGGTAGACTGAGTTCATATTTTTATATCCTTTCCATCTATCTCCAGAGGAAGATAAATGAATGTATCCACTGATACTTTATCATGACCAGTTCTGGGTACAGGTATTATATCAATAGACAAGAAAGAAAAAGACGATTCTCACAACACTTGGACATTCTAGATGGGCAGAGATAGACAATAAAAAAAATACGAACATGAAATCACGAAGAGTATAAGTAACATGAAAATGAAGCAGGATGATTTGATAGAGAGTAAATTGGAGGCTAGATTAAACTATATGGTCAAGGACATTTAAGTTAAGACTTCGGTGGTAAAAAAATAAAATAAAATAAAATAAAATAACCAGCCCTGCAAAGACAGGAGAAAACAGCTGAGGCAAACCCATTAAGATGAAAGTGCACTTGACATCCTTAAGGAATAGAAAATAGAACAGTGTGACTGTGAGAAGGGAAGACAAGAATGGGATGGCATGGGAGAAAAGATGGGAGCAGATCACGCCGAGCATGGTAGGCAGCCCAGAGTAAGGAGAAGGGTCAGACTGCATGGGTCAAAGGTGATCATAGGAAGTGGGAACCCGCTGGTATAGGGTCATGGTCATAGTAAAGAGTTTGGATTTTAGGCTTAGAAAGCTGGAAAGTCATTAGACTCGACATCATCTGATTTATACTTTACAAAGAACACTCTGTGCAGAAGAATCCCAAATAATTTATGTAGAGACTTCAACCTACAAGGAGATGGAGCATAACTTCCCAGTCCTTGGGTATAGACCAAGCGTAGTTACTTCCATCCAAAGAGTACAGCATGGGAGGGAGAGAAAAAGTAACCTTACAGCAGAGAAACCTGACAAACACCACCTCAGCCAGTAGATCAAAGTCAACATCAGCAGTGAGGGTCATGACGATAGTACAGTCCCTTAATCAGTGTGATGAGAATGACACTTTACCTTTGTGGTCTTCTTCCCTCAAACTTAGCACTCATTCTGATCATGAGAAAAACATCGGACAACTCCCTTGAGGGGCAGTCCACAAACATATGACTGGTACTCTTTAAAGTCAGCAAAAACGAGGAAAGTGAGAAGTAAATGCAGCAAGAGGAACCTAAGGAGACATGTTAACGAAGTGTAACGTGATCTCATGGCTGGGATCTTGGAACGGAAATGGACATTCAGTAGAAAGGAAGGCAGTCTGAGCCTTAGTTAAAATGCTACATCCATATTGGTTCATTAATTATAATGAATGTGACATACTAACCTAAGATGTAAGTAATAGGCAGAATGAAGTGTGGAATGCATAAGAATTTTCTGTACTGCCATCACAATTTTTTCTGTAAATCTCAAACTGTTTTAAAATAAAAAGCTTTTTTTTCTTTTAAAGAGCACTCTGGCTGCTGTATGCAAACTTCACTCTAGGGCACAAAAGAGGAATCAGATTCTAATATCATCTATGTCCTTGAAAACCAGGATTCTCTATATTTTAAACAGGAATTGCAGATATAAGGTAGAAGTGTTCATACTAATATTTTTCATTCAAATTCAGAATGACAGAACTTTTGCATAATCTTCTCTACCTCAAACTAATTGGAGGATTGTTCTCTATAGAAATACATAGTTACAGGGTAAAGCCTTTTGAATTTTGGCATTTACGAAGCCTCCAGGGGACGAGCCAGTCTCTGTGCCTGATCACCCTAAAATGAAGCCTGCCAATTAGTCACCTCACTCTTAGCAAATGCTTAATAAATTTCAAGTCCTCGTTCTTAAAAATGAATTTTGAGACATCTCAGGAAAGCCTTCGACATGAAAGAAAGGGACCGAGAAAAACAGAGGGGGAAAAGAAATAACCCCAGAAGGAATGTGGAATTCAAAAAACAAAAGAGAACTCAAAGGAAAAAAATGAGTTATTATCCTCAGAGATAACATCTTTGAGAAGATGTCGCATCATTAAAACCTAAAAGAGTGCTATTAAAAAGGAATGGAGAAAAATAGCTTTTAGGTAAAATCATTGGATAAAGATGTAAATAAAAGGGTTCAAAAATAAAATTAAAAAGTAGCCATCCTCACTCCCTCTACCTCCTAGCCTTCCATTTGCTCTGATCAACTCTTTTCTGTCCACACTGGGCCCCTTTTCCCCTGATTTGCTCCCATGAAAGTTGCCAGACCTAATTGGCCAGGGGACAGTTCTGAGTCCTTTTCTTTTTTGACCTCTCTGAAACATTTGGTAGCATGATTCCGTCTCTTTACTGGGACTTTCCTCTCCTGTTTACGGCAGTTTTGCAGGCATCGTGTTCTCTGTATTCTCTTACTAAGCATTGCCATCTCCTTTTATGGGTTTCATGGTGCTACCTATGTAGTGGTAGCCGATTCTATGCTTTTCTCCCTGACCTATTTCCATGAGTAGGTCAACTCACTTTCTTATTTAAGCTCCAATCTGTTTCCATTGCACATTTTAGCTCTAAAAGAGGTTTTGGAGTGGCTGTGAGCTTAAGGCTCTTTCTTCCCACTCTGGGAGGTCAAGCTGTATCAAGTGATCCAGCGCTGTGGCCATAGCTGATAGGACCAAGGGCAGATATCAGACTCAGCATGAGCTAATTGAACTTCTCTCCTGGGACTAGTGCTATAAAAGTTAAAACCTGAGGCTGGGGCAAGTTTAAATTCTAAGTAAATTGTGATGTGACATCCAGAGGTGGTTTAAGAGTTAAGAGCAGGGGTGCCAGGACCAAATTGCCAGAGTTGTTTCTTCAGCTTCACACATTAACGGTGTGACTTGGAGAAGTTACATTGACTGTCTCACTTTATTTGAGCTAGCTTCATTCTATTTCTGTTCTAGGCTCTTAACAAGCACTTATGGATAATGGAGATTATAGTTAGCCTTTTGGGGGTTACAGTAAAGTTTTCCATCTTGGTGATTCAAAGACACATTTTAAGATAAAACTTGTGGGAAAATTCAGCTTCTAGTAAATGAGATTATCCATCCACAGAAATAGCAGACCTTGAATCCTCTTCTAAGAAGCCAAGGTGGGTTTTAACAAGTCATTTCTTCATCTGTCCAGTGGAAATTTATATACCCAGGTTGCTCTATAGATTGCTATGGAGATGGCAAATTGCTAATAATAATAACAACAACAGTATTAATAACAATAAAAGCAATCATAGCAAGTACTTCTTTTATGTTCATATGTTTCAGCCACCATCCTAACTGCTTTATATATTATTTGAGGTTATTCCCACCACAGCTGTGAGGTTGGCAGTACCATTCCCTTTTACAGGCGATGAAACCGAAATCTGGAGAAGGAAGTGACTTTCTTAAGGTCACAAAGTGAGTAAGTGGAGGAACTGAGATGAGAACTCTGGCTGTTTTCTCTGGAACCTCTGCTCTCAAGTCTTCAGCATCTCTCCAACTCACAGGTCACTTACCAACATCAGGTAAATACCTTTTGAGGATTAGAGCCCATAACCAAGGTGTGCTATTTGGGAGATGTGGATTTCACTCTTAGTCTGGGGCAGTCTTCCTAAAATACAGAAAGTGAAAAAATTAGTTAAACATTTAAACGTGTGTTAAAAGCCACAAGAAAGATCCCACAAGAATGCAAGTAAGTCCATTCTTACCTACGGAATAAGTACTGCTGGGTGTGTGTGCATGCATGCATGTGTGTGTGCGTGTGTACGTGCATGCGTGTGACTAAGCAGACAGCACTAACGTTAAGTCCCAAGACCAGTTAATGCATCAGAGTACTGGTTAAGCTGACATAAGGATGAAACCTAGAGATACAGTCACTTAGCATTTTCCTCTTGCGTGAAGTTCAGATACATGTGGTGCAGGTTTGGGAGGAATGCTCTGCTTCGCTTGGCTCTGCTCCATCTGCCACTTTCAACATGTGGCTTCCATCGCTGCGTTGAAATAGCTGTCACTCCTACCTTCACAACCTCTCAGCCAGCAGGAATGAGGAGAAAAAGTGGAATTCATAGATAGTTTTGTTAAAGGCAAAACCCAATAGTGGTGTGCTTCAATTCTGCTCACAGCCTAATGGTCCAAATATTCACATGGCCACCCCTACTAGCAAAGGAGGCAGGGACATTAGTCTTTAGTTTAATGGATGGCAATGTGCCAAACTAAAGATTTGGAGAGACATTTAGGAATCTACCACAATACAATTATTACTCTACTTAATGGTCTTCTGATAATAACAGCAAGACTCATTTCTCTAATTCTTTTTATGATAACACTAGAGAAGAAAACTTTAATTTTAAAGTTGAGATAAATGAAAATAACACAGCTAAGTATAAGGTTCAGGATTTTATCTTTATTGGAGGACTTTTAAGTGAAGATTATCTTTGGCTGCATCTCTGCATGTCAGTGATTTCTGTGCTCCCCTGGCTGCTGTTCCTCATTGTCTCTGTAATCCCTGGCTGTTCTCCCCACGGGGCCATCCAGCCATCTGGGTCCAGCTGGACGGAGAAGCAGCAGGCAGGTCCAGGAGGAAACTTCAGAACTTTACAAAAGGTTTTGATTAAAGTTTGGAGAGAAGTACCCATTTCCCCTTTTCATTTCTTCCCAGCAGATATCTTCTTCCTCATTCTGCTAATTTCTCATTGGATGTCCTTTCATTCCTTAACTTTATTTCCATCGTTAGGGTTGCTTGTTCTTTCTCCATTGCCATTTTCATGGTCTCAAGCACTCAATCATCCCCACCCCCTATTTTTACATTCTTTCATCTATTCTTTCTGCCCACTTATTCATTCATTATCTATTTTTCCATGATTTTGGTTACCATGATTCATTTTATTAATATTACTTTCCATTTTCTCATTTTTTTTGCTCATAAAATGAACATCTCTAATTTAGTGTGTAATCTTTTCTCTCATTCATTACTTTATTCCTCACCTCATTTGTTATATTTTCGTACTCATTGTCCATTCTTCGTTTTACCCATTACCTCATTCATTCTATGTCACTTTTCTCCAATTTTCTTATCAATGCAATTAATTATTATGTGATCGTTGCTATCTTCTCATTTTATACTTTCTGTCCCCCAAATCTTGATGCTAGATTCCTTCTACATCTAGATTTTTCATTTCATTATCCATTCTCTTAGATTTTCATTCATTCTATCTGGAGTGAATGAAGTATAACTATAAAGGAATATCATAAATTACTCTTTTTTGTAAAAACCAGGTAAAAATTTATCAGTCAACTGTGGCATACTCTTCTCCCTTGCCTCTCTCCTTGCCCTTTGCATGGGCAAACCGTGGTCACTCTGCATCCTAAACATATCGCTGATCTATCCACCTTCCCCATCCCCAGTGCTATTGCCATCTGTTCCACCTCAGCTTGGGTTTTCTCCAAGGCAGACCCTGAGGCAAAATTTTGGTACAAATATTTTGGGGTATTGGTTTTTTTTGGGGGGGACTTTATTTATTTATTTATCTGTTTATTTATTTTTGGAAGTGGGAAAATGAGAAAGGGAAGAAAGGAAGCGTAACAAGGAGTGCCTTAATGAGCAGGTTACCACCAGGGGCAATTGGAGCTGAATTCCACTGGGGACCCTTTGAGAAACGATGTGGAGCGCGTCTGAGAATGGTCCTCCTGAAGGGAGAAGAAGCCGGATGGTTATCCTCAATGGCCATCCTACACTGGGGAAGGTCGCCTATGGGGCATTAGCTCTTGAGCACATCCAACCTGCCCAGAAAGCTGCCCACAGGCTGTCAAAGCAAGGGATTGACCTCCAGCCCAGGTGCCAGAGCTGTTGGCTTACACAGGAATGCTCTGCTGGCAGCCTTCAGTGGATCTGGCAAGGCCCTGGTGGCACCTGCCACACCTGCCCATCAAAATCACCTCCCAGCAGTGCTCCCTCTACTCGTGTGCTTCCCTTAATCTACCATCCACATAGTAATATACTTATATTCATACCGAAAAAAGGGGAGAACCTAGCAGAATAGTCACCAAGCTGTTAACAGTGGCTATTTTGAAGGAAGATATGTAGGTAGAAATCATGAAGGATCTTCATGTTCTACATCATACAAGCTCTTTTTATAATGAATTTATATTACTATTTATATATTTATATATACATACATATAGATAGATAGATAGATAGATAGATAATATTCTCATTTTCTATTTACAGTATCTTTTCTAATATCTTTTTGGTCCAATTTTACACCTTCTCATCCATTCTAAACCATATGTACATCCTATTCTGCCTTTTTTCCATCCTTACTTTATCCATTTCCTTTCTATTGGATCACTCCTATTTTTTTTTTTTACCTTGTCTGAGTTTCCTATCCATTGTGCAGCTGTGTTTCCTAATTTACTGATCTATTTTCTATTTGGGATCAATTCTCCCTCCCATTGTCTCGACTCTGTGACTATCCCTCTGTTCTCACGTAGAATTCCGGGACGAGAGGCAGCTTCTGAGCAGTCCGACCTGTCAGGGCTCCCTCTCTAGTCAAACCTCATTTTCTCTCTCCTCCCAGATCGGCACCTGCGGCAGCCCCTGGAAGATATAACGCCAGTTATGAGCAGAAGGCCCAAGGACAGCTGTTGATCCTGAAAATGGTCTTAATTTGTCTCTGTCTCATTAGCTTAATGCTGATGCTGGCGGCCCCCAGGCTGCTGACCAAGCTCAGCCATTTTCTTTTTAACTTGGCCTGTGGCTTATCAGCTCTAAAGATGAAACTGACAGTTCAGGCAACCTTCCGTTAACGACCCTGGCCTTTTGTGTCCACCCACCAAGGACTTTCATTCATTTTTTGGGCTCACAGTGATTAAAAGCAGAAGAGAACACTGGCCTCATTGGCTAACCTCTCTGTAAATCAGCATGACAGACAAAATTGCATACATAAATGCTGACAGTGTAGGAACCCCCGTGTAAGTATAGGGTTCGCTTTGATGACCACGCTGGGAGAATTATCCACCTGACACCTGCTGCTGTGAATAGAAATCCAGAAAGTAAATCATCATAAATTGCTTTCTAAATCGACCCCATAAGGTGATCCATAACTAGGAAAGACACAAAGCTTGAAGAAATGTTATTCTTTTCAGTAAATGATTT
Organism: Macroglossus sobrinus; assembly: GCA_004027375.1. Lineage (NCBI taxonomy): Eukaryota > Metazoa > Chordata > Mammalia > Chiroptera > Pteropodidae > Macroglossus > Macroglossus sobrinus. Next base: position 348,545 of record PVKZ01000955.1, read on the forward strand.
AAGTTACCACATTTGAAAAACAGGGGTTAGTTTTGAAATCAATCAAGTTAAGAATCTATTCAGGCAGAATACAGTAGGTAAATCTGTAAGACAGGTAATGGCACTATCTCTTGGTCTGAATCTCAGTTTTTTGGTGTTTCATACCCTGCAATGTGAACTTGACCTCATGTGTATTTACTATGGTAATCACTTGATGTCCCAGACAGTGAGTAATGGTGAGTCAGGAGAGCCTGCTGAACTGGGAGATTCACAGGTAGTTTTGTGTGGACTACATCGGCCCAGCATTCTAGATGCAAAGTCTGATTGGGTCTGGGCTGGTATGTTCGGGTTTCAGGAAGATTCCCAGCTCCTGGGCAGGAGTTCACTCAGGTGACTCTTACCTGTTTAGACCTAGTTAAGATGATGGAAGTCTGGAACTTCACCGTTCCCTCCCACTTCTCCAGAGCCTTTAGCAATCGCTGTCCGTCACTAGGAGTCCTCCCTTTTCCCTCCCAGACCCCCAGTCTCCCCTTGCCGCCCTCTAGGCTGCCCACTCTGGGAAGCTTTCCATTGACCCAGTCCTTCAAACAGCATTCATTGGGGGCTTCCTGTGTACTATGAACTGGATTATCAGGACCTAAGCAAGGGCTCCCGCCTTGCAGGAACTCACAAGCCACAAGGGACAGACCTGAGGAACAGCCCTAACCAAGGAGGAAACCACCTTTTGGGGTGGGGAGCTCAGAGGACAGTCTATTGGGGTCGGGAGGCCTAGTGTGCAAGGGTTCAAGGAAACTGCCAGAATGCCTCCTTCCACGGTAGGTTGTCTGCTTAGCGGCCTGACTCCTAGGCAAGCCACCAATGTCCTGGAGGCAGAGATGTGTGTGCCCTGCTCACCAGGGCATCCCCAGGGTGTGGCCAGCAGCACCTGACACAGCACAAAGCACTCAGTAGGTTTTTCTGTTTATTAAAGCAAAAATCAATGTAGTGACTTTTGAGTTAGACCTTAAAGGAAAAAACAAAAAGAAAAAAAGAGTTCAGTAGGTAGCAGAGAGGAATGGTTTATTTATTAGTTATTTTGCTTAATTAAAATTTTAATGTATTTAATGGCTAATATATTCACGTAGATCAATTATCAAATAAATACAATAAGAGCGATATTAAGAAGACACATTTTCACCCCATCTCTAGCAATCCCTTTCTCTACCCCATCATACCTACTCCTGACTACTGAGACTTGCCATTTTTATTGTTTTTATATATTATTTCAGTGTTATTTTATACAAATGAAATAATATACAAGTGCAGATATATTCTTATTTTTACCATTTTTCTCACAAATGGTGGTATACTATAAAAACTGTTTTTTTTTTTTTAACTTAACGACATATCCTGGAGACCTGTCCCTGTTAGTCCTTCGAGAATCACCTCATTCTTTGTTACAGCTCCATTGTACTGGGCTGTATGGCTGCACCTTATCCAATTTTAGTATATGTGCTGCCGAAGCGAGCACGAGCTGCACCTTGTCCAAGAGGTTATTTGAAGCAGCCATGTTTCAGTAGGCGCTCCTTCTCCCCGCCACCTCCCCCATCTCTGCATCAGAACTTGTGCCTGCAAACACTGATCTCCCTTAATTCGGTCCGCTAATTTGGCTGGCTAATTTAATAAGCCATTTGTATCCATGCATTTGTATATGGACATTTGTAAAAAAAATAAAAGGCTTTTAGAAAATATGTTCTATTTCAGAGGCGTCGACTCCCATAGGAAGTGAGCAGCGATGCGTCTTGGTGAGGGGACTGTGTCTCCAGGTCATTCATAATCCTGATAGTGTCTCTCCCCATGCCAAAGACAAAGCAGGGGGCTCAGCCCTCTCTGGCTAAAGAGAACTAATTCTCATGGCGATTGTTGTGGGTCCCACAGGCTGCTGAGGGATCTGTTTGCACCCTCCTCTCCGCCACGCACCTTCTCAAGCCATCAGACACTGCCCACGTGTGCAAACCCGGCTGCTGTGACAGAAAGGGTGGGGGCCTTCTCGTCCGTTCTGCCCTAGTTGCTTCAGGTTGTAATGAGAACTGTACCGACACTCCCTGCACCTTGTTTTCTTAACTAACAACAATCTTAGACCAGATGATTTTAAAGGGAATGGGATATTCGATTTTGCCTTAAGTGAATTCCTTTTAGCTGAGCTGCTAGTGTGCGGCACACGAGATCTGAGAAGAGAATAAAGCTACCATTTCTATGCCGGTAATTACCGTCGACTTGTTTTTCGCGTTCAGCGTTCGAGGCAGCTCCACGGCCGTCATTTACCTAGGGTTTCTCCTCTCTCAGAACTCCTTTTTATTCATTCCCACTGCAAGAGCTCAGGTATGTAATTCTTCCTGCAGAAAGGCGTGGGCTGTGTTTGTTTGTGTGAAAAGACCAGACTACGCTGGCTGCCTGTTTGGGTTGTCGTAGCGATGACTGTGAATCGCTACCAAACGGATTGGCCTGCAGCCTCTGGATCAATATAGCCAAAATGACCGAATTAGCTGCGTCAAATTGCTGCTCATTCACTAGTCAGAAGTGGCTGGCAAAGTAGACGATGGCCAGGGCAGAAGGACAAGATGGAAGCTTGTAAATGATAATAAATCCCCCCCCTTCCTTTAATCAGGGTGGGTTTTGTGTCCATCTCTTCTGGCTGGAGAAGGACTGAAGTATCGTCTGCCGCAGAGAAAAACAACTATTCTTTCAGATGCGATGACGAAAACCGTCCAAGGAGGGCCTTTGCCATTGTTGGCTGCCCACTTAGATATGAAAAAGGAGGCTCCAAGGCAAAACACGGAAGAGGTAAACAGAAGAAGGAAAGGGCTACCAAGCTGTGCAAAGAGACGAGAAAAAGAGAAGGTCACCCAAGGAGCGCCATGGCAAGGTGGGGGAGGGCAACGGCCAGCAAAGCACTCCCGGGAGCGGGAGTGGCTGAGGAGTGTCTGACGTTCAATTGTGACTTGTTATCTGTGCTGTACTTCCTCCCAAGACCTTCCCTAAGATCTGCTACAAACACAGCCTCATGTTGGTGGTGCTATGGGAGGGCTGGCAAATGGGGCCGTCTGTGATGCGAGGAGGTGGGTATGCAACAGAAGCTCCTCACACAGTGGGAAGCAGAGCTGAGGCTGAGGGAGGCAGAAGTCAGGGCCGGCTCGAACCAGAGATGCAGAAGCCGAGTGAGGATGCTGGAGATGTTCGACAGGCTCAGCATCTCTCGCTTTGCGTAAGCTGGTGGCTTACGTGGCGGGTGGGGAAGTTTTCTTCAGCTCTCTTAGGGGTGATTTCTGGCTGGGTGTGAAAATTACATTGACAAAGACAGATTAATAGGAGAGAGGCATACGCATTTTATTGAATTTTTACGTGTACATAGGAGGCTTCATGAAGACCCAAAGGGGTAATCAGAGCAGGAAGCTTTTATACCTTTTAGACAAAGAAACAGTAAATTTGTAAAGACTTGTCAAGACAAATGGGTTTAGGCAAATGGTGAAGAAATAACTAGGAAGTAAAGGGCTAGTTTAATAAGATTGGTCCGTACAAATTATTTGCCCCAAATTCCCTATCCGGCTTTGGTGATAGAAATGTCTTCTTTCTTCCTGGAACAGGGAGAGTGCCTTTCACATGGAAGTCTTCTGATCCTTCACAGAGAAGAGTGGCAAGATGACAGAGGTCAGAGTGACCTCTGCTAATTTTTAAATTCCTTCAGCTTAAGATACTTAATATGCCAAGGTGCCATATTTTGGGGTAGCATGTCCTGAATCCCATCAACAGCATGAAACAAAACATACATGCATACAAACATACACACACATATATATTAAGTACATATACATATAAAGTATATATAAGTATATATATATATATTAAGTGTATATATGTATATACACTTAAGTTTTGTTTCTGCTTGGCGTTCCTGTTCATCTCAGTCATTCACTGTATATGGGATTGCCACTGAGCTGGGAGATGGAAGGTGAGAAAGGAAAGGTTTATATGCTGCACAGTCTCACTGAAGTCAGACCCATCTCTTAGAGGAGACACAGGTGGAAATGAGGCTGCAGACCTGTTCGGTCATTAATACCGTCAACACACCTGGAGGTTTTATTTCTCTACCACAGTGGGGAGAAAAGCAAGGCCCAAAGTCTCCGATCTCAGGGACCCCCACCTTCTAAGCACTCCTCTCTTCCCCTTCAGGGGTGCAGATCTGTGCATCAGATGCTCTCCACACTCCCTCGCGGGAACCCCCACTCCTACACTATCGGTTCGTCTCCCAGCCTAGCCTTCTGCAACTCAAGAAGGCTGCTTTTGCACTAACGGGCACCTGTTTCCTGAGCAAAGGCCTGAGAGACAGTGTTACTCTTTTGACTGCGGTGAGAGACAGTGTTACTGTTTTGACCGTGGTACCATCCCTGGGAGTTCACTGAGTACCATCCCTGGGAGTTCACTGAGCACTGTCTGGCAGGGGGCTTCTCTGGAAACCTCAGCTCAAGATCACAAAAGGCAGTGCTCCCAGGATGCCATGAAGCCATGATGGGATGTATCGAAAGCATTTGCAACTCAGCCTCTTTTACTGAAAATTCTTTTTTAACTGAACTAGAAAAAAAATCTGGCTCCTTCTAAAGTATTCCCTTTTATCTGAGCATTCGAATGTCTTCTATCTTAAGAACTTTTATTCAAATCAGAGATTCTGAACCCAAGGTTCATGAACTCCTGGAAATTACATGCAAAATTGAGTAGGTGCCTTTTTCTAAGATAAGCATCCACTTTTTTAAAAAAAAAAAATCAGATTCTCCAAAGAATTTGTGACCCAGATTGGTTAAGAATGTTGCTCTAAGCCAAGGCCACAAATCTATTTCCCCTTGAGGGTTGTGCATCCCTTTGACCATGGTTTGAAGTTCAGAAAACAAACACCTGTTCAAATGAAAAGGATTGTTGGATTGTTCTGTGCACTGAATTAAAGCCTTAAAATCGTGAATTTTATGCCTTTATGAGAAGACATCTCTTTCCACAGGTTCAGCATTTAATGGCACTTCACAGTTTTGAGGGAAAGCTACATGTGACATCTGTCGCCTCTTGGTCACGAGGGGAAGACACACGTCTCCCTCTCCTCACTGCTCAAGGTTCACGCTTCTTGAGGCTGGACACCTCACCTTCATGCACAGTGTGCGAACAGCTCTGCTCCCCTGCTCGAACCTCCACCGACTTACCTTGACGTAGCCCTTTGCACAGGATAAAGCCTTGGGTGTGCATTGTATCACTAGACCCTTACCACATCTGCATGGGGGATGAGGCAGATGTTCTCAGCCCCGTTTTATAGATGCAGAGGGAAGCTTAGGGAGGATATCGACTGGTCCATGGTCCTCCTGGGGCTTATGCACAGCAGGGTGCTGACTGCAATGCTTCCAAAAATTGTTTTTAATTAAACATCAATTACAAGACACTCATATTTGTGTGTGTGTGTGTGTGTGTGTGTGTGTGTGTGTGTGTGTTCTGTTATGGACTGAATTGTCTTCCCCAACCCGCAATCCATATGCTGAAGTCCCCACTCACCCTTCCCACTTCAGAACGTGACCTTATTTAGAGAGAGAGTCGTTGCAGCTGTCATTAGTTAGGAGGAGGCCATTCTTGGGTAGAGTGAGTCCTTAAGCTAACACGCTGGTTTTCCCATAAGAAGGAGAAACTTGGACATATGCACACAGGGAGAACGCCATGTGCAGATGAAGACATAGATCAGAGTGATGCCCTACGAGCTAAGGACCATCAAACTGCCCACGAACCAGCAGAAGTCAGGGGCAGACGTGGAACAGTCTCCCTCACAGCCCTCAGTGAAACCAGCCCTGCCAACACCTTGACCTTGGACTTCTAGCATCCAAACTGTGAGATGATACGTTTTTGTTGTTTATGCCATGCAGTGTGTGGCACTTTGTTACAGCAGCCCCAACAAACTAATGTATGCTGTTCTATAATTTTTAAAAATTACAGGAAAACATGAAACCTTGCTTGATATAAGATATTAAAATGACACAGAAATATATAGAACCAAATGTGAAATTCCCTCCTCACCATGCTAATACCACCACCTCTTGGTATAAACCATGGTTTTACTGGGTAGTTATCCTTCTAGAACCTTTCTTTAGGCATTTACATACATATTGGTAGAGATACGCATATATGTTTTTAAATCCAGTTGTCCTGACTCTGAGTGTTCACTACCTTTTATCTTCCTCTCAGGTACCTGAGATAATGTTTACTTTTCTACTGTTTGTTAGTTAGAACTGTATATTCTCTTCAAAAATCTATTCACATTGTGTGTATATGTATGTATGTGCATGTGTGTTTCTAATAATCATTCTCAGGAAGAGGGAAAAATTCAAACAAAAGGATCTCCACGAGCCAAAACACACACACTGGAAAAGCTTTTAAAGATCGCAAAAATGGATAAATTTGCTTGGCATTCATCCCACAGCCAGGCATTGGGTGAGGGATGTGAAATGCAAGTTTTGTGAGGTGTTTTCCACCTAACACAGAGGGTAACTCATGCTCCCACATAAACACAGGTGGTGGTTGTTTACCCACAAAGATTCGACCACCACCTTCTGAGTTTTTCTTGTTAAAAAACAGAGCTTTTCCCACTATCTAAACAAGGTGGCACCCTCTTCTCCTAGCATTGCAGAAATGTCTGCTTTTTGAAAAACAAAGCAAAGTTTAAAAAAAAAAGAGAGAGAGAGACAGAGAGAGACAACACTGTCTCCAGATGGCCATTGTTACAGAGTGCATATGGTGCCTGGGAGGAGAGAGAGAATCTTGAGTTCAATCTGAAAAATGAGAGGAAGCTCAGGGTGAGAGAGGCAAAGTCACCGCTCCCGTCCTGCAGTGTTGGAGGCCTGTCCTCTTGCCTGGTGGTCTTTCCACTTCACTCACCACAGTCCTCAAGCACTTTATTCCCTGAACACCAAACAAACGAGGCGTCCGCGCATGATAGCTGAGGCCGAAAATATTTTATTAACTTTGCTGCAGTAGAAAAGAGATAGAACAGGAGGCTGGGGAGGAGAAGAGGGCGATGGACCCAAAAGGAATAAGAGAAGAGAAAGGGATATATGAGAAGATATAGGGATGAAAGGAAGAGTGATCAGAAGGGGTATAGACAGAAAGAACTTTGGTCTACAATGATAGCCAGGCTCCAAGCCTTGGGATGGTTAATTTTATGTGTCAACTTGGCTAGGCCATGGTATCTAGATATTTTGTCAGATAGTATTCTAAATGTTGCTGTGAAGGTGTTTTTGGATGAGATTAACATTTGAATCAGTAGACTTTGAATACATAGATTGCTCTCCATAATGTGGGTGTGCCTCATTTAATCAGTTGAAGGCCTTAGTAGAAAAAGACTGATATTTTTTTAAGGACAAATTCTACCAGCAGACTGCCTTCAGACCCAAACTGCAATGCTTCCCTTGATCTCCACTCTACTGGTCTACCACACAGATTTTAGACTTATTAGTCTTTACAGTTTGTGAGTCAATTTCTTAAAATAAATCAATCTCTCTCTCTCTCTCTCTCTCTCTCTCTCTCTCTCCATATACATGCATACACACACACACACACACACACACACACACACACACACAGAGCTATCTCCTAGAGGTTCTGTTTCTTTGGAGAATGCTAACTAGTACGCCCCCAACAATCCTTCACCTCCATGTACACCCATGGCACTCCCCACGTAAAAATGTAGAGCTTATTTTTTCTCCCCTTGAATCTGAACTGGCCCAGTAATTGCTTTGACCAATAGAATATGGCAGATGAAAAAACATGTGACTTCCAAGTCCAGGCCTTAGGAGCCTTGGAACTTCCATGTCCTTTCTCTGGGAATGCGTGCACTCGGAACGTTCTCCTTGTTACCCAGACACCATGACTTGGAGGGCCCACCCATGTAGAAAGACTATGTAGAATAGAGTCCAGGTGTTCTAGTAAATAACTCCTATGGAGAACTTAGCACCATCTTGGATTTTCCAAAACCAAATGCATCCTCAGGAGACTATAGCTTCAGATGACATCCCATGGAGCAGAAGAACTGCCCACCTGTTTTTAAGTCATTAAGTTTTGTGCTGGTTTATTACGCAGCAATAGATACCTAGCTTAAAATTTAACCTAAGATAGACTGTCTTCTAACAGCTCCATTTCCAAGGCTGACTTTGTGCCCTATAAAAACCCAGTAGGGCTCCCAGAGAAAGGTGGCCCTTGTTCTCAAACCCACGATTCCCCTTTGCCAGGTCTTCAGGCAGTTACAACAAACAATGCCAGAGCCCTAGCTAAAGAAAAAAAATCTATCACCCTTTCTTGAACTCACCAGCTAAAAACGACTCCTTCAGCTCTGTTTTCCAACAGGCAATGACTTTTTTCCATTAATGAATAGGAAGAGTGGCCTCACACCCTTTAACATGCGGCACAGAGTAAAGGCTGCGTGTTGCGGTGGTGGAGGCAGAAACTTTACTCTGGAGTCATCTGAATTGACACCACTGTTACTTTCTTGGGAGGGACCCGGCCTTGATGGCTTCTTCTCAGCATTCTATTACACTTCAGTTGCCCAAGGTCATCATCAAGCCAAACCACAGTGGAACTGGGCCAAACTGCTCATAAACTTCACTTTATGACTTACCACAGGAATGTCCTCCTTGCCTTAAGAAGGAGGTTCGTTCCAGTCCTATTAAAAGTTTGATGCTAAGACCTGGCCACGTGGTTAAGACCTTTACAATGTGGATTTAATTGAAAAGAATATAAGAAATGTGTAGATTCTCACTGTAACAGGGTCTAAAATTTATACTCTACATTCAAGTGTGTAAAAAACATTTTATCTATATCCCATAAATCTTCTGACACTTCTTAGGGTTACCTTATTGATTAGCTGCAGGGTAGGGGGGCAGAGGGAAGGTCCAAATACAAAGTCTGAAAGTGTCACAAATGATGGCAACACAGTCTCTTTCATTGAAGCCGTGTCTCTTACTCTCGTAGAGAACTCAACTTTCCCCGTCCTGTTTTTCTTGGGGAAAGTGGGGGAGCATGCAGCTCATGTGACCCGGCGGCCTGTATCCATAGGGGGAACTTGAGATTCTCATTGTCCTGCTCTGGGGTGAGGCCTCTGGTCCTGTCTCTAGACTGATGGCCACCAGGGCATGTCAGCTTCCAGACATTCTCCCTAGACATAAAGTCCCCACGCTGCTCCCCAGACACGCCTACCTCTGTGTTCCTGTTTACCAAAGCATACAGGACCTTTTGACCTTCTGACCTCAGCAGACCCCAGCGAAGGAGCTGCCCCAGTGTATCTGCGTAGCAGCCTTGCCAGCAGTGCTGTCGTGTTGTGCCCGGCCATGTTGGCGGTGCCTGGACACAGGTCTTTTCCTAGCGGCTTGCTGCCCCCGCCCTCCTCACCCTTGGTGACCTCAGATTCCCTGACATCTGGTTGTTTTCCTATACACCCCCCTGGAGGGGCCACTCACTTCTGAGCTCCTCCTCCTCCTCTCTCTGCCTCACAACTGACCAGGGCTGGAAAGAGTGTTCCTGCTGTCTCTGCCATAACTGGGTTCTCTTTATGCTATAGAATAGGAATTGCCAAACTTTTCCTGTAAAAGGCCAGATAGTAAAAGTTTTAGACATTGTGGGCCATATGGTCTCTGTCACAACTACTCGACGCTGCTGTTGTAGTGTGAAAACAGTCATAGACAGTATGTGAATGAGTGAGTCTCACTGTCCCAATAAAGCTTTGTAAGAACGGGAGGTAGGCCGGATCTGTGGGCCGTAGTTTGCCAAGCCCTGCAATGGGAGAAACCAGTGGATTTGAGTCTTCCAGGTATGGATCTTGATAAGAAGGTGTGGTGGGTTAGAGATAGCCACATGTTTGTTTGTTTGTTTGTTTGTTTTTTGTTTGTTTGTTTGTTTTTGACACTCATCATCACATCTAGGACTCTTCACTTTAACAGCTTGTAACTACGTTGACCGATAGACTTAGCGGAAATGGCACTGTGCCCATTTCTGGCTCAGTCCTTGAAGCACAAGCAGATCCTTTTCTCTGTCTCTTGGAACACTCTTGAAACTCTCAACAGCCTCTTATAAAGCCCGATCGCCCTGGACCATCTAGAGGGGCTCTGAGAGTACATGCCGATGACAGAGTAGAGTGGAGCCCAGCCTGCCAGCCATTCCTACCCAAGACACCAGGCCCGGGAGTGAAATTGACACGAATCCTTGAGGAAAGCCCAGCTGTAAGCTGAATTGCACTGACTGTCCCCAGCCCAAGCTATGGGAGGCAGAAGAATGGGTCTATTAAGTCCAGCCCAAATTCATGACCCACAGAAATGGTTGCCTTTTGAAGTCATTAAATTTAAGTGGACTGCCTAAACAGATTATGGATGAAAAGCCACTGGCTTAACTAAAAATATTCTTCTTCCACTTTAACAGAGTCCCCAAATCTCATTGTTTCCGTCTCTTGGTAAATACAGGGTAGAACTTCAAGCAATTGACCTCTCCAGTCTTACATAACAGAGCACGAGATTAACTTTTCCTACCACAAAATACCAGTCAGGACATTCTGGAAAGGAACACGAGCACATCAGATGAAACAATAAGTGCTTGGGGGAATGAGAGGACTGTAGCACTGTGTGTGACAAGGGTTCCGATTTCACTGCCGTGTGGGGGCTTCTGACTTCCTTGGCATAGTATGCGATTCCGCCTTGCAGCACGCAGGACAGACTGTCTCTGCTCAACTATCGCAGGAGTAAAAACGGTTCACGGTTCTAAGTCCTTTCAAGAAGAAAGAGCTCTTGCCGGGCAGGTATGCCAGCAGCTGGACTTGCCTATTTGGTCAAATTTTCCCAAGAAACATAATTGTGGGAAGAGAGCAGACGAATCTTCTCAGAGTGTTTTTGAGGCGAGCATAAGCAGAGGTCCCAGGGGTGCAGGTGGGGGTGGAGAGAGCGTGGAGGAGCCATGTGGAGGTGAAGGAAAAGCGTAGGCGGGAGAGAAAGAAGCAGATTGTCGTCAGCCACGGTGCCACCTCTGTGAGTGGGAGACACTGCGCCAGGTGTGTGTGGGGGAAGAATCTTACAGTAGGCAGTTGGGAGTGGGGAGCAGGTTTGTGGAATGGCAGCTGCCTGTGTGGAAAATAGTGATGGAGCCGCAGAGAGTCTGGACACGAGAACACTCTCCCACCCCCAGTTCTTTGGTCTTCTCTAAAGGACAAAACAGCGTCAAACTAGTATGATTATCATCTGTGCCTATTGTAAACAGAGGTGTTTTTCTTTTTTTCAAAACTACCCCTTAGAGGAGAGGAAGCACAGCCAAGTCCCCACACAAAGTTCCTCCTCTTTGGGGCTCTTTTTTTATTTACTTTTCTTTTTTTTTTAAACAGCTAAGTGCTATCTGGGAAGGCAATTTGGCCTAAAATATCTCAATCGGTGCTATTTTTGAGTGACTCTGGAAATCACCTGGCAGAATTAAAAAAAAAGCTAAAATAATAGAAACTTAGTTGTTCAGTTTTGGAGGGTATCAGCTCATACTTGCAATGGGTGATGTTGTCTATGGAATATTTTTTTTTTATAATAGATCTTTCTAAATCTTTTTTACATCTTTAAATATATCTTAATAGGTCTTTAAAAAGCAAAGCAGTGAATGTTAATGTTATGAAAATCAAGCAGAAAAACACCAATGAGACAAATAAAAATAAAAACGAGAGATCTCACATCACACAAATGGGAACTCACGTCTTGAGGTGACATTTCCAGTGACAGCACCAGACGTGGAAGCAGAAAGCACTGACTCGCCAACAGCTTGGAAATAAAGATGATTCACTCTGGAATGCTGTGGGGAATGATGCAAAAAGTGACTCCAGACGTGTTTTCAATGATTTTTCTTGTTGGGGAGAATAGAGGATTTCTTTATATCGAGGGTCTTTTTTTTTTTTTTTTATGGAGACATAGATAAATGTCTATTTCTTTTGTTTTTTTTGTGTTTTTCTTTGAGTTGACACCATACATACACTGAGCCATGCCAGGCCCCAATTATATTTAAGTTTCACAATATATTACCTAAGGCCTACCTTATAAAACAACCCTTCCATCTAAATTTCATGTATGTTTCAAGGGAAAATAAGGCATTTAGAACCGTCGTTAGCCTCCAAATACTTGTTTTTGCATTTCTTGATCTGTGTAGACTATTTTAGAGGAAATGCAAGGGGAAATCTCCGAGCTGGCAATCACAGAAATGTGCTTCTTGAGACTGGCACACGATTTTGTGATATTATTTTAATTCTGGAAAGAAAAAAATGTAGAAAAGGGAGCCAGATCAGAATTTCCTTAATCCTCGTGTTGCTGTGCTACAAGAGAAGTTGTGACGTGAGGTACCTGGTTTTCTGCTGCTCCACCCGTGACCGGGAGTAGAGGTCATGAATCGCGCAGCGCGGGTCAGATCTGACCCACACACTGGCTGCGAGGCTGCACGGTGTTCTCGTTTTAAGTATTAATCAGTTCCCTTTAAATGAAGTTCGCCATGATCACCATATTCTCTTATACCCTGCTTGCTTTAGTTGTTATCTTACTGGTCTCTGTGGACTTTCTTTTCTTTTTTGCAATCCTTACTGAGAGTTTATAGAAATTAGTTTCATAAGTTAACCATAAAACCGACAAAGCCATTCAGTTATGCATCAGTTGCCTTATCATTTTCAATTTACTGTCAAGTGGCCTCAGAAGAAAAGAGGGAGCAGTTGGTTGGATCTCGCTGTCCCTTTCTTAATACGATGCTTTTAGTTTACTCATAACCTTGGACCTAAAAATAATGTTGTAGCACCATAGTTACCGCTGATGGTAATGAATTATTCCCTCTGAACATAGGCCTTTAGAACTAGAGGAGTATGAGATGCAGGTTCTCATGCTCACAAACATCAAAACTGAACTCCCTGGAAAAAAAAAAAAAGTCTGTTGCAATAGCGAATAAAGCCTGATTCAGGCATTTCAAACCTTTCTTGAGGGCCTAATAAGAATCTATAGCATTTTCACCTTCCAGCATTCACTGTGTATTTCTATTCCTTATTCTGTAGACTAAACAAAGAGATGACAAAGAAAAGACTTCATTCTGAAAAGCCCATGTTAATCACATTAGCAGCTACTTGAAATGATATTGCTGTGGGATAGAATTTCTTAGTAAGTCTCCCTCCACTTTTCTAGAAAAAAAAAATCTGGGTAGCAATATCATGTGCTTAAAAATAAAAGCCAGCTGCTCATCACACTTTCACAGCTCCCCCCGCCCCTCCTTTGCAGGGCATACAGGAAGTCAAATCTTCAGTTTTATTTTACTTTTTAAAAAATCTTCTACTGCAAGGCTATTTTTTGTTTAGATGGATCTGGTGCCTGGAAGTGGGTATTTTTGTGCCCTGCCTCCCTAAATAAAGAAGATATTTATCCATTTAGCACATTGTCTATTTCAGCACTTTTTAGATGAAGGAGAGACTAGACAACACATACATTTTGGAAGACTCATGTGCTATTTCACTAACATGTTATCTACCTTTTTTAGGGGGAAAATATCTAAGAAAGTAAATGTAATAGGGTGATTGCAAAATAGCTCCAATTCTCTACCCTTCCTCATATCCAAGGCCCTTGCAAAGTGACTTTTTAGCTCCTCCCATCAAGAAGTAGATTCTATCTCCCTACTTTTGAACCTGGGCTGGTCTCGTGACTTTCTTTGGACAACACAGATAAAGTAGTGGTGTGCAGTTCTAAGCCTAGTCCTCAGAGGCCTCATGCTTGCATTCTCTCTTGGAACCTGGCTGCTGCCACAAGAATAAGACTGGGCTTGGTTACTGGTGGATAAGAGAACACACAGAGCAGAACCAAGTGTCCCCAGCTGAGGCCATTCCAGATCAGGCAGCTCCCAGCCAACCTGCCAGCTGGCCATAGATGCATAAGAGACACCAACCACACCCAGCCCATGACAGAAAGACTTCTCAGCCAGCCCATAGATGGACTCATGAAAAAATAATGACGAGTTCTTAAGCCATTATGTGTTGGGGTGGCTTGTTATACGGCAATAGCTATTTGATACACTTCCTCACAAAACAGACATTTTTGTGTGTGTGCACATGTATTGTAAAGAGTATGAACATAGATGTAGGTGCTACTACACTGTAGTTTGGAAGTTAGTACCAGACTCACCATGTTCAAGTCCTAGCTAAATCACAAAATGTTTGATAACTTAATCTCTCTAAATTTAGTTTCTTGAAGGAAACTAAGGACAATTAGTATACTGAGGGCTATCGTAAGGATTAGAGATTATATTCATAAAGTGCCTGGAAAATAGGTGCTCGGTAAGTGAAAGTTACTGTATGTTTATGTATATGCATATGTTCGATGTTATGTGACTTGCACCTAATAAGTTACACCATTCTGGATCCCACAGGTTACAAGAGATAATTGGATAATGAGAGTGGTCTACATAGCTGGCCCTCACAAGGAGGCCTGCTAAAATCCAGCCCCTCTAAGTAACTTTATTCTCCTAGCAATGTGTGAAGGTGGTTCTCCTTAGAGACCTGGCAATTATCTGGCCCGGATCTTGCCCTTCAACCCATGGCATTCACTTCTTCTGGACTTCTGCTATGGTTTAGTGTGACTGCACTGACCTTGACCTGCTTCCCCAGTTTGTTGCTATTGGCTGATTGCTTTTCTTCTGGTCTTCATGACTGTTCACTTAGTTGATATTATTACTGTGACTTGGCATCTCTAGCCATTAGTTCTGTCTTGTTACTCTGTTTACCAGGACTTTACACAGGTTCTCATAGACTGGCTAGATACTCACCAAACCCCTTTTCCTCTCTGAGTACATAGCTGGTCTACTTTTCCAGTCCTTCATGTCTGTTGGGGCCCTACGACTAATACTCAGTTGTGGAAATTTATTGCAGAACTGATATATAACTTCCAGGATGAAACAGTGAGAAGTGGGTGCACCTTCTCCATGTTCTCATCTCACTCTGTGTTTCACTGGTTGGAAAAAATAGATTTCAGGACAACGGTGGCATAGAGAATGACAAAAGTACTAGATGGAAAAAGCCAGTAACCTTGTGCCACTACCTGGAAGAGAACCATCTAGTAGAATGACCTAACCAGGAACATTTACATTGCACTTTATATGAGTTAAGAAAACCTTTTACATTATGTCAAGTCTCTGTGATTCAAGGGGTTATTTGTTATCACAGCATAGTCTAACATATCCTGACTAATACATCTCCCAAATTTTGTAGCCCTATTTTCTTTATTTCTGAAAGTGCTCCTAGCACTAACAGCTATAATTTGTCTTATTGATTCTCACAGATGCTTTGCCTCTTTAAACCTGGGCAAGTTTCCTAGAATTTGGTAGAAAAAAATATAAACAAACTCAACAAATATCTGTTGAATGCCTACCACTTGCTAGGTATTGGGCTAGGCAGTGAGGTTAGAGAGATGAAAGACAATGGCATCATAGTGGCTCAATGTTACTCCTCCCGGGACTGAATTTTGATCTCTACTCTGCTCCCAAGTGTAAATATCCTGCCTATGCTGGATATTGTAAGAAGGATGAGAGAGAGTTTTTTCTCCCTCTGCTCCTTCACAAGTCTCAGTGCTAAGTCTACGAGGTAGCTCTGCCATATCTTGTTACTCTTCCCACCTAGAAGATCCACTGGAGATCTCCAAAAAGAACAACCTTTTTGCCTCCCCTAACACACCAAGACATCAGAAGTAGCTAGAAAAATTAGGTGACCCCCATAAACATCCTCTCTGTAGACATGAAATTTCAATATCACAGTATTTTTGCTGTTGTTTTTGTCATCCTTTTGCACAGATGCAAGAAAAATTAATCACAAGATTGCAAAACTATGAGTTTCACCTTAATATTGTGTACACACTAAAATGTCCCTGGTTATTTAACATGGGAAAATAAGTAATTAGTAAATGATGCTTAGCTTTATTTTCCACTGAAAAAGATAAGACACTTGGATAAACAGAGAGACTATTTGACAGAGAAAATATGGGATTGATTAAAAAAGCAAGTAGTCTCAGCAGTGACACTTATTTCAATCATAACAAATTTACATTCCCGCTTTAGTTTCATAGTCCTGAAACATTTCTCTTCCCAATGTGCTTGGTTTTTCAGCTGCTACTAACCAACATCGTGCTGGATAATTAAAGAGTCACATTTGTGGGGCGGGTTTCAAGGATCTCTGCATATTAGTTGGATGGCATTTGGGGCCAGGCAGGAAGGTGGTTCCTCAGAACTTCAGATTACATTTGCTTTTTATAAAATGTTAAAAGGGGTTTTATTTGAAACCGGAAGTCTCTGCTGAGCCCAGAAAGACTCAGAGGGGCCACCACAGCTGGATGCTATAAATGCTTCGGTACTGGAACTCATCTTTCAATCATTTCAGTAACCACCCATAGAATATTCAGCAAAAGGATGTCTGCCATGGGGCCATCATCCGTTTTCCAGCTCTGCAGTGCCTGACAGTGAGTGTGACTGGCTTACTTTGATACTGAATGTGTTGGGTGGAGATAATTAATTCTCAGCCCATGTAAGTAAATCTTTGTTTTTCTCTTTCCCCAGCTTTTATCAGGCTCCCACAGGCTGTCCTTCCACTGAGCATGCGCACAGGACCGCGCACATGCTCCCTGTTATGCTGTCAAATCCCTTATGCCAGAAGAAACCTACTTTACAGATTTTAGATGAGATTTAAAAAAAACAAAACAAAACATAGTGTTCCTCGCTGAAGAAGGAGATTCTACTAACTCCAAATATGACAGATGTGGCTAATCTGGTATTGATAATACTACAGAATATAATAAAATTCTATTTTTAAAATAGTGCCAGTTGAGAACCTTTCTTCCGTGTAAACAATTCAGAATCCCTTACTGGAAGAGAAACCCTGTTTTTTGATTATGCTGCAATTGGCACAAAATATTTCACTAATGAATTGAAAGCATTGCATTTTCTTTTTTCAGTGTTAAATTAAAAATTTTTAAAAACTGACAAGAATCTTAGAAGCCTAGGAAAGACAGCAAGACTAAATTTATTTTTATTCTAACTCTCTGACTACTGAGTATAAGAACTGACTAGTTAGCAAAGAGCTGGCCATTGAACAAAGATCTGTTGAACTAGAATCTTTAAATGTTTGTTCGGTTGAAATGACTTTTTTATCTTTAGCCTGACTTTTATCTGTTTGAAATGTTCCTCTGGCAATAATACTATATTATGACACATAGTTCTTGTTTTTAAGTGCTAAATTGCACTTAAAACTGTTGGAGTTTTAGGCTTTGAATATGCCCCATGTGGGACATTTCAAATTGTAGATAGAACTTCCATGCCACTGAAAAATTTTAAACTATGTGAAAAAAAATTTGTTTCTCTTACTTATTTCTGTTCAACCATAGTGTCTTTTTTTTTTTATCAGTGTTGAAATGATAAATTCAGCTTAAGTAAATAAATGGCTTGGTTGATTTTTTGTGTTGTAATTGCTTTAATTTTTCTTAAAATTAAAATTTGAAATTCTGTTGTTAATAGGACAGAAAACTCAAAGGATATAGCCTTTAATTAAAATTTTCACAAAAATATATGAAAATAAAGGAAAAAGAAAATAGTAAATGAAGAGAAAGAGACATTAAAAGATGCTTTGATGCAGACATAGCAAAGATCTGGACTTGGCACCACCTGTTCACTGGAGGCCTCAGACGTGGGCACATCTGCTGAGCTGGCAGGACAGGTGGGCTCACTGAGGCCTTTGACATGGTTGTTGAGGAGTTTCCTGGGAAACAATGCTCATTCAGTCCATTTCTGGGATGCAGAAACACTGGACACATCCAAAGTCCAGGTGAGGGGCATGATGGAATCTGGAGCGGGGGAGGCTTGAAGGGTTCATTTAAAGAGAACTTATCCTAGGGAATGAAGAGTATTTAAAGAAACCTTTAAGTAGCCACTGGGGTGGGACGGTGCTAGAGTCTGAATGTTTGCACCCCCCGCCAAATTTATATGTTGAGATCCTACACCCCTCTGCAAGATGGTGGTATTGGGAGGGGAGACCTTTGGAAGTGATCACATGAGGATGGAGCCCTCATGACTGGGATTAGTGCCCTTATAAAAGAGGCTCCACGGAGCTCGCTAGGGCCTTCTGCCATATGAGCATACAGCAAAAAGACTGCTGACCATGAACCAGAAAGGGGTTTCTCATTGAAACTCTGTCTCCAGAACCATGAAGAATAAATTATCTGTTGTTTTTAAGCCCCCCAGTTGGCGGTATTTTTGCTGAAGAGAGGTGGAGGCCCCTAATACAGGACAAAGACTATGGGTACAGCACCTATATCCAGCCTCAACTCCAGATCCGTGTCTGCATCTAGGAGAAAAAGGCTGTGAGTAACAGCATGAGGGGCTGCTTGTGCTTGGGCACAGGCTGTACAGCTTCAGGTCATTCTAACGAGGAGGGCCCCAGTTTCCCTACTGTCCTACAGAGCCCTGTGTGACCTTCAGCACTTGGCCACCATAGAAGGGGACCCTTGGATGCAGCGAAGCAGCCCAGAGCAGTGGCATGTCAGCTGCTGGGACAGTGTGGAGTGAGTACAGTGGCCACAGGCAGAGAGGATGGCCACTGCTGTGGGATGAGAGGAGGGGTGGCGATGTCCTACAGGGTCCCATGGTCACCAGGGCCATAGTGCACATGAGGGACACATTCTAAGGACACATTCTGGGGACACGCAGTTGTAGTGGAGGGCTGGTGGGTGGCTTCTCAATGGACCAGAGGTGCCGCAGGAGAGGGTAGAGTCACTAGGACAGCAAAATGTAGGCACGAGTATGAACATGACCTCATCCATGCTCCCGGAGGTGGCCGGGGCCTGGAGACACTTGGGACACAGAGAGAAAGCGATCCTGAAGGCGACGTCCTTATCAAACGAAGGAGGTCAAAGAAAACTTTGTTAAAAAATTTAGAAAAACCTATGTAAAGAATTGAAAAACGCACATGTCGTAGGCACCTACGTGTGCTAGTCTGTCTGCTGGGTGCTTTCCGGGGCTGCCTTACCCAGTCTCGGCTAGCTCTGCGAAAGGTCATCGCTAGTCTATTTTGCACATAATTTTTAATGCGCCTGATGTATTTTAAAATAACATGTTTTTAAAATCTCAGAGTAAGTCATGGTGAAACTTTAATTTAATTCCGTCTTATTCAGAGCTGCTGTGAATGGTTCCTGGCTTCATCGTGACTTGGTTGTGCTTATTGGGTACCCGGCATCCTCCCCAACAATTGGCTTCTTTTTCACCTTAAGGAAGCCAGGGCTGGTTTCGGCCTTTGAAACCAAAAAGAACCTTAACTAATACAAAAGCATAGAATGTAACTATTGTAAAAGTATGTATTAAGTTGCCTAAATGATATAGCGAGTCTAAAAAATGAAAGCTGCAATCTTTAAAGAAAGCATTCAGCTAAAAAAAGTTAGTACTAAGAAGCAGAAGCAATAATGGAATATTTTACTACATGCTAGTTACCAAGCCATGGACTTTATACACAGATGCTCATTTAATTTCTACAAAGACTGCATCAGATCCGTGCTACTCTAAATCTCACTTCTCATTTGAGAATTTCAGAAGTGGCAAAACTGGGATTTTAACCTACGTCTGTCTGATCCTCCAGCCTGCTTTAGTCATCACTAAGCAATTGCTTCAAACAAAATAATTAGTGCCCCATGTTGGCCCTCAGCCATAATCCTGAGTTTAAGAGTTTCTTATTCTCCCAAATGAAAGAACGAGGAGTAAAAATGAAATAAAATCTGGATGAAATTTTAAAAATTATTTATTGAGAATGTCAAGACACATGAAAGGTATTTGAGCTAGGAATCTATCTAATAGGACAACGAAATACAGATCTGATAAGAGTCATTGCCTTTTGTCCTGGGAATTGATAGAATGACCCATTTCCACCTGATTTCCAGGTACCCTTCAGCGTCCATTCTTGCCAGAGCTGACACTGTTTACCCTTCCATTTGTGGGCAGTCCAGTTCCAGGTTCAAGGTTCTCAGCCTTGGCTGCATATTAGACCCACCTGGGACCTGGAAGCTTTTAAAAATCCCCAGAGCTTGGCCTGCACCCAGGCCAATTACATCAGGATCAATAGGTGTGAAACTCAGGCTTTGGTAATGATTACAGTTCTCCAGATGATTCTACTCTGCAATCACAATTGAGAACACTGGTCCAGGATCTAAGTAGGCCTTGGAAAGAAGGGTGGATAGGAAGCCTTGCCCAGCATTGTGCCCCAGGGCCAGTGACGGCACAGAGAGTGTCCGCAGGGAGAACCTGGCCTGGCCCCAGACTGCTGAGGGCTCACCTCTGCCTCCCTGACAGCATCCATCATCCATGCACAGGCACCTGGCTAGGCTGCCCACATTTGCATGTGGATCCACAGGTAAGAGGCTTGCTTTTTCTAAAGACGACTCTGTAACTCTGTTGGCTTTATGAGATGATTATAGATCATCGTATATATCTAAAAGTGATATTCTGAGGTGCATTTAGTCCAGTGGTACTTGATACGAAGCCTCCAGGAAGTCTTTCTGCCTCTTCTCCTTTTAAGTACAAACCTTACTACAAAAAGGCCAAATATGTTTCTATTTCTCTGGACTACAGGCTTGACTAAGAATATTTTATTCTGTTCTATTAAATATTCTTGAATGTATTAAAATTGCTCAGCGGGGGGTCTGGACAGAAAGCTGGTCTTCCGCCTTAATCTCCAGACCCAGGCTCCTCTGGTGCCTCGGGTCGAAGCACTGAGACCCTCCTTGCTCCTTGTTCCTCCAGTCTGAGCTCCTGTCTTAATAACCTGCCTCATGTTCCAACTCCTCCTACTTTAAGGCTTTGCCTGTCTTGCCATTTCCCCCGGAACCAGAGTTCTACCTGCAACTTATCAAATTGCCTGGAGCCTGCAGGTCACGAACAACTATTCCTGAAGCCATCACCCATCCTTACCTCATCCTCTGCTCTGCTTTGCACACTGACCACACACTCCTATTGGTGGCCATTAGCTGTCAGACTGGGTCATTATCCTCCTTGTCTCAGAGACTTGCTAGTCCCTGCCACTGGGCGTGCCTCTGCCCCCAGCACTGTCCCACGCTGTTGGTTTCCCTCTCACCCTTGCCCCATTGCACATAGTACAATCCTCTCGCGACCAAGCAGGAACACTTAGGAAAAGTCAGCAGCCACTGGCTTTAGATATTAATGCATTGCATCCCAGAATAGTTTAGTGGTGTTAGAAATGCCTGTGTGTGTGTGTGTGTGTGTGTGTGTGTGTGTGTGTGTGTGTGTGTATTTACAGCACTTGTAAACAGATCAATAAGAGAATATCCATATTTTATATCCAAGGCCCCACAGTGGGAACAAGCATGGTGTCAGTGGGGACCAGTAAGAAGACTATGGAAGTGGCATGGTGGGGAGAGCGGTACATGGTGAAATCAAACAGGTTGGCAGGATCAGGTCAGATAGAGTCTGAAGCCAACATAAGGAGTTTGGATTTTATTCTAAGTGTCGTGGAAGGCCATTGATGGGATTTAAATAAAGGCCCAATATGATCTGATTTACATTGTAAAACAACACCTGCGTTGCTAGGCAGAGATTTTAAAGGGCAGGATGGAAGCAGAGAGACCTGTTTAGAAGGAAAAATGTATCTATGAGTTCAGGTGCGTTTGGTTTGGCTTGAATTAATGGGTTATAATGTGCACAGAAAGAAGAGGATGGATTTGGAATATATTTTGGGAGCAGAGTTGATTCCAGGAAGGGCCAGAGGTGTAGGCAAGTGAAGAAGCCAGAATAACCTATAGACTAGACATTAAGTAAATGGTTACTGGTAGTGCCTCTTACTGAGGTGATGAAAACTGGGAGAACAGATTTGGCAGAAGAAATCAAGAAATCTGTAGAGAAGTTTAATATGCCTATTAGGCAGCAATCACTAAGTAATCTGTAACACACTCGATGTACTGGGCAATTACACAGCAAATTAACAAGCAGAGCTTCCCCACACTTCAAAATATCTGAGTAATGTTTAGTAGGAAGAGCCGCATACTCAGGCTATCAAATGATGTCGCCGATACTATTCTATTTTATTGTGACTTTCAACGAATTGGCAAACAATAACTTTTGACAGGCATTGGTATTCAGCACACACATCTAACCTGGCACCCGTGTGATTGCAGAGCCTGTCAGTGGTAAAGTGAGCAGAAGGAGCTGGGGAGGCCTATGTGGGGGGAGCCGAATGTGAGCCCTCTCTCGTTCCATCCTGGCTGCTAATATCCGTGTATGGGGGAGAATTTCTGCTGATGACCTGCTTCCTTTTCTCACCCCTCACCTCTGACATGACCCTGGGAATACAGTACCCTGACTCAGGACTTCTCCCAGCCCTCTCTAGAGTGTTCCAGGCTCCAACTAAAAGCTACTGATTAAAATATGGACTTGATGGTGTTTATAGTAATACAATTTTGACTTTAAACAACTGTTGGAAGTAGATTATTGTTGTGGAAATTTTGGAGATTTATAGTAGTTAAGTATTATTCATGATATCCTCAGCCCAGAGAGAGACACCCTTGATCTTTTGATGTATTTTCTTCAAATACACACACACACACACATACACAATTTTGTTTTTATAAGATTGGAGGCTTTCTGCTTTTTCTATGTAAAATATATGCATTTTCCTATATCGCTGCTTTTAAAAAATGATTAATTACTGAAATCATATGAATGGCTCCTAGTTTTTTAAGCATCCCCTACTGACAGATGTTAAAGTTTTTTCTCACATTTTTGCTCATATAAATAATACTATGATAAACATCCTTGAGCATAAATATTTGTTGATGTGTCTGATTTTAAATTTTTAATTAATATAAATTTAATTTTTAATTAATATAAATTTAACTAATATAAATTAAAACACTGGGTCAAGAGATAAATATTTTAAGGCAAATACCCTGCCACCAAAGTTATTCTAGAAATAAAGACAACGGTTATTTGAGAATGCCTATTTCACCACAGCCATTATATCAGTATATATAAGATTTTCTCACTTTGGAAAAGAAGAGGAAAATGGCATTTTGGTTATAAATTTAATGGTTTTGTTTTGTTTTTGCATTATAGTTTTAGTCCAAATGCTTTTTTATGTCCTTTGGGCGCTATCATAAATTGATATATTGATGACATAGACTAGTGGTTATTAGAGGGTGGGAGATGGGGGAGGGAGGTGGTAGACGGGGTAAAGGGGGTCAAATATGTGGTGACAGAAAGAAATATAACTATGAAAGGTGAACACACAATGTAAATATATATATATGCCTTACTGTTAAAATGTACAGCTGAAACTTACTGGGTTTTGTTAACCAGAGTCACCATAATAAATAAATTAATTAATTAAAAAAATAAAAAATAAATTTAAAAAGTAAAAAGTGGAAATCCAGTATCACTTGACGGAGATGGCAACTGTAAAACTAAATGCAATAAAAACGAAGCAATGCCGTTAAAGGAAAAAAAAGAAAAAGAAAATAGATGTATTGATAATGTGCCCATTGTAATCTTACGCAAGTTTGATTTATGAAGGCCCTTTGTATAGTAATAAATGAAATTCTTTGATAGTGATATAATTGTAAATACTTTTCAGGTTTGTCCTATACTTTTAATTTTTACTTTTTTACTTTTAAATTAAGCTTTTTGAGGGAATATTGCATCAAAATTAATAGCAGATATTTGGGAGTTTGATCTGAGATCAAATCCTGCTCTTGCTGGTTGTGTCCATTCAAATTCTTTAACTTCTCTAAGCTTTGATCTCCATATTTTTTAAAATTAATGTAATAATATAAACATGATAAATTTATGATAAAGAATGAAGAGAATAATGATAGTGATAATGTGAACATTTATGTCAGGTATTATATACTCTTTTACATGAATTATTGTGTTTAATCCTCACAACAGCCTTATTAGAGTCTTCTGACATGAGGCCACATTACTTATGCAAATACAGGGCTCCAAGGAGCCCTGTGGTAAGGAAACCCGGTAAGCTTTGTTTATCCCAGTGTCCGTCAAACTTAGTCACACAAACTCTTTTTCAGGTATCACCATGAACAAGTCCCGGCATTTCAAGGACAAACACATTCTTAAATTAAATTTTATTTTGAGATAATTGTGATTCACATGCAGTTGTAAAAAATAATACGGAGAGAGCCCTCGTGCCCTTTCCTCGGTGTTCCCCAATGGTGACATCTTGTAAAACTGTAGGACAATGTCACAACCAGGTCATGGGCGTTCATACAGCCAAGATACACAACAGTTCCGTCACCACCAGGGTCTGTCCTGCCGAACTGCAGACACATCACTTCTCTCTCACCCACCTCCTCTTGAAGCCACAACTTTTTCCTGGAGCAGCTCTACCAGTTTAAATTCTAACCAGCAATGGATGAGTGATCCAGTCTCTCCACAGCCTCAGCAGCATTTGGTGTCATCACTATTTTTTATTTTAGACATTATGATAGGTGCATACAGTGGCATTTCATTGCGGCTTTAATTGACATTTCCCAATGTTTCCTAATGATGTTAAACATCTTTTCAATTGCTTATTTGCCATCTGAATATCTTCCTCAGTGAAATGTCTCTCCCTGTCTTTTGCCCATGTTTTAATTGGATTTTATAAAACTCAAATCTCTAGTTGTTTGTATATTGTAGACACTAGTTCTTTGTCAGATATGCGGTTTACAAATACGTTCTCCTTCCTATAGCTTGTCTTTTCATGCTCTCATAGGACCTTTCATAGAACAAAAGCTTTTAATTTTGATAAAGTCAAATTTATCAATAATATTTCCACTAGGTTTAGGATTCTGGATGATAGTTCTTTTTGTGCAACATTTGAAAAATAGCGATGGTGCCACTTACTTCTGGCTTTTGTTATTTCTGATTCGAAATTCGCTGCTATTCTAATTGCTTTTCCCCTTTATATAAGGTATCAGTTTCTCTGATTTCAATATTTTTTTTCTTTGTTGATAGTTGTCAGCAGTGTGATTCTCATGTGTTTTGGCATGGATTTCTTTTGTGTTCATTCCTTTTGGGATTTGTTCATAACCACTGGATAAACTCATAGAATGTCACATGTATGAGAGTTACAGCTCATAGCAGGAAACAGCTGATAGCTAATAAGGGGGATCAACCTAAAATGCAAACCTGATCATGTCATTAAATTCTCAGTGTCTACAAAGAATTTTAAACTCAGCAAAACACATAAGGTCACCTGAGAGCTTACCAACCTCCCTCCCGCCTCACGTTTTACATTCCAATATGTGAATCTGCTCACAATCCCCTTGCACCCGTGTTATTTCAGACTTTGCTCTATCCTTTGTGTTATTTCTTCTGTCTGCACACCCTTCCCTACTTGCTCCTCAACCTTCTTCTCCGTCTGGCCAGCTCCCCCGCCTCCTTCCAGACTCAGCGTGTGGGTGGCCATCCCTTCCTGTCAGGCTGGATTCATCCACTCATCTCTCTGCTCAAAGTGTGCCTTGTGCATCGTGCGAATTGGGTACTTGTCAAATTATATTGACATTTTCCATTTATAAGTCTATTCCCCCCCCCCCCCCCAGATGGTGAGTTCCCCAAAGATAGAAATTCCATTCTTATTTCAGTTTGTAAATGCAGTGTCTAGCACGGTGCATATAATAGTGAATAAATAATATAGCAGATGCTGTTGGTCTCTCCATCCACATCTGGGCCTTACCTCTTTACTGTGGTCTGAGTGCAACTTCCATCTGTTGTAGGCTCATGGCAATTCTAGCTGTTCCTGAAATAATTCACTATGTTTGTATTTTTCGACAAACAAGAGGTGGGGCAAAAGGTCTTCTATTTGAAGATAATCTAAAAAGGAAATAAGTCATTTTTGTGCCTCGGCCAAATAAAAAATGCATTTATAATAATTGTTTATGAAGTGGGGAATGCTTTGGGCTTTGTGTTTAAGGACTCAGCTTTGGAATCAGAGCGTTCTGGACTCAAATCTCCTTCTCATAGATATTCAACCTAGGCAAAGAACCCACCCTTTCAGTTACTTCATCTGTAAAAAGGAGGTAATAGAACTGTGTCCTTGTGAGAATTAAGTGATATAATCCTTGCAGATTGCATAAACACACACAAAGCTGTTGTGATTGTTTTTGTCTTCAGAAAGGCTATGGCTAGAAATTTGCATATCTATACATAATCTGAAAAGAGAATTTTGCAGAGGTCATGCAGTGAAAACTCAAGGGTGTTTGTTATAAACCTAGAATAGCATCCTTGTACAGAGGCATAAAACGGTTAACTTCTTTCATTCCTGACTGTGCAAGACCCAAGGATCTTTGGCCCTTTAGCAAGTTAAAAGGATTAAGTGTAAAGGAGCAACTGATCTCTAGCTGTAGAGTTTAGTGAAGTCTCTAAGTGTGTGTGTGTGTGCGTGTGTGTGGAAACTGGAAACATCTTGGTAAATGCTCTGTAAACAAGCTGTTGGATTAGCAGAACCTGCAAAAAAAAACACGGAGACTGAACCCAGAATGGTCAGGGTGCTCTCGTGTGCCAGGGCTTTCAGCCCTTTTAAAAAGCCTCTCATATACAACAGAGTTCAGCAAAGCCGCTCTCGTGGAACAGGGAGGGAGGGCACGCTCGCTCGGCTTTCCCTGTCAGTGCCCCATCCTCTCCCCTCCACGTGGCTAAGCTGAGCTGGGAAACCTGCGTTCCAGACCCAGCTAGTCCACTCCCCGGCTGTGTGTGATCTTAAACAAGATGCAACCTCTCTGTGCTGATGTCCCTCACCATAAGATGGGGAGACACTGTGTTCCCTTCCATTCTAATAGCTACGATTTTCTGAGTCTTCGTGTCAGCCTTTTCTGAAGCTGCTCCAGCCTCTCTCCAGCCTCTCTCTGGGAACGCCACATTTGGCCCCCGCCTTTGGCAAGAATTGCGCTTCTTCCTTATTCGATGAGGAGTCGGAATTTTCGAGGTAACTAAATGATACTGTATCTAGTGCTGTGGATGAGATTATAGGTTGTGCCTGTCCAAATTTACATTGTGGTTTGGGAGAAACTTTGGGAGAAAAAAGCATTGGAAGCTGCAGATAAGGAGCTGGTGCTAAAATGCAATGGGCAGGATTTC